>OY754983.1:6224338-6706838 GCA_963576475.1 Molanna angustata | reverse complement strand
GCCTGTCTGTGGAAAAAGTAAATCTTCAGTTTACGCGAATGCATATCGCTGTCAGAACAAAATATTATCATCTTTTCAGATTCACTTTCCTTAGTAAAATGTTTGTCCTCCCCTTATTCCATTTTTTCACGCAATCAACTTATAATTGACATCCGTCTATTGCTTTATGAATTACAAGAAAAAAATAAAGACGTGGTAATCGCATGGATCCCGGCACATAGCGGCATTTATGGTAATGAGAGAGCGGATGCATTGGCCAAACAGGCCGCCCTCCAGGGTAATCTTCCGAACAATTTCGTTGTTCCTGAGTGTAATCTGCTGAGTGTTTTAGAACGTGACAGACTGGTGTTCGCGTTGGCAAAATAGCCCCAAGGGTTACCATTATAAAAAAGTGCAGAGTTCCATCCCCTCGTGTCCTTGGTTCCACCGAAAGAGGTTATCTAGGCATCACATTGTTTATATTTCTAGACTGCGCTTTGGTCATATGCGATTGGATAGCCATCTGTTCCGTCTCGGATTGGTGGAGTCCCCGTTCTGCGAATGTGGATGGGATGAGGAAACTCCGGATCACGTTCTGTTTGGTTGTCCAATCAGGGATGCGCTAGACATTTATTTTAGGTTTGAGAATGTTCAATACCCTGTTTCCACAGTTTACCTTCTTGGGCTGAACTTTCCTCAAGTTCATGGTTTAATATTTAAATCTATTTTAAAAAATATGACTATAATTTAATTAATTTTTTTTTGACTTAATCTTTGTTAACTAATGTTTCTGATTAATAACGGCTGCAACATCCTTTTTTGGGTGAAAAGCCTTAAGAGAAAAAAAAACATCCTAATTTCTATTTATATAATAAAAATGATAGAAAAACAATTTGTTTGCGCCAAAAAAAAAGTTTAAATCGATGTCAGATATATAAGAAATAATGTAACATGTACATTGAACAGACAATCTAGTCACGAATTGACTACCGGTAAAAAGAGATGGATTATATACGTGTAAAAAGAATAGACTCTGTTCAGGTCGGTTGCGAAAACTACATTTACTAGCACGTAGAAAAAGATATACACTTGTGGCATTAAGTGTGGACATTTTTGCAGTAAGTTTTTTTTAATAGAAAATTGCAATTTGTAGGTACTGAAATATGACTATGAACCTTTTATTTTTTACTCCTCACTAACCCAAGGAGACATAGTGGGGAGTTATGATTTAGCAATTTTTTTCACAAGGCTATTTTTTTATTGCAGAATGTCAACTAGCATCATGCTGAGATTGTATTCTGAAAGTTTCATCACAATGTATCTGTATGTGATGTGTAATATGTGCTATGTACGACGTGTTTATTCTACTTTATCGATTATAGACTAAAGTGCTAATTCGATTATTTTCAAATTTTGCGAATTTGTATATAATTATACTCGTTTAGACCCCGTTAGAATTTATTTATTTATTTATTTTCTTTGGGAAGCTACAGCTCATTTACAGTTTAATGATACAAAATTATTTTTACATTGTTAGAGCCAAAAAAAGCATTCCATCAACATAATATAAAAACAAATAACAGTTTACAAGCCAAAAATAATTCATGCACACACATACATACATAAGTACACATATACAACAACTAGGGAAGGGAAGAGAAATGAGAGAAGAGAGACTAGGAGGACAAGACAGAGGGATATTGGTTGCGCATCACCTTTAGAACATCATGTCTAAATCTGTAATATTTCGCGTTGAATATGTCTATCTCAGCTGAGAATGTATTGTTATATTGGCTGCATATGCGTGTAATTGTTGAATTTTTCCTGATATTCGTTCTACTTGTTGGAATATGAAGTAATTGAGGCCTACGAACCATTCTACCTGGAACATGGATACCTACTAGGTTGACAAGTTCAGGCGAGTCTATGGCATTGTTCAAAATTTTATGCAGCAGCGATTGGTCGTGTAAGACTCTCCTACATTCAAGCGTATCAAAACTATGATATTTAAGTGACTGTTGATAACTATTGAAGTTAAGGTGAAATTTATGATTTATATATTTTATGAATTTTTGCTGTACTTTCTCGATTCTCGTGATATGTACTGCGTAGAAAGGAGACCAAATTTGAGTACAGAATTCTAGCTGAGGGCGTATGTATGTAGTGTATAAAGTGTATAAGGTTTTAATGTTACTGAATGGCCGGCATGTGCGAATAATAAATCCTAACATCTTATTTGCTTTACTTATGATATTATCAATATTGTTTATGATTGTTTATAACTGAGTAATCCGCTTTGTGAAAAAGCTTAATTTTTTTAGGTGGTGCGGCAATGGTTGTGACAGGTTTAAGGTGAACATTAATTGAGATAGCAGGATGATGTAGATCCTCTCTCACCAGTGGACTGTGAGCCCGGGACACATCACATACAATATTACTCAAAATTAGATCCAAAATTCTATTGTTCGTATTAAATATACCTACTATTATATTGATGAAGCTCAGTATATGAAATAGTGTCAACAAAACAAGAATTATTAAGTGGTGTATTGACTGGTGTGAGAAAGATGTCATTCGATTGCCTACTCCACGTAATATTATGCATGTTAAAATCTTCCATTACTATTATGACGTCATCGGGATGTTGATCGCGCACACGAGATAACAAGTTAAGAAAAGAGTTAATAGCAGTGTCATAGGCCCGAGATATCAGTTGGCCCTTAAATCGTTGGATTTAGTAATCCAAGTTAAAAGTTTAGGGAAGATTAAATTTCATTCGCGTATTTCAGTGCAAAATGAAACGTCAGTTACGTAATCTTCAACTATAGATATATTTTACGTTTTCTATGGTTATTGTCTATAACGCATCTGTCAAATTCAAGTCAAATTGTAATAACCTTAAATGATACGTGACGCGAAGCTGTGACTAAATATTATTTTATTGTTATAACAACACATTATTTTATTTGTTTCATTACACAGCATGTTACTTTTTCAATTTTTTATACAGATCGATGTTTTTTTTAATTAAAATCAAACATTGTAGTGAAAAAATGTGATTGAAGAATATGTACTACGTACGTAGTACTTCAATGCAAAATGTATGTACATTTTACAGATAGATATGGAACTAAGTGATAATGGTAAAATAGTGTCTTATGTAGAAAATTTAAGAATACACATTATATATATAGAAACAGGATGGATCAATTTAAAAAGTGGGATGAAAAAACATCGCAAAAATAAAGTTGCGTGCCTGACGTTTCATTATGGCTGACAGTTTATTTCGTTTGTTGTCAGGCAATACAATATAATTATGTAAAAAAGAAAATAAATATTAAATACATGAACCACTTCTATATCAAGTCTTTTATTTTAACATCAAAAATAAATCATGATTATAATTATTATGCATAGTTATTTGTAGTATAAAATGAAATAAAACATTAAAGCGTGCGGCGATTAGTACGCCACCTGGCGAAAAAGACTAGAAACAATACTTAACTCAAGATTAAGACACGCAATCCGCCAGAAACGTTGAGTTAAATATTTGTGGTTTAGTGACGTATTTAAGGGAAGATTTGGTACTGAAATACGCAATATTTTTGTTAAACTTGAGTTAAACTCCTAAGGGCCGACTGAAATACTGGGCCATACTCACGTCCTTGGGGGGAGATTTTGAAGAATATCTGATCAGTGCTTCTCATTTTTTTTTACCTCGACTCCTAGTTCTTAATAAAATGGCATTTTAGAACCATCAGTAAATATGTGAATATGGGAGGGATAAGAATCAAAAGAAGATTTGCAAATACCAATGTCTCTGTATATCTCTGGTATGTGAATAATTGCCTCGTATGGGGTATTGTAGTAGGCAGGAATATTAGATTCTGAGGAAGGTAGTGAGATTGAGAAAAATATATATGTTCTCTTGCAAAAGCATGGAATTTGTTTGCCCCTCCTCATATGTTCCTTCGGCAGAGACGCAAGGATTTTTAATGGGTCTGAGAACGTAAAAATTATCAAATCATTATATTTACACTATATTGAAATAGTCAAAACAAAAAAGTAAGAATAAACATAAAATTAATAAAAAATGAGTTATCAAAAATGATAGCAATATAATCTTATCTATTCGCTGCTGCGTTGTAATCTTGTAGGTAGACTCGAAATTTATTCGTACTTAGCACAACCGTTCACCAGCAACGTCCGACTCGATCTTCTCCAATGGACTAATGACTTGAATTTCGTGTTTGGATTTGATAGTATATTGTGTAATTCAATGGGTAGTAAGGAGACGGGTCGAATAAAAAAGAGACATTCCAATGTAAATTATTTTTGTACCAGATTCAACTATTCAATTAATTTCCAATATTTTATGTACCTAGTTCAATATTTTGTTCCATAATTGCCTCTACAAGCTGGACATGTCTGGCGATAACACTTTTCGTGTGGATTTAATGTTCAGTAAAATTGTTATTAAAATTACATATAAAATGAATTTCTATTGTATTACCTAAAACAATGGCCCTGAGTCAAATTGAAAACGCTGTTCGTTATCGCCAAGCGCTATTTTTTTTTATATGTGATTTGACGTTTGTTGTAGAAATTTTTTCTACAATAACAAACAACAAACGTCAAATCCCATACAAAAATAAATTAGCGCTTGGCGATAACGAACAGCGTTTTCAATTTGACTTGGGGGCATTATTCCGCCAGCAGCTTCATGAAGTTTCCACTTCTGAACCAATATTGACAGTAAAAAGATCTCTTGATGAAGATTGTTGAGAGTCAGCCGTTGTATTAATAAAAAACAAGAAAATCAAATTATTTTATCGATTTATATTTACCTAAATAGTGGACTAATATTAGACCCTTGGGGTAATCCAGTTTACGTTTCACAACTACTTTTTCCGTATACAATTTCATATAGCTGTCGCCAAATAACTTGAACTTTTAGCCGAGATGGGGGCGATTTGCACGTTAACCAACGAAGAAAAACGCACAAATTTGCGCTCTGCACAACCGGAAGCTCGTTCAAGATGTTTGACGAAAATTATACCTACTGTACTTTTATTGATACAAACATATTATAATGATTGTAATTTTTTGGATAGGTCAAGGTGTGCTCTTATTCTAGCGCCCACGTTTTAAAACTATTTGCTTATCTGTGATTATTTAGGTTTTATATTATTTTAGGCTGCTATTGGTTACATAAATCCAATTACCCAGGAATTCGAGATTGGCTGCGGTGGAAGTCTCATTAGTGAGGACGCCGTACTCACAGCAGCTCATTGCACACACAGCCGAGAATATGGCGAGTATGTATTAATAATCGTAGTAGTTTGTATTTATATCATTTCGGGGTCACCAATATCATGTATGTAGGTTTTGAAAATAAGGTTATTCTTTTGCGTTGCAGTGCAATAAATTAAATACGTGTTCTATTTTAGAGATGTTTAAGGAACATATGAACAACCCGACAGAACTTAAGAGGCTATAGTAGGCTATACATTATATTTTGAAAATAATTTCACTAATACCCTCAAAAGATACGTCTTTGAAATAAGGAACAGTTTGTATGTACATCTTTAATCTATTGCATGATTTTTTTGAATTTTGAATTTGTTTAATACTTTTCTTGTAAAATTAGTTTCAGTAAAACCCTTTTTTATTTTTTTATTGTAAGTAACTAAAAAACTGCAAGGCCTATGAAGTATATTTTTACTTTATTCGATAGAGAATATGAAAATCTACCGGCTGAATTTTTTATTATTATAAAATTTCAATAACTATTCTTGCTATTTAAAAAAAACCTCTAAATTTTACCATTTTTGCACGATAAAATGTTGTATATCACATATCAGGTGATATGCAATATTTTCTCGTGTTTCATACATTAGAAGCTAATTTAGTGTGCATTTTTGCGTACATCCGTATATCCAGGGTATAGTAGGGCCTTAAGTGGGTTTATTGTAGAAATATTATGATATGCCTGGACGTTTTGCTCCCCGAATAACAAAATATCAAGGAATGTATACAAGTTAAGAATTTTTGAGAGTCCCAAAATGTGAATCTTTCTAACATATAAATATCTATCTGATAATACTTGAATTCTTCTTCCTCTCCTTGACATTTTGTTTTCCTGTCATTTCATGACTGTTTATATATATTCAATCTTTACTGTTTATATATTCAAGCTTTTCTTTTATTATCTTTGTTTTATTTTATTTTACTCGTGTCATAACCTTGTTGTCATAGTACACATTGTATTGTATATTATAACAACTCTGGTTGTACAAATTATATGAACAAGAAGTTACAAAAAAATAAAATAATAATGAAATATGTGTCTATATTATTGTTATTGTTTTTTTTATTTTTGGATATCCAACAGTACAGTAGAATAAAACAACACAGCATGATATTAAAAACAATAGAAAAAACAGTAAATGATAGACTACGGTACATAATAACAGGACATCATATCAAGTATTTTTTAAAGTTTTACATACAATTTTTAACTAACGAGAAAAACAAAATTAAAAGATCATACCTGAAACATACAGGGAACAGTACAAAGAGGATTATATTTTAGAATCATAACATGGGATTCTAACGTACTTAAGGATAAACGAAAAAGGTGTTGCAACCATTATTGCACACATACATATACATATGTAGGTATATACTAGAGAGTGTAATTTTGAGTTATGTTATCAGTGCAAAGTTGGCGCTTTATCGCAATTTTGAACGAGAGTAGAGATTGGGTACGAAAGAAGTCAATGTTATTGAGCAGGTTGTTAAAATTGGAGGCGGCCCGTTTAGTGAAAAAGTTTTTCTTAAGATTAGTTTTACAGTGTGACATAGAAAAAGTAGGTTTTGATCTGACATTGCGGTTTGGAATGTGATGTGAGATATTTTCTAATAAATTTGGACAATCAATAATGTTATGAAATAGTTTATACAAAAATAGTGAGTCTGCGGTTATTCGTCTAGACTAGATTTTTTTTTAACATGTCCACATAGGGGACACCAGCTATTAGGATTTGGGTCCATTTTACTCTTCCGAAGAAGCGCACTACGTAGCGTTGGGAGGGGTTTGCAATCTAGAAAAGAGTTTATTAATACGGATTTTAAAAAGACCCGGGTTGTACGAAGATGGAAACACAGAATTCGGAAGATCGTTCCACAGTCGGGCTGCTGTATTAATAAAGGAGTTGATAGTGATGGTAAATTAAATTTCGATTCAGCTAAGTACACGTTATTGATATGATTATTAATTTAATAATATAAATGCTGACGCTAATATTGTAGAGCTCCATTTTATGAGATATTTTAATCAAACATATTGATTGTTTTTCTATATATTCTATTTTAAAATTTTGACAGAACTTTAGATGGGTGGTGGCCATCGATTTTCATATAATATACTAGATGTCGTAGTTAGCCAAGTTTGTATGAATCGAAGTGAGGATTTTTCCGTGGGATTTTTGACAACTTGTTTGGCAGACCAAATCATTTTTCTATGTGAATTGTTTTCGGACTAATTTGTCGAAAAAGACACTTTGTTCAAAGAACAGTTATGTAGGAAATGTTGAAATTTAAAGAAAACTGCAATATGTTGCCAGCCAAAACACGCGATATACCATGACTCACTCATTGCACGGAGTAGGTACTCCATCTAGTATATTATAATGAAAATCTATGGTGATGGCAGAGCGGTAGGCGCACTGGGTTAGTAATACAGTGGTCGCGAGTTCGAATCCTTTTAATCAGAACGCAGCATCGGGCATTTTTAATGTCAAATACCATTTATCATACGTGTGTCTTTTAAGGTTATAGTTTCATAGAAAGACAACAATTAGGCTCTCTGACCTTTTATTGGAAACTTTTGAACGATGTTTTTCTTAAATCAACTTCTCTGTGAATGCATACTGTCATCAGATATAATGTCAACTGACATACCTACTCACATAATAGACACCACAGAAACAAATAGAAGTTATCTTACCACAGACAAAATAGAAGTCAACGATTATACGGAGCGTTTGGAGCGTACACTTAATCTTCAATATGACGTTCAATCTGAACTCGACAGTGTCTTTCGAGCGTCTGTTTCTGGTCATTATGAACGGCTTAGAGCGTCACTAAGCGCACTCGGCGTCCATTGTGAACGAGGCCCAGTTTTTTCAAAACGGTAGGGTCGCGTATTTACCTTTCCGTGTTGATTAGGAGGCAAGTACTGCCTCGGCGTCTTTCAATCGTACACAGTTTTATAAATTTTACCATGTGTATTGATTGAGCGTTACAAGACGACTCTGTTTGAGGCATTTTTTGTGTATGATTGTTTTGTTTTAATAGATTAATCTACACAAATTTACATTATATCATAAAAAATCGTTTAGACATTTTATTTTGTACGAGATTGGTACTAATGAATTTTTCAATGAAATAATCACACTTTGCGTCGTAATTACCTTCACAAGATATATGGCCAGTTTCTTAAAAATTAAAGGAGACTTAATGTCGACTTTAAAATAAATTGCGTTTCATAACAACAAAATGTCACTTAAAGTTCACTTTAATTTAAAGTCCAGTGTCTTCGTACTTTAGTCACTAAAGTCTTCTTTAAAAAACAGTTCATTTTTTTGCCACCAGAGTGTGCTGCAATATGACATAATGTTCAAGTTAGTTCTTGTTGATGTCAATATTGTCAATTGAATGTTGACGATCATGTGCATATTACTTACTAATATTCAATAGTTTTGTTATTATTTAAACATTTTTTTATAAATAATATAAAAAAAAATATGTATTCAAAATGAGCTAATTAGAAGATGCGTACTGTGATACAGCAGTGAAAAGTATATAGGAAAAAAATCGACCACATGGAAAAGTAGAATTAAGGATAATTTTTTGATAGGTTTTGTTCCATAAACATGTCCTATACATCAATGATCAATTCAATGACAGAAATAACATATTATATATATGGTAGTAAACAGGAAGATTTACCTATGCTATGAGCTATGTTTCCATACATTTTGTTCCATAAACATGTCCTATACATCAATGATCAATTCAATGACAGAAATAACATATTATATATATGGTAGTAAACAGAAAGATTTACCTATGCTATGAGCTATGTTTCCATACATTTTGTTCCATAAACATGTCCTATACATCAATGATCAATTCAATGACAGAAATAACATATTATATATATGGTAGTAAACAGAAAGATTTACCTATGCTATGAGCTATGTTTCCATACATTTTGTTCCATAAACATGTCCTATACATCAATGATCAATTCAATGACAGAAATAACATATTATATATATGGTAGTAAACAGAAAGATTTACCTATGCTATGAGCTATGTTTCCATAGATTTTGATAGCAATATTGCCAACTTTCAGGTATTTTGGTGAAATTTCTGCCTTTTACTAAAGTACGCGGCATTATTATTTATGAAACGCAACGACTTAAAGGCGACTTTAACTAAAGGGTCCTTTTGCTGCTTTTTATGAAACTGGCTGATAGAGCATCGAATTTTACATTGGTAATTATCCTTGTCTCCTTCGTAATTTACAATTTTAAAATTGTCCATAATATCAATTTTAAGTTCCATATTACTTAAAGATTTAAATAAAATTACTGATTACAACCATATTATAATCTGTGAACAAAATACAAATGTGACAGACCAAAAGCGAGCGAAATGAAATAGCGCGCTAATGTCGTGGCTATATATGTTCCATATTCAATACTTAATTAATTGCCTTGAATTGAATACGTATTAATAGGAACAGTTTGCGTTGCTAAACTGTGTGCATTTGGAGGACACGTGCCTTGAATTCAACACGAGTTTTTTAGTGCATTAGCGAAACAAACTAGTGCTCAATTCGAGGCAGTACTTGCCTCCTAATCAACACGGAAAGGTATTTACGCGGTCGGGTCGTCTGTATGTCACTACAATCAATTTGTTTAAATTAAAAAAGCCTTGTACTTATTAATTAATTTTTTTTTAGGCCAAAATTTGTCCTGCTTGGTGAGCATAACATTACGGAAGCAGATCCCAGGGCGAGCCGGCAAAATATAACAGTGGTAAAAACAATTCTGCACGAAAGTTATAGGATCCAGTTTAAATATTATGATATTGCCATATTAAAACTGAAAACCCCCGCTAGGTTAGTATTGATAATATCGCTTGGGATTAACGTTTTTTAATAGAATTCTCAATTTATTCAATTTGTCAAAGTATCGCCAAGATCCGCGAGATTTTGTATGGCCAAATCTACATTATCCATGGTTTTTCAATATTGATATCAACACCAACTTAGAGACTTCAAAGTATACATATAATATGTTACATATATGGATTAACTCAAGTTTCGAATTAGAATATTTAATGTGACTGTATGTGTGTGTATATCCGTCCCCCCTTATAACTTTTGATACGATTGATTCACAGAGCTTAAAATTTTAAATTATAGAAAAGTTCAGTCCTACAATACTTTTATACTCAGAATTTTCATTCTAGTCAGATGTTATCAACATTTTTTTTTATTAAAAATCTTTTTTACAAGTATAATAATATCAGAATAAGTACAATATAACTTTGTACAGTAGTACCTAAATAAAATGTATAGGTTATACTATAATTAAGTTAAAAGTTTAAGTCATAAGTGTATACAGTGTAGTGAAATGTGAAGTTTAATTATATTGATTTGTGATAGATGAAATTTGTCTTAAAACACCGCTAAACTACCTAGAACAGGCGTACAAACGATGTGTAAAATTTTCATGAGAGATACACAGTCGTTAACCAACTGATCTGCTACACAGCGTTTATTGGTAATGTTTTGCCTACACGGGTGTTAAACGACCGTGTAACTTTTACAACACATTTATTAGTAAGACTGTATGTAGCTAAAGCGTCCAGCAAAATGAGTTTATAGGTTATGTTTATTGCTATGTTTTAAATATTAATTGATTATTTTTAAGGTTTTACTAGGCGTGTTCAATAATTGATTTATATATCTCAACAAACAACTCCCTCTAAATATAAATTCATCTCAAATACAAAGAAATGTTCTGGGTCAATTGATGTTGTATGGAGCTGAGTGCTGGACCGCCAAGAAATGCCACGAACAAAAACTCCACACCGCCGAAATGAAAATGCTTAGGTGGGCAGGCAGTGTTACAAGAGTTGATAAAATCAGGAACACCTATATTCGAGGAAGTTTCAAAGTGGCACCGATAGTGGACAAACTAAAAGAAACAAGGCTGCGTTGGTATGGCCATGTTATGCGTCGTGATGAGAATCACATCGTGAGAAAGACACTAGACATACCAACTATTCAGCGGGGAAGAGGTCGTCCGCCGGCAACTTGGTGGTCTAGCATTCAAAAAGAACTTCAGGGGGACCACATCGATACCTTGACGACCCAGGACAGAGTGTCCTGGAGATTGCGTACCAGGAGGGCACACCCCGACTAACACGGGACTAAGGCAAAGAAGAAGTTCTGGGTCAATTGAATGAAAAATATTACTTACTGAAATCCACAATTTTATTCACAAATAACAATCTTTGGTTTACTTGATTAATTTACAATAAGAATTTATAATTTCACACGGCTGATAAAATAACGATTGACGCGTATTTTGACAGATCGAGAGAGAGCAATGGCGGGCGAAGGAAAAACAACTATTATGTTTTTACGATTATTCTGGAATGATGAGTGTTGCCACGTTAATAAATATTTTCGCTATGAATCTTAGCAAATCACCACAGGAGGTTGCGGTATTTATATGATTTTTTTTTACAGAATTGATAATTTCACAAGACCCGCTTGTCTATGGCAGAATCCTCAAGTGGGAAAAGATGATTTGATTGTGACAGGATGGGGTGAAACAAGTTCCAGTAAGTATTTTAAAGTCATATTTAAATCACTCAAATGTGACGGATTGCATTGGCGTTTCCTCATTTACTCAGCCAATACCTGACAGTAACGTCTTTAAAATACAGGGATTAATTTTACTGTTGTTTATTCCTTGGCAGTTCCACAATCATAATATTCGAAAATTCTCTCAATAAAAGAAATCCGAAGGTATCCCAATATTTTTAATTCACTCACGGTTACAAACAGTCCCAATTACATAATACATTTAAAATGACAATTAATTATCCACATAAAGACCAGAAAAAACATAAGAAATGAAGACCATATTATTCCAAGACATAAAACAGATCAAAATCAAATTTAATTTATGATAGATGACAGCTGTCTTTTGAATTTGAAATAAAAAAAAGAATATCAGCAGGCAATAAAACTTATTTCTCATTATTACCAGTGTTCAGGTCTCGCATCGTCCACAGGAAAACTAAATTGACATTATATAAAACAATCATTAGGACTGTGTTGACTTACGGATGCGAGGCTCTGACACTGACCGTGAAATCCGCTGAAGCATTAGATGTTTTTGAAAGGAGAGTCCTACGCCGAATATGTGGTCCTGTGAAGGAAGGAGATGAATGGCGCATAAAGAAAAATGAAGAACTGTACAAAATTTATGAAGCCCCAAAGATCTCAACCCATATAAGACTGCTTAGGTTGAGATAGGCAGGACGGACGCCTCTAGTCTCGCTCGGCAGTTACTCGTCAAACTGTGGCGAATGTTGTTGTGTGGTTCGGGCACACCGCCGGCGCAGACGTCGGGTCAGACATCCTGTGTTGACAACTAGACGTCAAATCTGACAGGTGATGATTGCGTCGGATGCCCCCGGTGTTAGCCCGCGGAACCTTCGGTCGGTTGTGCTAGGGGCTTGCCCCGGCTGCCGATCTTGAGCGGTTGCCCCGCCGTTTGAGGTTGGATTCTCGGGGGCAGTGGTTAAACCCGATGGATGGTGGATATTTTGTGTTTGTCCGATGTTGCGGCTGCGTCCGGTGGTGAACAGGGCCAATGGGCTCTATAGCGTCGCCGGCGTGGAAGTGGATCGCGATCTCCCTAGAGATGGCCATGTACAGACGGGGGTGGGCGGCCGACGCTGTTGTGCCCTCGTCAATTCTGTACTTAGAGAAGAGCAGGACGAACGCCTCTAGTCTCGCTCGGCAGTGACTCGTCAACTGTGGCGAATGTTGTTTGGTCCGGGCACACCGCCGGCGCAGACGTCGGGTCAGACATCCTGTGTTGACATCTGTGACGTCAAATCTGACAGGTGATGATTGCGTCGGATGCCCCCGGTGTTAGCCCGCCAAGCTTTCGGACGCCAACACGAGGACCGAGGGGTGCGGGGGCAAGCCCTTCCGTTCGATCGGTTGTGCTAGGGGCTTGCCCCGGCTGCCGATCTTGAGCGGTTGCCCCGCCATTTGAGGTTGGATTCTCGGGGGCAGTGGTTGAACCCGATGGATGGTGGATATTTTGTGTTTGTCCGATGTTGCGGCTGCGTCCGGTGGCGAACAGGGCCAATGGGCTCTATAGCGTCGCCGGCGTGGAAGTGGATCGCGATCTCCCTCGATGGCCATGTACAGAGAATGCCAAACACACGACTACCCAAAAAAATCATGTTTGGTCACCCGGGAGGTAAACGGAAGATGGGGAGGCCAAGACTGAGATGGGACGACGACATACGGAGAGATGCAGAAAAGATACCTCTTCTGGTTCCGTCATCTGGAAGCCCTCCAGGACAGTGGTCATAACTGTTGACGGACAAAAATTACCTGATAGAGTCTTCCTATCTTACTCCTCCCTTCAAGTAGAAAGATACGAATTCCCTACCATCCAGTGCTGGAAATGCTGCAGGTTTGGTCATACCAAACTACAATGTAAATCCTCTCCACGCTGCTTCAAATGTGGTAATGACCACATGGGAGAATCATGCCCCACCCCAGATACCATTCCATCTTGCCTGAACTGCTCAGGACAGCATACGGCTGTCAGCCAAAGCTGCCCGGAACTGGCCAGGCAAAAGAACATAAAGCATACTATGGCTGAAAGGAACATCTCTTTCCAAGACGCATCCAAAATTTTTCCCCACCCGAAATCTTCTTTCTCGTCAAAAGTCATCTCAACGACCGCTCCTTCTTCTTCTGAGCATTCTGCTATTTCCTCTCGTCCGGACCCATCATCTTTGACTCCTAATAAATTTATGCAGAAACAACAGTATAAACAAATTATGAAAAAGACCCCCCCAGCTCCTGGTTATGACAAATCAGCCCATAGCGACCTTTCATGGTTCCCCAATGGTCAACTCCCCTCTCCTACGACAGGTTGCGGTCTATCCAGACAACAACCCCCTAACTTTTCAGAAACTCCTTCCCTGATCAAAACTATTCTTGACTTCATCATCTCTACATTGAAAAATAACACCACTATACCGTCCAACGTTGCAGACTCTTTAACCCTTCTTTCTTCCATCATCTGTACAAATGGTTCCTCCGGATATAACGAAGATCCTACAGTGGAATTGCCGTAGTGCAATTTCAAATAAAATAGACCTCCTCTTTCTGCTTAATAAGCATAATCCCTCTATTGCTGCCGTCTCGGAGACGTGGCTTCTTCCGGGATCTGATTTCAGAATTCCGGGTTACTCGATTCTCCGAGACGACAGAAATGACGGAAGGGCTGGAACAGCCCTTTTTATTAAACATTCCATTCCCTTCACCCCCATTTCCTTTCCTTTGAGTTCTAATAATTTTAATCTGGTGGGAGCGAAAATAGGAGATATAAACTTTTTCTCTGTTTATATTCCCCACCCCTCCTCCTCTATAATTTTCGAAATTAAACACATTATATCTAACTTTACTTCATCGATTTTTATACTAGGCGATTTTAACTGTCATCATCAATACTGGGGATCTCCCTCTCCAAACGGAGCGGGCAGAACCTTAGTCAATACCCTCGATGACCTGAATCTTTGCATACTGAATGACGGTTCCCCTACTCGCATAAGCCCTCCCCTTCAAAATGATAGTGCCGTTGATTTATCTATCTGCTCTCCAAATCTGGCCTCACTCTCATCCTGGTCAATAGACTCAGATCCCCACAACAGTGATCACTTCCCTATTTTCATATCATTTGGTAAGGCGTTAGAAGAGACGTTCCACTCTTCTACTTACAAATATAACGTGGGTCGAGCAAACTGGGCAGCTTTTTCAGAATCCCTCGAAAAAGAGACCTCAATGCTCCCCACGCCATCTCCTACTAATGTTATGGAATGCTACAGTAAATTTCATTATACATTATGTTCCGCAGAAAATTCAATCCCCTTGAAAACTCCACTCAAATCAAAATCCCGTCTTCCCCCGTGGTGGGACGCAGACTGCTCAAAAGCTGTCCAAGACCGAAAAAATGCCAGGATTTTATATAAGAAAAAAATGAATATGGAAAATTTTGACATATTCTTGAAAGTCCGAGCTAAAACCAAGAGGATTTTAAAAGAGAAAAAGAAGAACGGATGGATCAGCTATTGCTCTTCTCTATCTCCAGATTCAAATATATCATCTGTCATACGCCAATACGCCAAAAAAAATACGCCAATATAGATCAGCTGTATCTGCTCCTACCCAAAAACCTTCCTCATCCTCTTGGGAAAATGAATTCCTCGATATTCTCTCTGCTCCCTCTGCCCCCAATCCAGATGTCATCCCGGAGACTTATCTCCGTGAAGACTTTTCTTGCTCCCTTGATGCCCCTTTCACCCTCCATGAGCTGAGGGCGGTATTGGGACGGGTCTCGGACTCCGCCCCGGGTATCGACGGCGTCCCTTACAGCTTTCTCACTCATGCTGAGGAGACCTCCCAGAAATATTTCCTTAATATTGTCAACAATATATATCATACTGGTTCGATTCCCCAGGAATGGAAATGTCAGATCATTATTCCCATCCTAAAGCAAGGAAAAAATCCTAACAAAGGAGAGTCATTCCGTCCAATTGCTCTATCTTCCACCATGAGCAAAATAATGGAACACCTTATCAAAGACAGATTAGAACATTTCCTGGAAACAAATAATCTTCTCCCCAAATCCCAACACGGGTTTCGAAAAGGAAAGAGCACAACAGATAACTTGAGCATCTTCACCACGGATATCCACCTGGCTAAATCCCGGAAAGAACTACTGGTAGCAGTCTTTCTAGACATGAAAGCGGCGTACGACAATGTCCACCTTGACATACTTGTCAAAAAACTCCTAGACAAAGGGATTCCTCAAAAAACTGCCTATTTCATTAGAAATCTACTTTGCGGCAGATCAATTATCTTAAACGCTGACTCCCAAGGTAGAAAAGAAAGACTGATCTGGAAGAGACTACCACAGGGATCTGTGTTGAGCCCCCTATTGTTTAACATCTATTCTGCCGGGATTGAGCAGGTAATAACCAAACATGCCCGTATCCTTCAGTATGCTGACGACATAATGATTTACATCTCCCATACAATTCTGAAAGATATTGAAACTGCCCTTAATCTTGCTCTTAAAGATTTGGGAGAGTGGCTAGATAACCATGGTCTTCAACTATCCCCGCAAAAAAGCCAAGTTATGATATTTTCCCAAAAAAGATCCCATCCACCACTAAATATCTTTTTTGAAAATATTCCAATCCCCACGGTATCTTCTACTAAATTTCTTGGCCTCATTTTTGACTCCAAGTTGACTTTTAAACAACATGTAGAATACATCAGCTCAAAATGTGAGAAAGCCTTAAACATTCTAAGGTCGGTATCTCGTGTGTGGTGGGGTGCACATCCTAAAACCCTTCAGCTGCTGTATAATGCCCTAATTCGTTCCCATATTGATTATGCTTCCTTCTTACTCGAACCAGCCCCTAAATATGTCACTAGTCAACTGGATAAAATTCAACATCGCTCCCTTCGCATCATCCTTGGTGCTATGAAATCATCTCCAATGAATGCCCTTCAAATCGAGTGCATGGAACCTCCTCTTCACCTCCGCAGACAAGCACTCGCAGATAAATTCCTGTTAAAAGCGGCGCGTATTTCAAATCACCCAATCATCCCAAAAATTCAACTTTTAACCGAATATTCAGTATCCAAACATTTCTGGAAAAATAAAAAAAAACTACCTCTTCTTATTGATAGTTATAAGCTCTTAAAATCGTCTACCACTCCTTACTTTTCAGACAGCAAATTTCCATATTTTTCTTGCCCCCATGAATCAAATACATTTTTTCCTCCTATAATCCATCTGAACCTTTTGAAGTACGACTCTCGTACTCCTCAACTTTTCCGGGATACTATACAAGCCAACTTCCCTAATCACATCTCCATATTTACCGATGGATCCAAAACAGAAAACGACTTCCCTAGGGTGGGAGCAGCTTATTACTGCCCAACCCTAGACTCCTCTGGCCTCTTCAAACTTCCTCCAGAAACTTCCATATTTAACGCTGAATGTTTGGCCATACTTGAAGCTCTCAATTTCATCTCTACACAGTCCATGTCAAGTGCCATTATATTCTCCGATTCTCTCAGTGCAGTCCAATCAGTCTCTTCCAACCCAAAATATCTTCTCAACCATTTAACAGTCCTCCAAATCAAACATAAAATTTTAGACCTGGGCATGTCAGGAACTAACGTTTCTATCGCATGGATCCCAAGTCACAGTGGAATCGAAGGTAACGACAAAGTCGATGTACTGGCAAAAGAAGCATCCATAAATGGGGATGATTCCCATTGGTACCTATTCCTGGAAGATATGTTTCCCCTCATTAAGAAAAAGATGATGTCCCATTGGGAACAACTGTGGCACACAAACTGTCTGACTTCTAGTCAATTTTATGCATCTATTCAACAGACTTTCCCTGTCAAACGTTGGTTCTCTGACATCCCAATTAAAAAAAAACCCTTATCTGTCATATGTCGAATAAGACTTGGCCATACATGCTCTCCGGTTTTCCTTTGCAAAATTCGAGTTAAAGATACATCTCTCTGCGAATGTGGTCTCGAAGAGGGTAATATAAACCACATTTTCCTTGGCTGTAAACTGTTTAACAAGTCCCCTCTATATAATAGTTTTATTAGACTCAAGCTTCCTCTCCCTATGAATATTCCTTCTGTCCTCTCAATTGCGTCTCCCCCTGTATATAAATGTATAGCTTCATTCATCTCTATCAATAACATCCAAATATAGAATTCAGTCATCTGTAAATAAATCAAACACCTCTTGTATTTATTGTATATAAACTTTGTTTTCTCATCTCGGTCATTCATCACATGTCATCATCTAAGGAAAACCAATTTTTATCATTATTATTATTATTTTTTTTTCTCCTCCCGTAACTGGCAGCGTTGGTTTATTACTCCGAAGTGTGTAAGACTTTTCAACTTATCTGTCTCGCCATAAAAAATAATATTATATCATCTACTCATTCCTCCAAGATAATATAATTACAGAAAAAGGGCGAGAACATTGGCAACGATGAAATGCCCATAAAATAGAAGAAGAAGAAGAAGTATCGTCGGCCGACAATGCTGGTAGGATTTTGCGGTTCACATATTTATCGCGTATTTTTGATGTTTGTGTACTGCTTGTAACCAGATCCTGCACTGTCACACTATTGCTGATCCTACCCCCCTTCCCGTAAGCAAGACGATATTTGAACGTCGGAGCTGTTCCTGTGAAGATAGAAAGATATGTCCCAAGTAAGTGACTGTCTATATTAAACAGGTGAAATAACAGATCTCGATTTATAGTAGACTTGCTCACAATAATAATTTTGGTTTTGGAGTAATTGAGCCCCAAACCCCGGACAGCGGGATATTAACACGCCTGCTCGTCCAGTCGTGACCAACTGATATTTTACACAGCGTTTATTGGTAACGTTTTTGCCTACACGGGTGTTAAACGGCCGTGTAACTTTCACAGCACGTTTATTAGTAAGACTGTTAATCTAAAACTATAATTTGCCATAGCACACGTTTACTGAATAAAAAAGACTATATACATATAACAATACACGAAGAATGTATAGATATGACGATCTAGGATATTGGGCTGTGGCCACTTGGTCGCAACAGACACACGATCATGACTTGTTCTTTTCAAAAATGTAAGAGCTCTTTAAAAGAATTTTCGTCGTAGAGGGGAGCGGTTTGCGCATACAACAACCAAGCAAAAAAAAACACAAATATGCGCTCCGCGCACCCCACGTGACGTAGTCAAGATATCTGCCGCTAAATATAGGTACACATGTTATTATCTTCTTTTTCTTTTTCTTTCTTCAGCCCCTTTCACTCCACTATTGGATAAAGGCCTCTTCCTGAGTTTTCCACTTCTCTCTATCCTGGGCGCTCTGTTTCCACCCATGTCCCACCAGTTCGATAATGTCGTCAGTCCATCTCTTCTGTGGTCTCCCTACACCTCTTCTATTATGATAGGGTCTCCAATTCAGAATTTTGGGGGTCCATAGGTCCATCTCTCTGTCTTGCCACATGACCTGCCCATTGCCACTTCAGCCTTCCCACTCTTTCTGCAATGTCGGTGAACTTTGACCGGCGTCTTATTTCCTCGTCTCTCAAGGATACGCCCAACATTTGTCTCTCCATTGCACGTTGAGTACACTTAAGTCTGTGGAGGCTTCTGGCAGTAAGTGACATGGTTTCGAGACCGTATGTTGTCACTGGCAAAACACAAGAATTGTACACTTTGGCTTTTAGGTTATTCGGAATTTCCCTGTTACCGAATATGTACCTCAACTTTCCAAAAGCAGCCCAACTCAGCCCTATACGTCTTGGCAGTTCGGCGGTCTGGTTTTCTTTACCCAATTTAATTTTATGTCCAAGGTATATGTATTCTTCAACAGCACCAATAGTCTTATTTCCAGTGCAAATACTGTGTGAAGTTGGACTTAAAATCTTGGTTTTGTCTATGTTCATTTCCAGACCGATTTTTCTAGAGGCTTCATATAATTCTGCTACCATAGCTTCCAGTTCCGACAATTCTTCGCTTATTATTACTATGTCGTCTGCAAAACGGAGGTGATTTAAATATGTGCCATCTATTTTAATGCCTTTATTGTTCCAGTTTAATGTTTTGAAGACATCTTCTAATGCCAGTGTGCGATATCGGCAAAGAACAGATTGGACTAGACGGAAAATGAAAAGGAGTGGACTTACTGTGCCAGCTGGTTTCTTCTTTTCCTCTGTCGCGTTTGTCCTTCCTTCTCGTCACTGATTCAATAAAACTATGTTCACAATTTTGTCTGTAATATACGTGCGAAAGCCGCGAACGTATTTTAATGTTTTTATATGTATGGCGCACGGCGCTTGTGTAACACGAGATGGTTCAAAGACGCGTATTCTCGAGAGACTGGTGAACGTGGTTGGCCCGCGCGCGAACAGAGGCGAGATTGTTGTTGCCACGTTCAGGTATGGATGTAGGTATGGTGATTTTAGGTATGTCAGGAAGATGAGGATAGGTACAAAAAGGAAGTATCTGTCATCTGCGCCAACATACCGCCCACCTAATTTGGTCTGCAAATTAAAAGTGAAAAAGAACAGAAAAGCAAACACAATATTTTATCCCATATTCATGTTCACGTAAGTTGTCTGTATACATAATATGAGTATATTTATATATAAGTACACAAAACAAATTTTTATTCAATAATACAAATTACATATTAAGACGCAACTAGGTCTTAAAAAAAAAAAAAAAAATAAAAATAAATAAGGCGAAGACGCAACATGGTCTTAAAAAACAAATAAAGCGAAGACGCAACATGGTCTTACAAAGAAAAAAAATAAAATTAAATAAAGCTAAGGCGCAACATGGTAAACAAAGAAAATAAAGACGCAAACTGGTCGTGTAAAATTAAAATAATAAAAAATAAAAATACATTATGTTTACCTATTCGATTGGTAATGGACATAATTTTAATGCAGGACGAACAAAAGTACCGCTTTGGGTTTTAACAGTAGCAACCCTAACGACGTTATCCTTTCCAGGATGGACATGTGTTATTCTTCCTAAAACCCATTTTAAAGGAGGAAGACGTTCATCCTTTATAAGTACTAACTGTCCTACTTTAAGGTTTGGAGTAGACCTTGACCATTTTGATCTCTGTTGTAAG
This sequence comes from Molanna angustata, assembly GCA_963576475.1. Classification (NCBI taxonomy): domain Eukaryota; kingdom Metazoa; phylum Arthropoda; class Insecta; order Trichoptera; family Molannidae; genus Molanna; species Molanna angustata. The sequence continues at coordinate 6,685,760 of OY754983.1, read as the reverse complement.
GTATTGAGGTATTCGTTGTGCCAGCGTTTCCAGAAGTGTTGAGACATCTTCTGGAGATGTTGCCAACGACTAAGCCTATTTGAAGGAGATTCAGACCAATCATAATCTGGGACAGACATTAAATTCCCACCAATCAGGAAGTGACCTGGGGTAAGTGCATCGACCTCCTCAGGGTCTGTACTTATTTGACATAAAGGTCTGGAATTAAGAATAGCTTCGATTCTAGTCAACAGCGTAGCGAATTCCTCGTAAGTTAATTGAATTTCACCCATGACCCGTTTTAAATGATATTTTACAGATTTTATTCCTGCTTCGAAAATACCTCCAAAATGTGGTGATGATGGAGGAGAAAAAGACCAAATGATACCCCGTTCTGAAAGCGTATCATAAATTTTCTCACGCTGTGGTGAGGTTGTGAAAAACTTATGTACATCCTTCAAGTGACGATTCGCACCAACGAAATTCGTACCATTGTCACTAATAATTTCCGAACACAAACCACGGCGGTCTGTGAATCTATTGAGTGCCGCTAAAAATGCTTCAGACGATAAGTCAGATACTACTTCTAAATGTAATGCCTTGGTGGATAAACAAACAAATAAACATAAATACGCTTTTGAAGATTTCGCTCCGCGTCGCTTATGGTCTTTCAAAAGGAAAGGACCCCCAAAATCGACACCTACTTTTGCAAAAGGACGACTTTGCTGGACACGACTGGGTGGTAGGTCACCCATGAGTGGGGGAAACGCAGTCGCTTTTAATTTATGGCATATAATACATTTAGAAAGTTGAGAACGAATTTTGTTTCGTGCTCCCAAGATCCAATATTTTCGCGATATCATGGATTGAAGACTTCGCGGTCCGGCGTGAAGATATATTTTATGATAGTAATCTATTATGAGATATGCTAAATGACATGTTTTCGGAAGTAAAATAGGAAATTTACTATCATATGGTAATTTTGAATATTGTAATCTTCCGCCCACCCTGAGGATTCCGCATGAATCCAAAAATGGCTTTAAAATTTGAATATGACGTGAGCATGGGATTCCGTTTTTTAATTTATTTATTTCATCAAGAAAATATGTATCTTGCTCAATACAGATAATTTTTTTAAGTGCAGCATTTAATTCGAATGTAGTAAGAGATAATTGATTTTGCTTAATTATATTGAATTTTCTACATCGATTAACGAATCGTAATATCCAAGCAATAACGCGTTGTAATTTATTTAAAGACGAATATTTGCATAAAATAGAATTCGGTACTAATTGAGATATCAAAGTTTTCGTATTTACTGATTTAATATCAGGTATATTTTCAAGTTCGATATTGACTGAACACGGCCAGTCATTCTTGTGCTTATGAAGCCAAGAAGGTCCTGAAAACCACAAGGGGTGTGAAACAATGTCTTTTGGAAGAAGGCCTCTAGATCCGCAATCGGCGCAATTTTCTTCCGAGATAACATGTTTCCAAATAGCAGTGGGTACATTGTCCAGAATTTGGACAACCCTGTTTGCGACAAATGTTTTTAATGAATATGGCGGAGTTTTAATCCACGCTAGCACAATAGTCGAATCCGTAAAAAGAAAAACGTTTTCTATCTGTTGAGAAAATTTAACGGATGACATAATGTATTTAATAAGTTTGGTTAGAAGGACAGCACCGCACAATTCTAATCGTGGAATAGACAGTGTTTTTAAGGGGGCTACCTTCGATTTTCCCATCATAAGATGAGTAGTATTTGTATTTAAATTTACTAAGTAAGCGACGGCCGCGTAACCTAGTTGTGACGCGTCGCAAAATCCTACGAGGATCAAGCGACTGGTGCTTAATGTATTATAATATCTAGGTATTTTTAAGGTACGAAGAAGTGACAGTTGGCCAACAAATGTATCCCACCTATTCTGAATATCGGATGGAACAGGATCGTCCCAATCGGCCCTCAGTTTCCACAACTCTTGCATCAAGCACTTTGCGAAAAAGAGTACAGGGGTAATCCAGCCCAATGGATCATACAGTCGAGCCACAATTGACAAAATATTTCTTTTTGTACAGCTCTCAGTAGGTATAATTTTTATATCATAGGTAAAGTTATCAGTTTGGGGGAGCCACTGAATGCCTAATAACTTAACAATTTTGTCGGTTTCAGTATTATCAAACGATCTTGATTCAGAAGTTCCGATAAAATCTTGCTTCAATAGTGAAGGCGAATTTGACTGCCATTTACTTAGCTCTAATTGTCCAAGTTTTAACAGTGCAGTTATATCATTTTTAAGTTGACAGGCTGACTCGAGGGTTTCAGCGCCTGTGGCTAAGTCGTCGACGTAAAAGTCTTCCACAAGTGCCCGTGCAGCCTCCGGATATTTTGAATTTTCATCCATGGCCAGTTGTCGTAAAGTTCGGATTGCTAAGAAAGGGGAACTCGACAATCCATATGTGATGGTTTGTAACTCGAAATCAATGAGTGGGCTATCAGGAGATTGTCTCCAAAGAATATGTTGAAATTTACGGTCGGATGGTAATATTAATATTTGTCGATACATTTTACAAATATCTGCAGTGAAAACATATTTATGAAATCGAAAATTTAACATCATGCACGGAATTTCTGTTTGCAGTTTTGGACCACTAAGAAGCAAGTCATTCAGACAAATATTATCAGGTTCGGTTTTACTTGATCCATCGAAAACTACCCTGACCTTTGTCGTATCGCTAGAAGGATTAAAAACGCAGTGATGGGGCAAGAAAAAAGATTCAGAATTAATAGGAACGCGTTTCATGTGTCCTAAACTTTCATATTCCTGTATAAATTTTCCGTAGGTATTTGCTAAATCTTGATTTTTTTGAAAACGAAATTGTAATTTCCTTAATCGCGTGTCTGCGAGTTGAAAGGAATTGTTGATAGGTATATTTTCTGTTTTCAATAACATCGGTACTACATATCGCCCGTCATTCTCGCGATAATGTTTTTACGCAAAAATGTTTTCAGCTAAATTATCATCCGTATTTAAATTCGAATACGAAGGTGTTTCTTCGACTTCCCAAAATTGTTTTATCATGTCACATAAAGAGGTATTTGTTTCAATTAAAAATGAAGAAGAAATTTCATGTTGTTTCATTTCAATTCGTCCCGTTATTATGTAACCAAATATACTATTGATTGCACCAGGGGTGCCACGAATAATTTCGTGATTATTACTATTTATTATATCTAGGTACATATCAGCGCCTAATAACATATCGATTGGACCTGGTTTGTGATAAAACTCATCGGCTAAATATAAATTTTGAAATTGTGATATTATTTTCGAAGAAAGGTTACATGCAGGAAGATGTGACGTAATTTCTTTTATCACAATAGCGGTGCATTTGAGCATTGGTCCTGTTTTATTTTTCGGTTTAATAAAACAGGTTGTTATACCTAAACAATTATTTATTATTGAATTTCCTAAACCGTTTAGAGGTATGTTGCATTTGTTAATTTTTAATTTTAAACGTCGTACACATTCCAATGTAATCACAGAAACTTGGGAACCGCTATCGATAACAACGCGTATACATTCAAAAATATTATTATTATTTTTTATTTGGATCTGCGCCGTCCCTAATAAAACTGAATTGGCTCGACACGAGTACATATTACGGTCGGCGGCTCTAGCGTTCAGGGCCGTAGCCGGCGCACTGACGCCCGCGCCGGTGCCTTGATGCGTCGAATCATTAGAGGGCGCAAATTCAAAATGTAATAAAGTATGATGGCGTTTACTACATGTTCGACATGTATATTTTGAATTGCAGTTTTTATAAGCATGTTGTTTGATACAATTAGTACAACGATTAAGACTCTGTATTTTTTCTTTGCGTTGATACGGAGACATTTCCATAAATTGAGCACACTTATATAGAAAATGTGCTCCACTACACAAAGGGCATTTTGAAAAATGGGGATTGTTTGATGATAATAATGTTTTAATATGACCTTTTTTCTCTTTACTAACATTTGGCGTTACAATTTCTAGAGTGCGACAATGATTTCTAAGAAAAGAATAGACAGTTTCTGAACTAGGAATTTCTTCAATTTTGAGCTTCGACTCAATAGTGCGACGAGTGGTTACGTCTAAATTCTTTATCACCATGTGCGCGATAAACTTATCAAATAAATTTTCAATTTTCATACTTTCCAGAGCTTGAATATTCTCTTGAAAAGTATTTAAAATTTTAGAAATTCCGAAAGCGGATTCAGATTGCAGAGTGCGAATATTCAGAATCTCGTCGACATAATGAGCAAATAATATTCGCGAATTTTGATACTGATTTACTAATATGTCCCACGCGATGTGATAATTTTCATCTATTAAAGGCAAAGATTTAATAATACCTAGCGCCGGCCCAGATACAACAGACAATAGGTAATGAAATTTTTCGATATTTGAGTATGTAGGTACATCGTGGATAACACTTTTAAACATAGAATAGAAATATGACCAAGACTTAATATCGATACCGTTAAATGTAGGTAGATTAATAATCGGCGGTCTTATATTATTATTATTTTGTGTTTTTGTAACTTTGGATGTTTCACATATATCTGACTGAAAGGATTTTTGTTTACATAGGATTTCAAAATATAATTGATCAGTTTGCGTGGATATGGCATTTAACTGACTAATTTCATTATGTTTATTTTCTAAAGATAAAAGTATCTCATGTATATCTTCTTGCAATGATTCGAATTCATTATACCAATCCAACAATTTGGTACAACGCGATAAAAATATATCTTTTTTAGAGTTATCTTTTAATAAATCATATGTTATTTGTAATCGCGATATAATTCGATCGCGTTTAGCTTGTAACGACAATAACTTTTTGTCGGACATTTTATATTTAAATTTACAAAATTAAAATATATTGTAGGTATACAGAAAAATATGTTTAGATATAATCTACGTATAATATATACGTAGAAACGCATAAAAGATGATTATTTTTATATAAATAATCTATTTTAAGACAACTATTGTGAACATAAATATAAATGAAAATAATTGTGTGAAATTACGAACTAATTACTTCAATTTATACAGTCAGTAATTGCGAATTACTGATCCGCTCGAAAGGACCAAAATAATTTATGTGCGATATCGGCAAAGAACAGATTGGACTAGACGGAAAATGAAAAGGAGTGGACTTACTGTGCCAGCTGGTTTCTTCTTTTCCTCTGTCGCGTTTGTCCTTCCTTCTCGTCACTGATTCAATAAAACTATGTTCACAATTTTGTCTGTAATATACGTGCGAAAGCCGCGAACGTATTTTAATGTTTTTATATGTATGGCGCACGGCGCTTGTGTAACACGAGATGGTTCAAAGACGCGTATTCTCGAGAGACTGGTGAACGTGGTTGGCCCGCGCGCGAACAGAGGCGAGATTGTTGTTGCCACGTTCAGGTATGGATGTAGGTATGGTGATTTTAGGTATGTCAGGAAGATGAGGATAGGTACAAAAAGGAAGTATCTGTCATCTGCGCCAACAGCCAGTGTAAATAGTTTTGGGGATATAGAATGCTATTCAGTTGACTTTATTTACATACAATTATAATTTACAAATATAATATATATAGTTCTCGAAATAATGCACGCAAATATCACAAACAATAATTTACACGATGTACGGTGTTTACTCTATAGGCCTAGGCAAAAGAATGTCCAGCCGCTCATTCAATATACGAATGGGTCCGATTCCGCATTCGGGAATCTCCGTCGACACGAAGATATATCACAGCCTCCATGAGTCTTCGCCTCCAGCCTCTCCTGTCTCCCACCTCGGCCTTCCAATCTGTTGCCTGGAGTAGTTCGGCAGCATCATACATACATACCTACATAACTTCTTATCCGCTCAATGCACATAAAATTTTAGAAAATTATAGACCCGCAAAACTTTTATGCTCAGTATTTTGAAAGAAAAAAAGCTAGAAGGCTGAAAATTAGTTTAAAAAGTAGTAAAATCACAAATTTGTTTTTTTATAATAAATTATAGTTTTTCGAATATTTTACATATTTATGTGTTTAACTGTCTATATTTCCAAAGTTTTTAAAAATATCGAAAAAATCCGAAATATCCCAAGTAGATAATTTAATTTTCTATAAAAAATAAAATCATTGTCGCAGTACATCTCAAGCTTGCTGTGAGGCACCGGCTTAGAATAGTGCTTCCACTCTTTGCTATTATTATTTTCGAGTGTCCCGTAAGAGCCGGGTAATCGAAAATACAACAGGCAACAATAACATCTCACATAGTTCAGCAATAAGGATCACCACCCATTCTGAATATAGTGCCTTTTTAGGTGAGACGAGACTGGTGTGTGGGTATACACAGATATGTTGTGCTCCCTTTTATAAGGCAATGCACACCCGCACACCTTTCGCTGGTTACCCCACATTGTGGTATATGCCGTGATGGTATGAATGAATGAATGAATGAACATCTCAAACTTTTATTAACAATTTTTATAAAAGTTGAATTTAGTGACGACATCGTTTCATACAATTTGTATGGCAGTATACACTACACAATATCTCACTCAATAGTTTGATAGCTACTTAATATACAAACATACATCATGCTTTTTTCATATTCTGGGTAGGAAAAACAGACTGATCTCCATACTATCCTATCCTGACATACATACCTGCATGTTTTGTATAGAAAACAAAATATCTTACAATATAGGTATATTCTTCTTCTTCTTCGTCAGCCCTCTTTCGTCCAGTAATGGACATAGGCCTCCCCCTGAGACCTCCACAGCTCCCTATCCTGGGCAGACCGCATCCATCCGCCTCCAGCCACTCTTCTGATATCGTCAGAACACCTGGTTAGAGGCCTACCAACACTTCTCTTGCCCGTTCTAGGTCGTCATTCCAGCACTTTTTTGGTCCATCTGGAGTCCGTGGTTCGGGCGATATGCCCTGCCCAGCTCCACTTCTGGTTTGCAACCTTTTGGACAACGTCGGTTACATTGGTTTTCTCTCTTATCCACAAGTTAGTTTTTCTGTCTTTTAACGAAATACCCAGCATTCTCCTTTCCATGGCTCTCTGTGTTACTGCGAGACTATGCAGCATTCTACTTGTAAACACAAGAGTTTCACAGCCATACGTCAGTACCGGGAGAACGCAAGCGTCGAAGACTTTCTTTTTAAGACGATTGGCGTATTTCGGAGACTCGAGGATATAGGAGAGTTTACCAAAGGCGACCCACGCTGACTTCTTCTTCTTTCGATTTCTGCCTCTTGGTTTTCTTTACCGAGTTTCACAGTGTGTCCGAGATAAACGTAACTATCAATCTTTTCGATGACCTTTCCATCTACCATGATGTTCTTCGACGGTTCTGCATTGCTCATCACTTTGGTCTTTGACGTATTCATTTTAAGACCAATTTTCAAAGATGCTTTACATAATATATTATATTAAATGATATAACTACACGCTACACAAGCGGGTTCGAGGATTGTCTTTACATTGCATCTTATTTTAAGACAAATAAACTTTAAAACATTTCTCTTTTTTATTAAATTAATTTCAAAGAAGAAAACTTGATCTTGTATTTTATTTGAATTGTGACTCAAGTCAAACAATATTGTTACTGAGTATATACGTTGAGAAGACCACAGAGCAAATTTTAATGTCAAACTGCTACATAACATAAATGACAACAACGGGTGTGCATATTATGGTAGAAATAATATTAGAATAATAACATGTCAAAATTTACTGTATCAGTTTATACTTTTGTGTTTAAGATATTGGTAACTATGTAATATTGTAATTTACTGTGTTGTGATGTCTGGTTTCCGCTCTATGTAACTATGTATAACCAAAATGTCAAATATTTGGCTTGGTAAAATTGTAAACTGCTAGCCCTAGAACAGGGTTACCTAGTTGGGCAGCAGTAATCTTCATAATAGTCTTTGTGATAAAGGTGTGAAAAATAAATAAATAAATAAATAAAATAAATATGTCGTTCATCATATCTTCTAATTCTTTGTCATCATTGGCAAATAAGACTATGTCGTCTGCGAACCTCAAATTACTCAGTAATTCGCCATTGTTGTTGACATCTTTTTCACTCCAATCGAGGGTTTTAAAGACATCTTCTAGAGCGAGTGTAAATAGTTTTGGAGATATTGTGTCGCCTTGTCTTACTCCCCTCTTCCGATGTGGAACTTCTCAGATGATTCTTGGAGTTGTATCACGGAAGTGGCTCTATTATAAATATTTTCCAGGGGATTTGAGTATCTATAGTCCACTCTACAATTTTCCAGGCCTTTCATCACTGCCCATGTCTCTACAGAGTCGAAGGCTTTCTCAAAATCTATAAACGCTAACGATAGAGGCTTATTATATTCACAACATTTTTGGGTGACATTCTTCAGTGTTTGTAGGTGGTCGTTTGTACTGAAACCCTTTCTAAATTCAATCCAGCCTGTTCCACTGGTTGGTATGCATCCAGCTTGTTGGTGAGCCTGTTATTTATTATTTTAGTGAATAATTTGTATAGGTGGGACAATAAACTGATTGGTCTATAGTTCTCCAGCTTCCTGTGGTCTCCTTTTTTGTGTAAAAGCTTTATGGCTGCGTTATTCCATTCTTGGGGTATATTCTCATCGTCCAAGCACTTATTCAGAAGAGTCACCACTGCTTGTTGAAGAATATCTCCTCCTTGTTTGATGGTTTCAATGATAGTGCCATCAGGGCCCGGAGCTTTTTTACTATTCATATGTGACATAGCATGTTGTACTTCCTCAATTGTTATTTCTGGAATGTCTTCAGATCCTACATTTGTTATTCTTCTTTTGATATCATTTTCATTTTTTCCAACTTTCCTAGCGGTATATAGTTTTTCAAAGAAGTCTTTTGCTATTTTTTAATGGTATATTAATTGGTGTTTAAGTGTTTATAGTTTGGTACGTATTGTTCAATTTTACATACTATCGCTATAGACAATTGGATCTCATGTGTTACATGCAACTAGTTATTATAATATTTTGTATCTGGCTCTCGAGTTCTATTTTCAGTGTCGATACAATTTGTATCTGCGTGTTCAGTTTGATTTTGTGACATGATTTCAACTATATTTTTTTTCCAATTTTGAATTGCAGGCAAGTCATCTGATGTCCTACAAAAAGTGACTCTTCCAATTGTCAAACAACAGACGTGCAAAACAAAAAAATTACTATCGAAAATCCTTCCCGATGGTATAAGGGATGAGCAATTGTGCATTGGAAAGGCACATGGCGGGATGGACTCTTGTCGGGTAAGTTTAATGTTAGGAAGAACTGACAGAAAGTAGAACCCCGTTCCCAATGGTTAAAGGAAACGACAATAAAATTAATATATGCCGGACATTTTGTGGGAGAAAGGGAATCTTATAAGCACAGACGCAGAAAAACTAAAAAGACTTTTCTGACTAAAAATTAAATTACTAATTAAATTATTTAAATTAAATTATTTTTTTACAAAGGATACACAAAAAGGATAATTCCGTACGCCGAACGCCATACGCCGTACGCCACACATACAAACACATCACGACGAAACTCATAGTGTGCACTCTCTACATGATACCCGTTGAGAAATTGATGTAAAAACATACCCGAGTGTATATGTCAGTGCGTATGTCAGGAGTGTACTGTAATATTCATCAGTAGTATGGAATCCTTTTCTTATTACATACATCAATAGAGTTGAAGGAGTACAGAATAAATTCCTCAAACATTTGGATTATCGTGATAAACTTCATTTCCCCAACTACCGCCAATCTGCTATACATCATAATATTTGTAACTTAGAAAATAGACGAACAATTATAGACATGATTTACTTGCATAAAATTATCCACAACCGTGTAGACTCACCTTACCTACTATCTAAATTAAATTTTTACTGCCCATCACGCAATTTCAGATCTCAGTTTTTGTTCTATGTCGACCGCCGACTCACAAATTATTCACAAAACAATTATATTAGGCGGAGTTGCTCCAATTACAATACATACTTTAGACAATTCGATATAATACATAAATCAAATCATACATTTTACAATTATTCAGTAAATAGTACCTATACCTAAATTTATTACCTACTTTCATCATAATTTGTCTCGCTTACACTTACACTTTCACACTTTAATTTTAATTTAATATTATTTTTTCTGTAACAATTTATTATAAATTTTTTTCACCCTAATTTTTTTTTACTATTTTTTTCTGTAAAAATATAATTTAATATATATTACCTACTATATATGAAAACATTTAATTGAGATGCAATGTATCATCCATATTTATTATAACTATTGTATATTCTTTTACCATTGTATCTTGTTTGTTTTCCCGAAATAAATAAATAAATAAATAAAATAAATAAATAAAATAAATAAATAAAATACCCTTAAAAATTGTGAAATCATGACTCTACATTAGTCCATAGTGTGGAGAGTACAAAAATGTCAATATTTCCATAGTGGATATTAAATTTGGAGCAAGCTCTTGTGATAAACAATTTTTTTGTGTAATTATTTTAATTGTATATGGCGGTTTTTGAATCATGGGAGAGGTGGCGGTATGACAGAGTGTATTTTTGCGAAGTGATGGCCGGCGTTCGTCGGTTTGTATGCGTTCAAACGTGTGCTTCACTGATGAGCGTTGGCTTTCTGTTGCGAAATCTGACGCCTGTTTACTTCGACTTCACCCAGATACGAATGAAGACAATGACTAAGCTCCACCCTCGAACATGAGATCCGTTCTCAACTGAGAGATGAATATTCATTTCTTCTTCATTTCTCTGTGTCCTGTTGGGTCCCCCCTACGTTGACGATCACTCGGAAGAAACTTTCCCTGCCCTGTGCGGTGCGGAACAAGTCCCCCACACGCCTCATTCCGGTCCACTCCTGAATGTTACGGAGCCAGGATAGCTGCTTGCTGCCGACCCCTCTACGGCCCTCAATCTTTCCTTTTATGTATGATCAACTGTACGAGTATTTTTCGCCTCTCATTATGTGATCAAAATATGAAGTCATACGCGTAGCTTGACTGTCGTGAACAACTGTCTGTCAGTATTAGATCTACGCAAGACTTCAACGTTGCTCACCATGTCGGTCCAGGATATCATTAGCATTCTACGATGAATCCACATTTCGAACGCTTCCAGGCGGTTTATGGTACCAACCTTGAGGGTCCATGCCTCAACGCCATAGAGCAGGACCGACCATACATAGTATTTGATAATCCTTTGGCGTAGTTTCAGATTGATGTCGTCGTTACAGAGGAGATTTCTCATTTTATTAAAAGAATTACGGGCCGCTTCTATCCTGCATTTTATTTCAATATCAGGGTCTAGGCTTTCGGTAATAATACTGCCCAGGTATTTAAATTGTTTCACCCTTTCAATGTCAACACCGCCCAAATTGAGGCGGTATAGGAATATTCTCTATATTACCATAATTTAAGAATGTACATTATGAATTTTTTTGTTTTATTATATTTAATGTATATCAATAATTGTGTAAAACTACAGAGCAATAAAGCCAGAGAAAAATTATACAATTATAAGTAAAAGACTACAGGAACTTACCAGGGTAACAGAAAATCAATACGGTTTTGTACAGGGAAAGTCCATAACCGATGCCATTCAAACGATAAGTATAATCCTAGAAAAGTATAGAGAGAAAAATAATGACTTGCATATGGTGTTTATAGATCTGGAGAAGGCGTTTGATAGGCTTCCACGTAAACTAATATGGGATGCACTAAGAAGGCAAAATGTTCCAGAATGCTATATAGAAATTCTGAAAAATATGTACTCTAATATTTTTACAAGAGTTAGAAGCCCAGTTGGAATAAGTGACCCGTTTGAGATTAGTATTAGTGTCCATCATGGATCGTTACTGTTAAATCCATGCTCCATGGTCATGCTGTATGCCGATGATGTGGTGCTGATGGATGAGACGCCCTACGGTTTGCAATGTGCCCTGGATAGGTGGCAAGAGGCATTGGAGACAAATGGGTTACGAATTAGCAGATAAAAGACAGAATACATGCCATGTTACTTTTCTGGACAGCGATCAACTGAGCCACACATTATGCGGATTCAGAACGAACCAGCGCCCACAGTCGAATCCTTCAAGTACCTCGGGACAATACTGTCCGCAAAGGGTGGGATTGATGACGACATTGCGCACCGTTCAAAGCTTGGGACGAGGGCTAGGGCGAAGAAGAAGAATGTGTATCAATTATATTTATTAATTAAATTAAATGAAATATTACATCTCGAATTTCATTTAACAATTTTGTGACGTCATCGTTTCATACAATTTGTATGGCAGTATACACTACACAATATCTACGGGGACTCTCAATAGTTCGATACTTAATCTCTATGCATACATACATACCATCGAGCTGTTTACATATTCGGGGTGGGAATAAAGGTCTGACCCCCATACTCTCCTATATTTAAATTCTTTTTTGTATAGAAAACAATATATTTTTAAAAATTGTCTAATTATAATTTTATTGTTTTGTTTGGACAGTTGGATCTCATGTGTTACATGCAACTAGTTAAAAAAAAAACATTCAAATATTCGACAATTCAATGATTTATTTAAATATTTTTAACAAATTATTTTTTTACAAAATTCCTTCGTTCATTGTAACTATAATAAATATCTCCTTGTAATGAATAAAGAACCAACATATTATGCATCGGTCGTTGCAGGATTCGAACTAGCGAACATTGGATTACTAATCCAGTGCACTAACCGCTCTGCCACCGCACACAATACAATACAAAAATAAAAAGGAACAAACAGTTGATGAATCATTTGAATTATTTTTAGAATAGTTGGTTGGGTATCTGACTGCTGATCTTAAGGAGCCGGACTCGATTACCGGCGGAGACACAGTTTTAATTGTGTTTTCAGTCTGGATCTGAGAGACGATTTTTGTCAAAAGTCTCCAGAATGTGGCATATTGTAATTGAGTGTGTTTTTTATTTTTATTTTTTTTAATTTATTTGAAAAAATGGGCAACGTACAATAATATTTTTTTAAAAAATATAAAAGATAAGAATAGCAACATAAGTAATTGTAACTTAATCAGCCCACCTTTGATTTCATGTTGCATTTTACTCACTATTGGTAACAAAAAAAAATTATTATTCCTGTCTAACGTGGCTCCTGAAAAGAGTCCTGGACATACAGAATATGTCCACGGACCTGATCTTTTCCAAATTATTATACGTGGTAAGGCATAAATACAATGGCGAATTTTGAGCGGCATTAGTGTTTTTTTTTTTGTCTATAAAGAACGTTGAGGTGTGTCTTGTTCGTCTGTTTGGTATGTTGAAGTTAATAATTTTCAGAAGGTCTGTACAGTCAATATTGAAGTTTATTATGTCATAAAGGTACATTAAGTCTGAGGTCCTTCGTCTTAAATTAATATTTGACATAGTAACTGTTAGTTGCCCGAGAAGTAATGTAAATAATATATATGATATGATATGTTATGATATGATATGATATGATATTATATGATATGATATGATATGACATGATATGATATGATATGATATGATATGATATATGATATATGATATATGATATATGATATATTGATGCAGGTATAACATTTGGTGGTACCCTGGTGACATCAATTGTCTTCCCTAACAATAGCCCCGAATATTATTTTTAAACATTTTTTTATTGTTATTTACCTTGGCCTTCGTAAATATTTTAAAATATAATAATTCTGTTGTTGGTTCAGATATTTTCGGTTTTAACTTTCATAATTTTATTCTTTTAATCTGTACCCAGTTCGAAAACACAATACATCACCATCATATAAAATAACCTTTTTTCAATACCGCGCAAAGACCATTTATTTGGGTTCTGCAATAAAACATGGTCAGCAACTAATTGTCTCAGAGATTTGGATTTTTCCGCACTTAAATATTTCAATGTTTATTATTCAAATATAGATTCAGGCTACCTGAAAAAAATCGAACCCTTTTAATCCTCATCGATCGTTATGTAAATCCCAGCCTGATGGTGTTTTCAGATGTTTTAAATCCGATTTCAAATATTCATAATAAATAGTTTCAGTTTTACATTTCCGTTAATTTTATGTTTATTTTCTCAACTGTTGCTCTAACGTCGTATCGTCCTCTAGCGAGATACGCGGTGGTTGATTTTGCGCAATCCGAGTCTAGCTACCGACGAATTCACTGATGCCGTATAGCTCATAATTCCCGGGGTGGATCTGATTGCCGAAAGAAACAAACGTGTAAATCGCGAAAGGATATATTCGCGTTAGAGAATTTTATTTTTATGAAAATGTTTGCAATGTACGCGCCGGACACGTGACTTTTGATAAACGTCATATATCGCGCGTTTGGGGCTTTAATACAGCTCTCGCGAGTATGACTTTGATAAATCAGTGTCTGACGCTCGTCATTGTAAATTACTTCAAGACAGTCACGAAAAACATTATTTTTTCCATGTTGGTTGTATCTCGCGCGTCACTTCCGATAAATGTCACACATCGCGCAATAGTGCTTGCATACAGCCCTCGCGAGCGTGAGTTTTGACGGAATTGCGCGTGTGTTACTTCTCAATACAATTTCACTTCAAAATAAACGGTTTAAACACTGAAAACACTGTCACCGATAGTACCAGCTAAAATATTGCGTGGCCAGGGTTAATTAACTAAATTAGAGTAATTTTATTTATATTAAGTTTCGATCCCACGCAGAATGCAAATTATGTGTATTGAATGTGTATTGTTAATCTTAAAATATTTCTTAAGTCAGTTAGTATGCACAAATAATTTTCGTGCCAAAAGTTTTGAATATTGTATACCCCTGTATACCCCCTCCCTTCAGGACAGGGGTACTTTATGATATAAGGTAGAATCTTACTACCTGGACAGTTAGTAAGAGTTAGTAAGAGTTAGTAAGAGGTCAGTAATCAGTGAGCATTATATAGTCGAGTCAGTAGTAAGTCTAGTTGAAACACAGTCGAAGTCTTTAGTGGGCCTAAGGGCCGTGTGAGGCGGTCAGGGCTTACGCCCTGGCCGCCGTCTTCAAAGTTTTAAGTTAAAGACCAAAGTTATTTTTAAAAAAACATTAACATTTTAAAAAAAAAGAATCAGTGAGTCGAATATACGTAATAATCGTTCGGTAGCTATTAAGTTTAATTTTTTTTATAGTAAAAGAGTTCAAGTTAAATCAGTAACCAGTCTCGCCTACGGGCCTTGGCAAGACCAAGTTGACGTCGTCGAAATCAAAAATTCTATTCACCATTCATCTGACCCAGGAGGCAGTGTGGGAATAAGAAAAGACTAAATATAGTCACCCATCCATCTGACCAAATGGCAGTGTGGGGACGTATTTAGGGCTTACGAGCCTAATCGACAAGGATATTAATTTAATTAAGAATGAATTAGAAGTAAATTCAAAAATATATCCAGCGCCGAACGATAATAAGTGGACATCACGCACCGGAGAACACGGAACGAGCCAACGCGATCTTCCAGGAGATTGCGCAGAACGAGCGCCCAGCGTTATCGCGAACCGCGAAACGTTGCGGGCGCCTAGACAATAACAGTCGCACCGCGAACTTAACTTTGACCTCTGCAAACAAGGTACAGTGAATTTTAATTACAAGTGAAAAACAAATAGAACTTCAAGTGAAAATCAACGAACATTTTATTTTTGAAAAAACTATATAATCGTAGTGTAACCCATGTATGTTCCTTTTGTAGCGTCATGGCCATGTCTACGCACCATTTGTATAATTTATTGTTTTTTTTATGTATTCTGCGATTGGGATCGCATCTGCAAATTTATTGTATTTTGTAGTATGTTTTTTGTATGCCTATTTTATCGCAATTTTAATTTTGTTTCAAAAACTATAATTAAACAGAAACTAGAGAATTAACTTAAAATTTCTTTCATTACTGGAGTGAGCCCTTGTCATTACGATACGGCACGGTGAGAAGGTGGAAGCGTCAGGATCTTGTACTCTCCGCTTGCGAGAGAGTCAAATCTGGAAGGCGACTTCTACTAAATTCTCTACCCCCCGGTATCAGATGGCTCCCAACGTGTTGGCTGGATGAAATATCACCTGGTTTAACCAGATGATAAAGAATCTAGTCATACACGAGGCGTGAGGGCACCAGCGCATGGGGAGTCTACGGATTTTCCATGCGTTCGGAGGATCGAGTTGTGATTCCGAACCTACCGTTGAGCTAGTCGGAGGTTTGGTGACAGTAGCATGTCACATGGTAACCATCAGGCAAGGACCACTCCAGTAATTTGCTGATAATCAAGGGTCTGATTCCTTTCTTAATCACACAGCATCCCACTCGTTTGCGAGAGTGATGCAAAATTTTATAGCGGAAATACCACTATTGGCGCCCGGCAATTAATTAAAAAAAATTACAATAATACATTCACTGTACATCCAGTAGAATCACTGTACATCAATTTTGTAGACGAATTACTCCAAGAGGTTCGTCCTAGAAAGAAAAAAAATCTTGTATACACCTACATACTCGGGACCAAAAGGTCAGCCGAGTTATTTTCTTGTATATTAAAAATCATATTTTGTTTTAAATTAGGGCGTTGCTAGGGTAAGACAATAATGATCGTCAAAGAAACCGGGAGCAATTGATGCAGGTAGAATATTTGGTGGTACCCTGGTGACATCAATTGTCTTCCCTAACAATAGCCCCGAATATTATTTTTAAACATTTTTTTATTGTTATTTACCTTGGCCTTCGTAAATATTTTAAAATATATTAATTCTGTTGTTGGTTCAGATATTTTCGGTTTTAACTTTCATAATTTTATTCTTTTAATCTGTACCCAGTTCGAAAACACAATACATCACCATCATATAAAATAACCTTTTTTCAATACCGCGCAAAGACCATTTATTTGGGTTCTGCAATAAAACATGGTCAGCAACTAATTGTCTCAGAGATTTGGATTTTTCCGCACTTAAATATTTCAATGTTTATTATTCAAATATAGATTCAGGCTACCTGAAAAAAATCGAACCCTTTTAATCCTCATCGATCGTTATGTAAATCCCAGCCTGATGGTGTTTTCAGATGTTTTAAATCCGATTTCAAATATTCATAATAAATAGTTTCAGTTTTACATTTCCGTTAATTTTATGTTTATTTTCTCAACTGTTGCTCTAACGTCGTATCGTCCTCTAGCGAGATACGCGGAGGTTGATTTTGCGCAATCCGAGTCTAGCTACCGACGAATTCACTGATGCTGTATTGCTCATAATTCCCGGGGTGGATCTGATTGCCGAAAGAAACAAACGTGTAAATCGCGAAAGGATATATTCGCGTTAGAGAATTTTATTTTTATGAAAATGTTTGCAATGTACGCGCCGGACACGTGACTTTTGATAAACGTCATATATCGCGCGTTAGGGGCTTTAATACAGCTCTCGCGAGTATGACTTTGATAAATCAGTGTCTGACGCTCGTCATTGTAAATTACTTCAAGACAGTCACGAAAAACATTATTTTTTCCATGTTGGTTGTATCTCGCGCGTCACTTCCGATAAATGTCACACATCGCGCAATAGTGCTTGCATACAGCCCTCGCGAGCGTGAGTTTTGACGGAATTGCGCGTGTGTTACTTCTCAATACAATTTCACTTCAAAATAAACGGTTTAAACACTGAAAACACTGTCACCGATAGTACCAGCTAAAATATTGCGTGGCCAGGGTTAATTAACTAAATTAGAGTAATTTTATTTATATTAAGTTTCGATCCCACGCAGAATGCAAATTATGTGTATTGAATGTGTATTGTTAATCTTAAAATATTTCTTAAGTCAGTTAGTATGCACAAATAATTTTCGTGCCAAAAGTTTTGAATATTGTATACCCCTGTATACCCCCTCCCTTCAGGACAGGGGTACTTTATGATATAAGGTAGAATCTTACTACCTGGACAGTTAGTAAGAGTTAGTAAGAGGTCAGTAATCAGTGAGCATTATATAGTCGAGTCAGTAGTAAGTCTAGTTGAAACACAGTCGAAGTCTTTAGTGGGCCTAAGGGCCGTGTGAGGCGGTCAGGGCTTACGCCCTGGCCGCCGTCTTCAAAGTTTTAAGTTAAAGACCAAAGTTATTTTTAAAAAAACATTAACATTTTAAAAAAAAAGAATCAGTGAGTCGAATATACGTAATAATCGTTCAGTAGCTATTAAGTTTAATTTTTTTTATAGTAAAAGAGTTCAAGTTAAATCAGTAACCAGTCTCGCCTACGGGCCTTGGCAAGACCAAGTTGACGTCGTCGAAATCAAAAATTCTATTCACCATTCATCTGACCCAGGAGGCAGTGTGGGAATAAGAAAAGACTAAATATAGTCACCCATCCATCTGACCAAATGGCAGTGTGGGGACGTATTTAGGGCTTACGAGCCTAATCGACAAGGATATTAATTTAATTAAGAATGAATTAGAAGTAAATTCAAAAATATATCCAGCGCCGAACGATAATAAGTGGACATCACGCACCGAAGAACACGGAACGAGCCAACGCGATCCTCCAGGAGATTGCGCAGAACGAGCGCCCAGCGTTATCGCGAACCGCGAAACGTTGCGGGCGCCTAGACAATAACAGTCGCACCGCGAACTTAACTTTGACCTCTGCAAACAAGGTACAGTGAATTTTAATTACAAGTGAAAAACAAATAGAACTTCAAGTGAAAATCAACGAACATTTTATTTTTGAAAAAACTATATAATCGTAGTGTAACCCATGTATGTTCCTTTTGTAGCGTCATGGCCATGTCTACGCACCATTTGTATAATTTATTGTTTTTTTTATGTATTCTGCGATTGGGATCGCATCTGCAAATTTATTGTATTTTGTAGTATGTTTTTTGTATGCCTATTTTATCGCAATTTTAATTTTGTTTCAAAAACTATAATTAAACAGAAACTAGAGAATTAACTTAAAATATCTTTCATTACTGGAGTGAGCCCTTGTCATTACGATACGGCACGGTGAGAAGGTGGAAGCGTCAGGATCTTGTACTCTCCGCTTGCGAGAGAGTCAAATCTGGAAGGCGACTTCTACTAAATTCTCTACCCCCCGGTATCAGATGGCTCCCAACGTGTTGGCTGGATGAAATATCACCTGGTTGAACCAGATGATAAAGAATCTAGTCATACACGAGGCGTGAGGGCACCAGCGCATGGGGAGTCTACGGATTTTCCATGCGTTCGGAGGATCGAGTTGTGATTCCGAACCTACCGTTGAGCTAGTCGGAGGTTTGGTGACAGTAGCATGTCACATGGTAACCATCAGGCAAGGACCACTCCAGTAATTTGCTGATAATCAAGGGTCTGATTCCTTTCTTAATCACACAGCATCCCACTCGCTTGCGAGAGTGATGCAAAATTTTATAGTGGAAATACCACTATTGGCGCCCGGCAATTAATTAAAAAAATTTACAATAATACATTCACTGTACATCAATTTTGTAGACGAATTACTCCAAGAGGTTCGTCCTAGAAAGAAAAAAAATCTTGTATACACCTACATACTCGGGACCAAAAGGTCAGCCGAGTTATTTTCTTGTATATTAAAAATCATATTTTGTTTTAAATTAGGGCGTTGCTAGGGTAAGACAATAATGATCGTCAAAGAAACCGGGAGCAATTGATGCAGGTATAACATTTGGTGGTACCCTGGTGACATCAATTGTCTTCCCTAACAATAGCCCCGAATGTTATTTTTAAACATTTTTTTATTGTTATTTACCTTGGCCTTCGTAAATATTTTAAAATATATTAATTCTGTTGTTGGTTCAGATATTTTCGGTTTTAACTTTCATAATTTTATTCTTTTAATCTGTACCCAGTTCGAAAACACAATACATCACCATCATATAAAATAACCTTTTTTCAATACCGCGCAAAGACCATTTATTTGGGTTCTGCAATAAAACATGGTCAGCAACTAATTGTCTCAGAGATTTGGATTTTTCCGCACTTAAATATTTCAATGTTTATTATTCAAATATAGATTCAGGCTACCTGAAAAAAATCGAACCCTTTTAATCCTCATCGATCGTTATGTAAATCCCAGCCTGATGGTGTTTTCAGATGTTTTAAATCCGATTTCAAATATTCATAATAAATAGTTTCAGTTTTACATTTCCGTTAATTTTATGTTTATTTTCTCAACTGTTGCTCTAACGTCGTATCGTCCTCTAGCGAGATACGCGGAGGTTGATTTTGCGCAATCCGAGTCTAGCTACCGACGAATTCACTGATGCTGTATTGCTCATAATTCCCGGGGTGGATCTGATTGCCGAAAGAAACAAACGTGTAAATCGCGAAAGGATATATTCGCGTTAGAGAATTTTATTTTTATGAAAATGTTTGCAATGTACGCGCCGGACACGTGACTTTTGATAAACGTCATATATCGCGCGTTAGGGGCTTTAATACAGCTCTCGCGAGTATGACTTTGATAAATCAGTGTCTGACGCTCGTCATTGTAAATTACTTCAAGACAGTCACGAAAAACATTATTTTTTCCATGTTGGTTGTATCTCGCGCGTCACTTCCGATAAATGTCACACATCGCGCAATAGTGCTTGCATACAGCCCTCGCGAGCGTGAGTTTTGACGGAATTGCGCGTGTGTTACTTCTCAATACAATTTCACTTCAAAATAAACGGTTTAAACACTGAAAACACTGTCACCGATAGTACCAGCTAAAATATTGCGTGGCCAGGGTTAATTAACTAAATTAGAGTAATTTTATTTATATTAAGTTTCGATCCCACGCAGAATGCAAATTATGTGTATTGAATGTGTATTGTTAATCTTAAAATATTTCTTAAGTCAGTTAGTATGCACAAATAATTTTCGTGCCAAAAGTTTTGAATATTGTATACCCCTGTATACCCCCTCCCTTCAGGACAGGGGTACTTTATGATATAGGGTAGAACCTTACTACCTGGACAGTTAGTAAGAGTTAGTAAGAGTTAGTAAGAGGTCAGTAATCAGTGAGCATTATATAGTCGAGTCAGTAGTAAGTCTAGTTGAAACACAGTCGAAGTCTTTAGTGGGCCTAAGGGCCGTGTGAGGCGGTCAGGGCTTACGCCCTGGCCGCCGTCTTCAAAGTTTTAAGTTAAAGACCAAAGTTATTTTTAAAAAAACATTAACATTTTTAAAAAAAAGAATCAGTGAGTCGAATATACGTAATAATCGTTCGGTAGCTATTAAGTTTAATTTTTTTATAGTAAAAGAGTTCAAGTTAAATCAGTAACCAGTCTCGCCTACGGGCCTTGGCAAGACCAAGTTGACGTCGTCGAAATCAAAAATTCTATTCACCATTCATCTGACCCAGGAGGCAGTGTGGGAATAAGAAAAGACTAAATATAGTCACCCATCCATCTGACCAAATGGCAGTGTGGGGACGTATTTAGGGCTTACGAGCCTAATCGACAAGGATATTAATTTAATTAAGAATGAATTAGAAGTGAATTCAAAAATATATCCAGCGCCGAACGATAATAAGTGGACATCACGCACCGAAGAACACGGAACGAGCCAACGCGATCTTCCAGGATTGTGCAGAACGAGCGCCCAGCGTTATCGCGAACCGCGAAACGTTGCGGGCGCCTAGACAATAACAGTCGCACCGCGAACTCAACGCCGACCCTCTGTATCAAGGTAGGGCTATTCAGACCTTTAGTGAAATTATAATGTGAACAATTTTATTATGAACAAGTGAGAACAATATGAACAATTTGAAATTTACCGTGGACAATTTATCTATACGTGTATTTATAATTCATTTCGTAGCGTCATGGCCATGTCTACGCACCATTTTATTATTTGTTGTTTTTTTTATGTATTCTGCGATTGGGATCGCGCCTGCAAATTTCTTTTATTTTGTATGTTTTGTTGTATTATCTTAATTTAAATTCCATTATAAGACTACAATTAAACAAAAACCAGAATTAACTTAAAAATTCTTTTATTACTGGAGTGAGCCCTTGTCATTACGATACGGCACGGTGAGAAGGTGGAAGCGTTAGGATCTTGTACTCTCCGCTTGCGAGAGAGTCAAATCTGGAAGGCGACTTCTACCTTACTTTTACCCCCCCGGTATCAGATGGCGCCCAACGTGGGGCTGGATGAAATATCACCTGGTTGAACCAGATGATAAATAATCTAGTCATACACGAGGCGTGAGGGCACCAGCGCATGGGGAGTCTATGGATTTTCCATGCGTTCGGAGGATCGAGTTGTGATTCCGAACCTACCGTTGAGCTAGTCGGAGGTTTGGTGACAGTAGCATGTCACATGGTAACCATCAGGCAAGGTTCACTCCAGTAATTTGCTTATTATCACACAGCATCCCACTCGTACGCGAGAGTGATGCAAAAATTTTATAGTGGAAATACCACTATTGGCGCCCGGCAATCAATTAAAAAAATAAAATTACAATAATACATTCACGGTACATCCAGTAGAATGTAATTATTCACCAATTTTGTAGACGAATTACTCCAAGAGGTTCGTCCTAGAAAGAAAAAAAATTTGTTTACACCTACATACTCGGGACCAAAAAGTCAGCTGAGTTATTTTCTTGTATATTAAAAATCATATTTTGTTTTAAATTAGGGCGTTGCTAGGGTAAGACAATAATGATCGTCAAAGAAACCGGGAGCAATTGATGCAGGTAGAATATTTGGTGGTACCCTGGTGACATCAATTGTCTTCCCTAACAATAGCCCCGAATATCATTTTTAAACATTTCATATTATTATTAACCTTGGCCTTCGTAATTATTTTAAAATATATTAATTCTGTTGTTGGTTCAGGTATTTTCGGTTTTAACTTTCATAATTTTATTCTTTTAATCTGTACCCAGTTCGAAAACACAATACATCACCATAATATAAAATAACCTTTTTTCAATACCGCGCAAAGACCATTTATTTGGGTTCTGCAATAAAACATGGTCAGCAACTAATTGTCTCAGAGATTTGGATTTTTCCGCACTTAAATATTTCAATGTTTATTATTCAAATATAGATTCAGGCTACCTGAAATAAAACCGAACCCTTTTAATCTTTTCTATCTCTATGCAAATTGTACCTGATGGTGTTTTCAGATGTTTTAAATCCGATTTCAAATATTCATAATAAATAGTTTCAGTTTTACATTTCCGTTAATTTTATGTTTATTTTCTCAACTGTTGCTCTAACGTCGTATCGTCCTCTAGCGAGATACGCGGAGGTTGATTTTGCGCAATCCGAGTCTAGCTACCGACGAATTCACTGATGCCGTATTGCTCATAATTCCCGGGGTGGATCTGATTGCCGAAAGAAACAAACGTGTAAATCGCGAAAGGATATATTCGCGTTAGGCAATTTTATTTTTATGAAAATTTTTGCAATGTACGCGCCGGACACGTGACTTTTGATAAACGTCATATATCGCGCGTTAGGGGCTTTAATACAGCTCTCGCGAGTATGACTTTGATAAATCAGTGTCTGACGCTCGTCATTGTAAATTACTTCAAGACAGTCACGAAAAACATTATTTTTTCCATGTTGGTTGTATTTCGCGCGTCACTTCCGATAAATGTCACACATCGCGCAATAGTGCTTGCATACAGCCCTCGCGAGCGTGAGTTTTGACGGAATTGCGCGTGTGTTACTTCTCAATACAATTTCACTTCAAAATAAACGGTTTAAACACTGAAAACACTGTCACCGATAGTACCAGCTAAAATATTGCGTGGCCAGGGTTAATTAACTAAATTAGAGTAATTTTATTTATATTAAGTTTCGATCCCACGCAGAATGCAAATTATGTGTATTGAATGTGTATTGTTAATTTTAAAATATTTCTTAAGTCAGTTAGTATGCACAAATAATTTTCGTGCCAAAAGTTTTGAATATTGTATACCCCTGTATACCCCCTCCCTTCGGGACAGGGGTACTTTATGATATAAGGTAGAATCTTACTACCTGGTTAGTTAGTAAGAGTTAGTAAGAGGTCAGCATCAGTGAGCATTATATAGTCGAGTCAGTAGCAAGTCTAGTTGAAACACAGTCGAAGTCTTTAGTGGGCCTGAGGGCCGTGTGAGGCGGTCAGGGCTTACGCCCTGGCCGCCGCCTCTAAAGTTTGAGTTTAAGAACAAAGTTATTTTAAAAAAAACATTAACATTTTTTTAAAAAGAGAATCAGTGAGTTGAATCTACGTAATAATCGTTCGGTAGCTATTAAAGTTTAATTTTTTTAGTAAAAGAGTTCAAGTTAAATCAGTAACCAGTCTCGCCTACGGGCCTTGGCAAGACCAAGTTGACTTCGTCGATATCGAAAAATTCTATTCGCCATTCATCTGACCCAGGAGGCAGTGTGGGAATAAGAAAAGACTAAATATAGTCACCCATCCATCTGACCAAATGGCAGTGTGGGGACGTATTTAGGGCTTACGAGCCTAATCGACAAGGATATTAATTTAATTAAGAATGAATTAGAAGTGAATTCAAAAATATATCCAGCGCCGAACGATAATAAGTGGACATCACGCACCGAAGAACACGGAACGAGCCAACGCGATCTTCCAGGATTGTGCAGAACGAGCGCCCAGCGTTATCGCGAACCGCGAAACGTTGCGGGCGCCTAGACAATAACAGTCGCACCGCGAACTTAACTTTGACCTCTGCAAACAAGGTACAGTGAATTTTAATAACAAGTGAAAAACAAATAGAACTTCAAGTGAAAATCAACGAACATTTTATTTTTAAAAAAACTATATAATCGTAGTGTAACCCATGTATGTTCCTTTTGTAGCGTCATGGCCATGTCTACGCACCATTTGTATAATTTATTGTTTTTTTTTATGTATTCTGCGATTGGGATCGCATCCGCAAATTTATTGTATTTTGTAGTATGTTTTTTGTATGCCTATTTTATCTCAATTTGAATTTTGATTTAAAAACTATAATTAAACAGAAACGAGAGAAATAACTTAAAATTTCTTTTATTACTGGAGTGAGCCCTTGTCATTACGATACGGCACGGTGAGAAGGTGGAAGCGTCAGGATCTTGTACTCTCCGCTTGCGAGAGAGTCAAATCTGGAAGGCGACTTCTACTGAGTTCTCTACCCCCCGGTATCAATATGACATATATGACATATGACATATGACATGACATGACATGACATGACATGAAGTGACATGACATGACATGACATGACATGACATGACATGACATGACATGACATGACATGACATGACATGACATGACATGACATGACATGACATGACATTGATGCAGGTATAACATTTGGTGGTACCCTGGTGACATAAATTGTCTTCCCTAACAATAGCCCCGAATATTATTTTTAAACATTTTTTTATTGTTATTTACCTTGGCCTTCGTAAATATTTTAAAATATATTAATTCTGTTGTTGGTTCAGATATTTTCGGTTTTAACATTCATAATTTTATTCTTTTAATCTGTACCCAGTTCGAAAACACAATACATCACCATCATATAAAATAACCTTTTTTCAATACCGCGCAAAGACCATTTATTTGGGTTCTGCAATAAAACATGGTCAGCAACTAATTGTCTCAGAGATTTGGATTTTTCCGCACTTAAATATTTCAATGTTTATTATTCAAATATAGATTCAGGCTACCTGAAAAAAATCGAACCCTTTCAATCCTCATCGATCGTTATGTAAATCCCAGCCGACGGTGCTTTCAGATGTTTTAAATCCGGTTTCAAATATTCAAAATAAATAGTTTCAGTTTTACATTTCCGTTTTTTTTTGTTTCTTTTCTCAATTGTTACTCTAACGTCGTATTGTCCTCTAGCGAGATACACGGAGGTTGATTTTGCGCAATCCAGGTCTAGCCACCGACGAATTCACTGATGCCGTATTGCTCATAATTCCCGGGGTGGATCTGGTTGCCGAAAGAAACAAACGTGTAATTCGCGAAAGGATATATTCGCGTTAGGCAATTTTACTTTCAATGAAAATGTTTACAATGTACGCGCCGGACACGTGACTTTTGATAAACGTCATATATCGCGCGTTAGGGGCCTTAATACAGCTCTCGCGAGTATGAGTTTTGATAAATCCGTGTCTGACGCTCGTCATTGTAAATTGCTTCAAGACAGTAACGAATAACATTATTTTTTCCATGTTGGTTGTATCTCGCGCGTCACTTCCGATAAATGTCACACATCGCGCAATAGTGCTTTCATACAGCCCCCGCGAGTGTGAATTTTGACGGAATTGCGCGTGTGATACTTCTCAATATAATTTCACTTCAAAATAAACGGTTTAAACACTGAAAACACTGTCACCGATAGTACCAGCTAAAATATTACGTGGCCAGGGTTAATTAACTTAATTAGAGTAAATGTATTTATGTTAGTCTCGATCCCACGCAGAATGCAAAATATGTAATTGTCAATTAATATTTTTTAGTTAAATATGCAAAAATGATTTGCGTGCAAATATTTTGAATATTTTATACCCCTGTACACCCCCTCTCTTCGAGACAGGGGTACCTTTATTATATAAGGTAAAATCCTACTACCTGGACAGTTAGTTGTCAGTAAGAGTTAGTTAGTAAGAATCAGTAAGAGTTAGTAATCAGTGTGTCAGTCAGACGAACATTCACAGTTGAAAGCAAGCAAAGTAGTGGGCCTTAGGGCCGTGTGAGGCGGTCAGGGCTTACGCCCTGGCCGCCGTCTTCAAAGTTTTAAGCTAAAGATCAGAAAGAGTTAATCAGTAGAGTGTCAGTAATCAATCAGTCAGCATTATATAGTCGAGTCAGTAGCAAGTCTAGTTGAAACACAGTCGAAGTCTTTAGTGGGCCTGAGGGCCGTGTGAGTTTAAGAAAAAAGTTATTTTTTTTAAAAAGAACATTAACATTTTTTTTAAAAAAGAATCAGTGAGTCGAATCTACGTAATAATCGTTCGGTAGCTATTAAAGTTTAATATTTTTTTATAGTAACAAAAGTTCAAGTTAAATCAATAACTAGTCTCGCCTACGGGCCTTGGCAAGACCAAGTTGAATTCGTCGATATCGAAAATTCTATTCACCATTCATCTGACCCAGGAGGCAGTGTGGGAATAAGAAAAGACTAAATATAGTCACCCATCCATCTGACCAAATGGCAGTGTGAGGACGTATTTAGGGCTTACGAGCCTAATCGACAAGGATATTAATTTAATTAAGAATGAATTAGAAGTAAATTCAAAAATATATCCAGCGCCGAACGATAATAAGTGGACATCACGCACCGAAGAACACGGAACGAGCCAACGCGATCTTCCATGAGATTGCGCAGAACGAGCGCCCAGCGTTATCGCGAACCGCGAAACGTTGCGGGCGCCTAGACAATAACAGTCGCACCGCGAATTCAACGCCGACCCTCTGTATCAAGGTAGGGCTATTCAGACCTTTAGTGAAATTATAATGTGAACAATTTTAATTACAAGTGAAAAACAAATAGAACTTCAAGTGAAAACCAACGAACATTTTATTAGTGAAAAAACTATATAATCGTAAGTGTAACCCATGTATGTTCCTTTTGTAGCGTCATGGCCATAACTACGAACATATTGTATTATTTTGCTGTTTTTCTTTTGTATTCTGCGATTGGGATCGCACCTGTAAATTTATTGAATTTTGTATGTTTTTTATATGTGGCTATTTTATCGCAATTTGAATTTTGTTTCAAAACTATAATTAAACAGAAACTAGAGAATTAACTTAAAATTTCTTTTATTACTGGAGTGAGCCCTTGTCATTACGATACGGCACGGTGAGAAGGTGGAAGCGTCAGGATCTTGTACTCTCCGCTTGCGAGAGAGTCAAATCTGGAAGGCGACCTCTACAATATGACATGACATGACATGACATGACATGACATGACATGACATGACATGACATGACATGACATGACATGAAATGACATGACATGACATGACATGACATGACATGACATGACATGACATGACATGACATGACATGACATGACATGACATGACATGACATGACATGAAATGACATGAAATGACATGAAATGACATGAAATGACATGAAATGACATGAAATGACATGACATGACATGACATGACATGACATGACATGACATGACATGAAATGACATGAAATGACATGAAATGAAATGACATGACATGACATGACATGACATGACATGACATGAAATGAAATGACATGACATGACATGACATGACATGAAATGACATGACATGAAATGACATGAAATGACATGATATGATATGATATGATATGATATGATATGATATGATATGATATGATATGATATGATATGATATGATATGATATGAATAAAATATTATATTGATTTGTAATTCTTTAATTGCAGGGTGATAGCGGTGGACCATTGCAGATTGTCGATGAGAACAATCCGTGTGTATACCATGTAGTTGGCATAACGAGCCTTGGAACCGGATGTGCTTTGCCAAACAGTGTAGCCGTCAATACCAGAGTGTCTTCATATATACCTTGGATTGAGAATATTGTTTGGCCCGGACAATAAATAATACAACAATATCATACAAATATCTTAGAGTTTTATTATTATCCATTATTTCAACAAGACAACAAACAGTCGTTTTATTAGCTACTTCATAAATGGAGGAGGTTATCAATTCGACTTTTTACTCCTCATAACCCCAAGGAAATATAGTGGGGAGTTATGAATTCGCAATTATTTGTTTTTTTATTGCAGATTATCAACTGCTGTGCTATGTATGGCGTATTTATTCTACTTTATCGATAATAGACTCATTTGATTTGTTTCAACTTTTGCAAATTTGTATAATCTATTTAATACTCGCGTACACCCCATTAGATATGAAAGATATCAGAGGGGCAGTCCGGTCAAACGATGAAATCAATGATTTTCATTTTTTTTCTCCTTGTCAATGATTTTCATTTTTTTAACTGTCAAATATTTCAAAGTGATTCCGAGCTTAGGAAACTTAGGAAAAATGCTAAAAACGCACATCACTTTCATAAAATGGCATTGAAGAACGACAGTCGCTTTGTGAATAATAATCAGATTCAAATAAGAGTAATTTAAAAAAACCGTCTCAAAAAGCTACAAAATCTATTTTCATGTTAAAAACTGAATCCGAAAAAATTAATACAACCAAAAATTAAATCAACAGAACTAAAAAATCATCTAAAATGATCTACAAGTATAAAGTAAATTTAAAATCTAATTTAATTATAATGCACGTAAAATTTACATCTATCACAATACACATAATATATATTGTAGGTTGCAAAATATTGCAACTGTCGATTCGCTCAAGGGAATTTATTTCTCTTCACAAATCGACAAAGTATCAAGCCATAAAAATGCGAGATTTCGTATGGCCAGGTCTATATTTTTTATAGTTTTTCAACTTCGAAATCAAAGTTTTTTATCTTTGATGGTTTCACAGAGAACTTAGAATTCGGAGTAGAACATTAAGTGTGTGTGTGTGTGTCCCTTAAAACTTTTGATACGCTAAATGCGCAGAGCCCAAAACTTCAGAAAATAAAGTAAGTTTTAGGCCTACGAAACTTTTATACTCGGAATTTGAACTTTGGGTGCACATAGGGGTTATCAATATCTGATTATTTTTTATCATAAACCATTAAATATAGAACGCTGTAAATTTGTATACTAACATAGAAAAATACAACATCTCAAATTTGTTTTTATGAAAAGGTTCCTGGGTTTCTCAATTTTTTGTTGTTGACAAAAATGTATGTGTTTAACTGCCTATATTTCCAAATATTTTTTACATCGTTACACGATACACAATATCTAAGGAGACTCTCATTAGTTTGATACTTAATCTCCCTTTATACATACAAACTATCAAACTGTTTACATATTCGGTTAGGAACAAATGACTGACCTCCACATTATCCTACCTTTTTTAACTTTTGACGGACACTACAGTGCGACATATTGTTGTGATATAGGTACTATTTTTTGTGACCATAAGATAAATAATAAATAAATATCCTACCTTGACATACGTGTTTTGTATAGAAAACAAAATACCTATCTTAAAATATTCAATAATATGGATTTTAGTGTTTATAGTTTGGGGTTAAATGTATATCTATTTATTTATCAGAAGGATTATATCATGTGCGTGTTCAAAAAGATTTATAATTTTAAACATCTACCACCAAATATAATTTTGCAAAATGACAGTTCAATAAATATTACTTTATTTATTTATTTATTTTAATAAATTATTAAAATAACAATATAACTTTGTTTATTTCCACTTATTTATTTTTATTCCACAACTAGTTTCAAGAACTACCGTTCTCTTCTTCAGGTGGGTTTAAACTAAAAACTAATTTGGTGTGGTGTGTGGCTGTGTCATAGGTATAGCGGGAGGTGGGGGTAAGGAGGGAAGTGGGCGTTGCCCTAACGGGAACATGGATAATAATGGTGAAGTGTTGGGTTGTGTCTGGTTGTTAATTATTTTCTTGTGACTGTTTATGGCTTTGTGGATTTCTAATGTCTCTAAATTATTTTGTTTCAGTCCGTATGTATGCTTATGTAATAATTGTGCGTTTGTATTGTCAAATGTATGATTTTCTTGTATTAGGTGGTTTGCATATTCTGAGAAACCGTGTCCATTTAGACAGCGTTTATGTTCTTTGACTCTAGTTTCAATTGTCCGTCCTGTTCTCCCTATGTAAATACTATCACAGTCCCCACATTGCAATTCATAAATTCCACTTTGTTTCAGATTACTTGTTTTTTCTGTGTTGTTTTTCAGTATAAGTCCTATATTGTTGTCTGTATACAAGGCTGGTTTTATGTTTAAAGGAAGATGTCTCGTTATATCATGTGTAATTTTATTAAGATATATTATTTTTCTCCAATTTGTGCCAGTCTCTCGTGGTTTTGGTTTGTATATGTATTTATGAATGATGTTTGTACGTGTTTTTCTGTTTAATATTTTATGAACTATATCTTTCTTGTAACCATTATTAAGAGCTATAGTTTCTATTGTTTGTAACTCCTTGTTATAGTCTGTCTTATTTAACGGTACCTTGAGTAATCTAGTGATCATTGAATGAAAGGCTGCCATTTTGTGTGTGATTGGGTGTTGTGAAGTATTATGAATGATATTGTCAGTGTATGTTGGTTTTCTAAATATGTTAAACGTAAAGGTATTATTTGTTATTTTTATGGTCAGATCTAGGAAATTTAGAGTTCTGTCTTTTTCCGTTTCCATTGTGAATTTGATTTTATTATGTAGTGTATTAAGGTGTGTGAGAAATTTTTGTAGTTGTCGGTCCGTACCCGTCCATATGCAGAAAATGTCATCAACATATCTATACCACAACAATACATTTTTTATATATTCCTTATTTTTAGTGTTATCAAATAAGTTATTTTCAAAATTATTCATGAAGATGTCTGCTATTAGTGGACTGGTTGGTTGTCCCATTGCCAAACCGTCCTTTTGTGTATATATTTTTCCATTATAAACAAAATAGTTTTGTTCCATACAAACACTAAATAATTTTTGTAATTCGTTTGCCAAGTTTCCATCATTCAAATTTTCTGTTAAATTTTTAATAATATTTTTACTTTCCGTGATAGGAACATTGGTGAACAAATTACTCACATCAAACGAAACTAATTTAGCGTTGTCCGGGACCCTTATGTTTTTTATCTTATCAATTAGATCAATAGAATTTTTAACTGTGAATTTGGGTACAAATATATTAAGGTTATTAAAAATGGACACTAGCATTTTACCTAATTTGTATGTTGGGGAATTACATGAACTAACTACAGGTCTAATTGTTATTGGGTTTTTATGTAATTTTATTAGTCCTTGGAATTTTGGCACTGACGGATTCATAAACACTAATTGTTTTTTAATGGTTTTGTCAAACAGATTACTGCAGGAGTTTATGATCTCTTTCACTTTTTTGTTGAACTTGTTTGTTGGATCCTTGAGAATATGTTCAAATATGTTATTTTTTAGAAAGTCTTTAATTTTGTTGTCGTATTCATTAGTCGGGATGATGACGATCGAATTCCCTTTGTCTGCACGGGTGAATGTTAAATTATTGTCTTTAAGTTTTTGTTTGATGTTTTTTAGCACTTTAATTTCTTTTAACTGCCAGATATTAATTTTACATTTGTTAAAAAAACTTTTTATCTTGTCCGCACAATTATATTTGAAAGTTAGATTTTCTCTGTATGTAGCGGTCTCCAGGTCAACAGCTAGCACTTCCAGGGATTTTTCGACTTTGTACTTTGGAAGGTTGTATTTCATACCCTTCGATAAAAGATTGTTTTCTTCTTTATTGAATGTAAAATTTGATAAATTCACTACCCGATCGTAGAATTGTATCTTGTTTGTATTTTGGTGAGCATCATAATTGGAATTCACGTTGACATTTGATTTTTCAGTTTTACTTTTATTGGTTACTAGCTGAGAAGCTTCGCTTCGCTCAGCTTCTAAGCTAGGGCTTGCAGCCGGCTTTTACCGCTGCGCGGTAAATGACCGCCTCCGGCGGTCCATGGCACTGAGGGATCTGAAGGTACTGAACGGTCTGAAGGTACTGAACGATCTGAAGGTACTGAAGTTACTAAAATGTCTGAAGGGATGAAAGATTCGGGAGGAAATGAAGAGGCATTGACGGAACGGGAGGTACAGAAGGACCTAAAGGGACGGGAGACACTGAAGAGACGGGTGGCACTGAGGGACAGGAGACATTAAAAGGACGGGAGGCACTGAAGGGACGGGAGACACTGAGGGACCATTTTTAATTATACAGGCAATACGAAGATTGCTGAGTTTCAACTAAATCAAACGCCTATAATCCGCAAAGTGGTTAAAAAGGTTGCAAACCCTATTGTAGAAGTCAAACGAAACTTCTCTTTTAGTTTCTTAATTTGCGTTTCACAAACCATGACACGGAGCAAGCTTTATTTTTCGCTGCTGTGTTTGTCGCCTCCGCACAAAAACGTTATTCTTATAAAATATTAATTTACAAAATAATAAATTGTTTAACTTTAGAAAGATTGATATTTTAAACTCCTTGTAAATAAGCATGTAATAAATATTAATATTTTTTCATGCAACTCTCCAATAATAATTAGTACTTTAAATCCTGGCAACACCGTGGTTGACATTTGACTTGACGTTTGACAAATGACCGATAAATTATGTTTGCAAACTCAACATGTAGTCTAAATCTAAACTAAATGATATTACTTAAATATTTACACTTACTATTGTGTGTTATGTGTATTTAGATTGTATAATTTTTTATGCTTAAATAAGGATATTCGCCTTTTCAGTTAATTTAGCAAGCATTCGCAGACTCTTATTTTAACTGCAGACATTAAAGCGGTACTATAGTTTGGTTATGGACATTTTATATTTAATTCACCAGAATTTGATGTATTTCAGATTAGCATTACAGTAGCGAGATGTATTCTAAGTGCAATTTTTTTAATACTATAATTTATTTTGCCAACTGTAACCACTAAAATATAAAATCATGTATGTTCTCTTCGGTGATAATTTTTTTTTCTTGTTTATGTTTACCTCCGTTTCACGATGAAACTTTATCTGTTACAGAAACATATTATATTGTTATGTTATATTTTTCAACTTGCAACTGACAGTATAGCCAATCAGCTGAGACTTCTAATTGGCTGTTAAATTTTTATATTAGATGTAATATATATGCTATTAGTCTTCCAAAAATTTATAAACAAATAAATATAATAATTTTATTCTAAATTTAATACTTAAACTTTGTCGTATGTCTGTTGAATAACAAATGAGAACGTATGAGGCCGACTTAAAAATTATTTACCAGTTAAGACTAAAATCACTCTAACGTGACGTCTTACGTAGGCGATTCAAGGCGAACGCGAAGCGGCGCGAAAATAACAATCAGTCGGTAACTATTGAAGTGTCCTGCGTTACCGACCGCGAGTAGGGTACGGTGTGACATGGCACGATGCGAAGCGAACGCGATCAATTGGTTTGATATTTTCGCGCGAATTGGAAGCGGTGCCATAGTTTTTTTTGGTAAAGTATAATGTCAGAAGCACGATTCGCGTGCCCGTAGGACAGCCGCAGCGTCGCACCGCATCGCTTTGAATTCGCATGTATCCGTTCGGATCGCTTCGCATTCGCTTTGAATCGCCTACGTAGGATGTCGCGTAACTCAACAACACATGCTACCATTACTTGACTACGCTGACGTTGCCTACGCTGAGATTCAACTGAAGATCAACTTAACAAACTCGAACGTGTTTGGACTCAGGAAGTTCGACCACGTATCCGAGAGCAGGCAACGACTGAACTGGTTAAAGATCCGTCACCGAAGAGATTCCCGTGTTCTTTCCCTTTATATATTTTGTATTTTTAATACTATAAAAGTCTTTAATTATTATTATTATTAGGTGATGTATGTATGTCGAGTATCGAGACGACAATGCGTATATGTCATAGGAAAATGTGGTGTTCGATTAAATATGGTTATATAGTTTTTATAGTTCGATTCAAGTTTTTTCAATTAAGTTTTTGACAAAGATATACATTGTTAAAGATATGGAGAAAACTTACCACGTTAATAAGTTTTGTTGAATTTGATAGTAATATATTTTTATATACCTACCTGGATATTAACAAAACACGATGAAAACAGAGTGGATGCCTTTGAAAGAAAAATCTTATGCAGAATATACCTATGTACCTATTAACGACTGTCAAACATGGCATAAAAGATATATATCACCGAGCTTTATGATCTTTACCAGGACATCAGCATAGTCATGAGCCATGGGGCAGCAGAACTGGAAGGTGGCAGCCAACGATAGAACAGTATGGAGAAGATTCTTGGACACAGATAGGACCCATCAAGAGTTGTGACGCTAAGAATAATGATGATGATATTTTTATGTGAATAAATTAATTGATTGTTGGCAATTATTTAATTTTATTTTCTTAAATTTATCTTCATAAATTTGAAAGTAAAATAATTTGTTAATTAAATGAAACATACAGAAATGTTTTGAAAATATAGATTTCTTCTTCCTTGCCTCTTCCCAGTTCATCTGGAGCGGCCCTTCTGGTACGACCTTTCCTTTCTTGCCTACGGAGACCGTATTTCTGGACTGAGTGCCTCTATTTCTGGACTGAGTGCGTATATCCTGTGTGAGTTTAACTATATGATCCTCATTTCGTCTGGTAATGTGTCCGTACCATCGGTGTCTGGCCTTTAGTTTCTCCGGAATAGAGGCGACTCCAAAACTACCTCGGACGTATTCATTTCTAATTCGATCCTCCTTTGTAACACATCTAACTCTATCACTCATAATAATAACTCATAATTCTTTAGTGGTTCCTAAAAATTTCATTTGAAAGCAAGCATTACATACA
The DNA here is from genome assembly GCA_963576475.1 of Molanna angustata. Classification (NCBI taxonomy): domain Eukaryota; kingdom Metazoa; phylum Arthropoda; class Insecta; order Trichoptera; family Molannidae; genus Molanna; species Molanna angustata. Next base: position 6,650,176 of record OY754983.1, on the reverse strand, counting down.
TACCATCATGCCATGTCCCTCGCGGGGTAGGCAGAGAGAACCAAACGCTACTTATTTCTATCTTGACACACATTCATCGCCTCGTCGACATTCATACATTGTCCTATACATATTCATTTGTTGTTCATGCTTCTGACATCTCCGCCTTTCAAAATAGCGTTCCCATGGATATGCCATCCCTTACTTGGGCGGCCCCGACCTCTCATTCGATTCCTGTCGCAAAGTATATTTTCTTCGTCAGGCGTTCCTCATTCATTCTGCCAATGTGTCTAAACCATCTCAATGTGTTCACTTAAATTCTATTAATGACATCTTTCTTTATCTTACATTCTTTCCTTATGTCCTCATTTCTGACCCTCTCATACATCGTCCTATTATATCTTCTAACATGACTTTTAAAATACTTAATTCTATAATGGCATGCATTTATAGAATTACCTGTTAATAATGTATAAAGAGGCTCTGGAGGATATCTATTGCAGGTATGTGTACTATTCCATTGTTACAACACATTCCTGGGTTTTCTCCCTTCCATTTCAAATCACCACAATATGTACAAATTATAGACATTCTACCAAAAGTTGATACTGGCTCAGAAATAAATTGCAACTATAGGTTAATATCTATATTGCAACTATAGGAAAAAGCAGAATTTTCCTTTTGTCTCCATGATTCATGTTTCAATGCCACATCTGTTATTTTACATACAAAAAAAATAGCGTTTGGCGATATTGTTAAGCGTTTTCAATTTGATTCAGGGGCCTTATGACTTGAAGACTTAGAGGCTGTTTTATACTTTTAATGCTGCTAAGATGGCGCATTCAAGTGCAGTAATTTCTATTACTTCAACGTCTTGCATATTCATCTGATCTATTATCATTAAATTATCACGACTCCCTACCTCTATCCAATTACTTGAAGACTGAAAATCTGTACTTCCTCTTTCTTGCTGCAGAAATTGTAATACCCTATACGCCGTCATTTGTAATCTACTGGCTTCACATCTCATTTCTTGCTGTTCTTTAGATTCGTTTGCCCTAAGTGCAACCATTCGCAACATGTTATTTTCACATGTGCCATTCCTTCTGCACTCCTAGAAGAATGACATAACCTGTACACCGAAATACAATAATCACCAACTCATTTATGAAAATATCTTTAAACAAATACCTATGTTCTTTCCATATGTGAATGTTGTTTTTACCTAAATTCATCGAGAATTGAAATTTCAACTTACATTTTTTTTAACTTTATAGGCTAAAATTTGATTCTGAAAGAAAATAAAATATAAAGAGTTATTAAATATTGGAAAATAAACTAAATCAATACATATTAATTACGATAAAAATATAAAGTAGGTAACTTTCGAATATTTGACAGCTGAAAGAATGGTGGAACAACGCGAGGAAAGCAAATCTGACCCACAATGCAAAAGGGACCATTTGTTCAACGTGAATTGCTCACTCTCCCTGTGTCGGATTTTATTACTTCGTGCCATTTGAGGTCTAATTACGATAGGGACGCATATATCAGAATGTTGGTATTTTTGTCATCTTCAGGGTAAATTCACATAAATCAATTTTGGCGACTCGGCGAGTAAAGCATAAAAGCATTCTTTAATTCTTATTATATAACATTTAAACACACTTTCTTTTGAAAATAATAAAAAAAAACATATCAGCTTGTGAGGCTTTGTGTTTTTGTACCGTTTCAAATGTAATATTATAAAAATGTAATATTGTAAGTTTTTTACTCTACTGTAAAATTGCCGATTTCCACATAGAAAGATTTCAAACGAATGTAAGAACAGGCAGCCTTGGGCAGACTGACATGAATATAGTCGTGCACAAACATTCGCAAATCCAGAACGACAATCTTACCAGGTCTACTTTATTTATATGCAGATGAGTGATTTGAGTTTCTTGTCTAAGGTTTCTTTTTTCTTGTGGGCACTCGCACTTCCATATGATCGAACTTTATCGTCGAATAGATCCCATTCTACACTATGTAGTACACTTGTTAATTCAGTATGTAAGAACTTCAAGTACATTTTTAAATTATTTCTTTTTATAAATAAGTTTTTTATTTCGTCTTTAATCCATATAACTTTTGCTTTCTCTATAGATGTCGCTGCACTTTTTAGATTTGTGTATATATTCACGTGTTTTGGTATCACTTTATTACGCAAGCACGATTGTAGAAAGTATATATTTAGAACTAAGAGTCTGTATTTTATGTGCACTTTTTTGTAAGTTTTCGCCTTTATTGCCGTACTGGCATTAGACAAATATTCTAAGGTAGAGGCGTTAACATTGTGGAAATTCATTTTAATAAATTATTAAAATAACAATATAACTTTGTTTATTTCCACTTATTTATTTTTATTCCACAACTAGTTTCAAGAACTACCGTTCTCTTCTTCAGGTGGGTTTAAACTAAAAACTAATTTGGTGTGGTGTGTGGCTGTGTCATAGGTATAGCGGGAGGTGGGGGTAAGGAGGGAAGTGGGCGTTGCCCTAACGGGAACATGGATAATAATGGTGAAGTGTTGGGTTGTGTCTGGTTGTTAATTATTTTCTTGTGACTGTTTATGGCTTTGTGGATTTCTAATGTCTCTAAATTATTTTGTTTCAGTCCGTATGTATGCTTATGTAATAATTGTGCGTTTGTATTGTCAAATGTATGATTTTCTTGTATTAGGTGGTTTGCATATTCTGAGAAACCGTGTCCATTTAGACAGCGTTTATGTTCTTTGACTCTAGTTTCAATTGTCCGTCCTGTTCTCCCTATGTAAATATTATCACAGTCCCCACATTGCAATTCATAAATTCCACTTTGTTTCAGATTACTTGTTTTTTCTGTGTTGTTAGTTATATTGTTATGTGTGTGTGTGTATTTTATGAAGCGAGGGTGGGACATGAAGAAAGGTAGGAGAGGAGGAAAGGGTGAGTTGTCATATTAATACAGTATTGGACATACCAAAAATTGTACAATTTGGTACATAAAGTATTCATTATAATATTGATGATAGTTGTTTTTTTCATGAATGTAAGCTATTGTTAAAAATATCTGGCTTATGATTAAGGTTATTGTACATATTGCAGCTGCGGTTAATAAAAGTGTTGTTTGCATAGTTTGTTCTTGAGTATTTAGTCTAAAAGAGGAGGTTCTGGCGGTTTTGTCTGGCGGGGCAGTTGAATGGGATTTGTCCTAAGAGATACGGACTATCTATTTGGTTGTTAAGTAATTAATATAGGAAACATATATCAGTTATTACGTATAATTTATGGTGATGAAGGGTTTCAAATAAAAGATCTACTTACATGATCAACAATTGTATATTCGGAATTAATATAGATATAATAACAATAAATTAAATCGTTTGTGATGTCGTGGGTCGGAACAAGAAAAATAATATTTACGCGACTCAAATCAGGCAAACGGTTAACGCATGAATATTTGCGTGATCGACCTCTAACGCAACGTCCTACGTAGGCGATTCAAAGCGAACGCGAAGCGGTGAAAATATCAAACAAACTGATCGCGTTCACTTCGCATCGCGCCGCACCGCATCGTACCCTAATCGCGGTTGGTAACGTAGGACACATCCATAGTTACCGACTGTTTGTTATTATCGCGCCGCGGCGCACCGCTTCGCGTTTTAAGCGTGATGACAGTATCGAAAAATCATTGAAATTATGATTTTATATAATAAAATAGGTTATAAAGATTTAAAAAAAATATTTATTTTCATTTTTAAAGAGCGAATAATATTAATATTATTAAAATAAAAAAAAACAAGATATGTTAGTCCGCCATTTTATGAGAAACACCAATCAGAGCGCATGACGTCACCATATTGTACTGTCAATTCTAGTGTTGTTCAAAATGGCTATTTTTTCATAAAATAATGGAATATGCTCCTTATTTTTAACATGCTATTTTATTTATATATTTATTTGGTTTATTTGTGACAATTAACCAAATAATATCGCTATCCGCTATATTGAATCGTTGACGCATCTGTTATAACACGCACCGAGTATTGATAACGTGGTGGAGTATATTTAATGTTTCAGAAATAAATAACTTGGTGGCTTGCATTGCTTGATGATGTTGTTTGTGGGAGTTGTACAGTGTTATATGAGGTTGAAATGGAAATACACAATGTATATGATGAATCTAGTAGATCGGAATATGGTAATTCAGATATATGTACATATGGGAAACTTTTTATGATTTATATACATATGATTAATATATTAAAAGAAAAAAATAATGTAATGTAATAGGCGTGATGACAGTAAAAAAAAATCATTGAAATTATGATTTTAAAAAATAATATTGGTTATAAAGATTTAAAAAAATGTACTTATTTTCATTTTAAAGGAGTGAATATGAGGGAGTTCGTGATCTACTTCCATGCCGGAGGACGCTATAGGACCCATTGGTCCTGTTCATCCCCACACAAATATCCATCTATCCGCGAGTCAACCACTGCCCCCGAGAGACCAACCTCAAACGTCGGGGCCTCCGCTCGATATCGGTCGCAGGGGCAAGCCCCTAAGCACACCCGATCGAGTCGGAGGGGCTTGTCCCCGTATCCCTCGGTACTCGTGTTGGTGTCCGAAGGTTCCGCGTGCTAACACCGGGGGCATCCGACGTAATCATCACCTGTCAGATTTGACGTCACGTTGTCAACACAGGATGTCTGACCCGACGTCTGCGCCAGCGGTGTGCCCGAACCTCACACAACATTCGCCACAGTTGACGAGTCACTGCCGAGCGAGACTAAAAGCGTTCGTTCTGCTCTTCTCTAAGTACAGAATTCAAGGGAGCACAATAGCGTCGGCCGCCCACCCCCCCCTTTACTGCCTAGGCCCTTAGAGCCGCAACCTAGAAGTGAATAATATTAATATTATTAAAATAAAAATGTGTTAGTCCGCCATTTTGAGAGAAAAACCAATCAGAGCGCACGACGTCACGGTATGGTCGCGTTAATTCTTCTGTTTGTCTTCAATACAATATACGCATTCATTGTCGGTCTGGACTGTGGTTATTTTGGTGTTATCGATATATTTAATATTTTAATTAGGTACTTAAAACTAAAACAAAACAATCAAATAGCAATGGAACAAGGATTCATCAAAGCAAATAGTTTCAATTTACGTAGATACTCGCCTACCTATCGGGGGACACTATGTTAATTGTATCTTGTATCTAACTTAGTTGTTATTGAATAAATAAATAAATAATAAACGCCCGCCACGCATGGTAAACTAATTTTGTTTAAGTATTCTACAATTTTGTCACGCGATGGTGAGCTGACGAACGTTCGACACGCTTGATGCTGGTCACTGCTAAACTAAACTAGCAAGCTATATTTTTTTATGTGATAAAGCGATTCACGAAACGACGTGCGTTTTGAAATATCGTTAAAATTTTAGCAGCATACGAATTATTGCATAGCGCTCGTTATTTGTTTTGTGTTCATAACAAGCTATATTTATCTGCTATTGTTATTTTTAGCAACAGCAGCTACAGTAGTCAATTCTTCTGATTGTCTTACCTAGAATGGAACTTTTGATGGTCGGATATTTCTTTGCGTCGAACAAAGACTTTTGCTCATCAGAATTTCGAAACGTAAAAACTTACATAATGGTAGGTACTTTATTTATCTATAATTTAAATACATCTGGAAAATCGATAAAATATTCTCCTTCTTCTCTCTACATACATTACATATGTGTTCATAAGCTAAAAGCATACGCGGGAAACGTATGATGACCTATTTTGACGTTTGGACATTAATGAAGTTCTTTATATGCTTATTGCCTAATTAATGGTAAATATATTGTAAATGAATTAAAGTATTGAGAGATAAACGTGGGGGAACAAATACTGTGCTTCATCGTAAACGCGTAGGTAGGTACTTAATAAAATACACTTGCTGTGTCTCGCCGTGCCAGATTTAACTACGTATTTCTCGTTTTTTTTTCGTGTGGAACGAAAACAAATACCTCAGTAGGTGTTTTTTTCGACGTATTTGTACATTTAGGGACCGCATAACACTTATGCACTTTTGAATTAATTTTAAATACACAAATCGTCTTAGAATACATATACCAACCTTTATTTTATGTAGAAATGTATATATATTTGAAAACAGTGAATGCGTAAAAACATCGTGAGATAGTTTCTCAAAATTAGTCAAAAATGCCTAACAGGAGAGCAGCTAAAATAGTTTGGTATGTATTCTTCAAATATACATAAGTACTATTGGTTGAATCTCATGTGTGACATGCAACTAGTTATTTACATCAATTCACTTTTTGAAATCAACGCCACATAGTTCTCATATTGACATACTTGATAACCTGCGATTACATTACAGGACAATATAAAGTCAGAGACGAATCTATTTTAATAATAATATAAGTACATATTTGACCGTTATTATTTTAAATTTTTGTTTATTTATTCGTTCATTCATTTATTTATTTATTTACATATTTTTTGCTTTATCTGTTTGATCATTCATTTATAATTTGTTCATTTATAATTTGTTTATTTAATTTAATTTATTTATTTATTTATTTATTTATTTATTTATTTATTTATTTATTTATTTATTTATTTATTTATTTATTTATTTATTTATTTATTTATTTATTTATTTATTTATTTATTTATTTATTTATTTATTTATTTATTTATTTATTTATTTATTTATTTATTTATTTATTTATTTATTTATTTATTTATTTATTTATTTATTTATTTATTTATTTATTTATTTATTTATTTCGGAAAACAAACAAGATACAATGATAAAAGAATATACAACTCTCTCTCTCTTCCTTAGCTTGCATCCCACATGGTGGTGGGGTCCGCTCTCCTCACTGCGCTCCTCCACTTCGCCCTATCCTGAGCATCGTCCTCAGAGACATCACATTCCTGCATGTCCTCAGCCACCAGGCCTTTCCATCGTTTTTTGGGACGCCCTCTGGATCTTTTGCCAGACACTCGATGGTCCAGTGCAGTGTTTCCTATATATTCTGGCGGTTTTCTAAGGATATGCCCGAACCACCTCAGCCTATTCTCCATCAGCTTATCGGATACATCGCGTACACCCAGGCTTCCTCTTATATATTCATTTCGTATTTTATCTCTTCTCGTGACGCCACACATCCACCTAAGCATCTTCATCTCGGCTGTTTGCACTGACTGAACTTGTCTTCGAGTGACGGTCCAGGTCTCGCTACCATATGTCAACACTGGTCTTATCATTGTCTTGTATACATGCATGATAAAAGAATATACAACAGTTATAATAAATATGGATGATACATTGCATCTCAATTAAATGTTTTCACGTATAGTAATGTATATTTAATCATATTTTTACAGAAAAAAATAGTAAAAAAAATTAAGGTGAAAAAATTATAATAAATTGTTACAGAAAAAATAATAATAAATTAAAAATTAAAGGGTGAAAGTGTAAGTATATTGTGTAAGCGAGACAAATTATGATGAAAGTAGGTAATAAATTTAGGTATATGTACTATTTACTGAATAATTGTAAAATGTATGATTTGAAGTCTGCTTGTGATTTATGTATTATATCGAATTGTCTAAAGTATGTATTGTAATTGGAGCAACTCCGCCTAATATAATTGTTTTGTGAATAATTTGTGAGTCGGCGGTCGACATAGAACAAAAACTGAGATCTGAAATTGCGTGGTGGGCAATAAAAGTTTAATTTAGATAGTAGGTAGGTAAGGTGAGTCTATACGGTTGTGGATAAATTTATGCAGGTATATCATGTCTATAATTGTTCGTCTATTTTCTAGTTACAAATATTATTTAATTTTTTTTTTTTTTTAATGAATATGTCCTTGTTAAACAAGTACGTATACCTACATCTTCCTACGTTCCCTAAAATAAGCAAATAAATGCTTCTGCCAGCGACCCATCTTAATTTACTTATCTATTTTTTTGTTATTTTATTAATGTTTAAACAATTGATACATTTGTTTCTTTGTGTGAACAATTTTTATACTGTTTGTATGGTGTCTAATTTTTTGTCTGTTTTTGTTTTCATATTATTTTTAGTATCGTAACACATAAAATGGCTTATGCCATATATTGTATAAATAATAAGTATAATGCACACTCTTGCAAGTTCTTCCAACCAACTAGATTACAAAGTATGACAAAATTATATATTATGTAAATCACCAAAATAATGAAAGCGAAAAAACAAAGAAATGATACAAAAAACGAATGGGTTGTGGCCAACGCTAAACTCCTCACAAACAAGTCATTCTAGCATTTTCGTGAAATGAGTTTGTTAAATATTTTTTTATTTAAATATTTTATTATGAAAACTTGATAATTCTTCAATGCCATTTTTTTAAAGTGATGTGCCTTTTTACCAATTTGAAAATAAAAAAATCAAATTTTAAGTTTCCTGACCTTGGGGTCACTTTGAAATATTTGACAGTTAAAAAAAATGAGAAGCACTATTCAGATATCCTTCAAAATCTAATGGGTCTAAGTGAGTATCAGATATAGAAATTTTCAAAATTTGAAAAGAATCGAATGAGTACTTTAGTCTATAATCGATATAGTAAAATAAACACGCCGTACATAGCATGCACACACACAGATACATTGTGATGAAACTTTCAGTATACAATGTCAGCATGATACTAGTTGATAATCTGCAATAAAAAAACCGTTAAAAATTGCGAAATCATAACTCCCCACTATATCCCCTTGGGTTAGTGAGGAGTAAAAACATCATAGCAAAAAATAAGGATTGGGAAAGGGACAAGGATAGGAAATCGATATCAGGTGTTTAGAAATAAATATTACTTCTCTAGTTTTTTTTTCTTGAATGTGCGTTAGACGACGCAATATCCGGACTACTCCAGAATCTTGCTGATTATACCTTGAACGACGACCTGAGAAATTCTATGTTATGGATAAATATGGATAGTGTTGTAAGTTCAGCAGATCGGAGTTGAAGTCCATGATTAGATAAATATGGATAGTGTTGTAAGTTCAGCAGATCGGAGTTGAAGTCCATGATTAGATAAATATGGATAGTGTTGTAAGTTCAGCAGATCGGAGTTGAAGTCCATGATTAGATAAATATGGATAGTGTTGTAAGTTCAGCAGATCGGAGTTGAAGTCCATGATTAGATAAATATGGATAGTGTTGTAAGTTTAGCAGATCGGAGTTGAAGTCCATGATTAGATAAATATGGATAGTGTTGTAAGTTCAGCAGATCGGAGTTGAAGTCCGTGATTAGATAAATAAGTGATTTTTTTTTGAGGTACCGTGGTTTGGATTAGAGAGAATATTGTACAATAGTGACAGCATGTGTATATTGCGCAGTTGGTATACATTGGGCCAGCAAAATTTTGAGGTTAAGATCTATTTCAATAACAAGTAAAACTGTACAAATGTTGGAATCAAATTCACTTTTCGACTCTTGTGTTGAGAAAATAATTAATATCATTTTATATAGTATTATATAGTTTCTACTAATTTACTTGTTTAATATAATTTCTATTTCATATTTATTCATATTTAAACTTATTTGTTTTAAATACTTATATAACTTTTTCATTTTTTAGACGTGTATTTGTTTTGTATAATTGTTTCTAGTTCACATTGTATTTAACTTATTGTTTTTAATTTTTTTTATATATATAATGACATTAACAATTCATACAGTCAACCATCGAAACCCTCAGGGTTTATGTGAGGTTGACAAATTCAGTTTGATAATTTTAATATACATAATTTATAAAACAAAAATAAAATAAGAAACAAATAAGTGAGCAAATAAATAAATACATAAATCAAAAAAACAATAAGAAATAAAAAATCCAATATACCTATATACATATAAAGATAAATAGACTACGATGCAGGTTTCGACCTATGACAGTCGGTCAACTCAAGGAGTATACTTCTAGAGCACATAGCTGTCGTCATCGGACCTCATCATATACCTTTTTAAGTGGGTAAAAAAATTAGTAAAAAATTATAACCTAGCTCCAGATTCACTTGTTTGCTATCCATGAAAAAATCTAAATTATCTTTGTATAAATACTCTGTTAAACTTATGTATATTTACTACTTGAAAATGTGCTTAGCACGAAACCGGTTGTAGGTTGTAGTCCTTAAATAAATAGTGGAATTGATTCTAAACAAGTTTTTTTTTATTTTTATTAATTAAAAATATTAATTAAATTAATATCAGCATCAACATCCGCTTATGTCAATGCTAAAATATCAGCATATACGTGCTCCATCCCAAAACTATCCTCGAGCTGACTCTGGCAACAAAAAAATAAGTACCTAGTTATTTATATATTGGTTTGATTATTTACAGTGCATCTAAATAGTCGCTTATTTAGCATCATAATCGTGAGTATACTCTTGAGATCATATTTTTACGTATAAAAGAAATCGAATATTTTTATTATTGCATATGCGCAAACATTGGATTTTTTTCCCTGTCGGGAGTCAAAGATATTTTTTAACAGATTTTTAATTATCTCAATAGAGACGAAGTTGGAATATTTATTGTAGGAGAACCGGGAAATCAAGGCACCTACAGGGCTTACGACCTGTCATCGGCTGGTTTACATGATCATAGATGGCGTTCCAACAAAATAAATAAAAATAATAAGATTGTTGTTCATAATTTCACCCATAGATGGCTGAAGTAAAAATTCCTTATTTTCAAGCGAAAAGAATTTCAGTAAGTATTACAATATATAGAACTTTCCAAATTGAATTGATAGGGATCTCATTAAAAGGCATAATTGGTGAACGTTGGGCAAGCGCATAAAGTGATCACGTAAACCAGCCGATGACAGGTCGTAAGCCCTGTAGGTGCCTTGATTTCCCGGTTCTCCTACAATAAATATTCCAAATTCGTCTCTATTGAGATAATTAAAAATCTGTTAAAAAATATAAAAGAAATGTAATAATTTTTAAATCCCTTTTTCATCCAGTTTCGATTCAAATATACATGATCTTTATAATTTGTTTTTGAATGACTGAGCGTATAAAACACTTAGGCCCGAATTATAGATTCGTTCTCCAGCTTGAGAATGGTCTTGAGAACACGTTCTCAACCAAAATGGTATTAAAGAAACAAAAGTCACTGAGCTTGGTCTCGAAATGTATAGAAGAGTTGAAATTGCTTCGAGACAGCTATCCCGCTGTCTTGAGAACGGATAACCTTAACACCATTCACACCAGTCTTCACACCATTTTTGTAAACCTAACCTACAAAAGTTTGGTAAAAATAGGATGGTTAGGTTTGTTTGTAGTTATAATTGCGACTGGCATGAGCCAGTTGCATTATATATTAAAAAAAGTAACTAAAATATTAAAATAAATGACCAAATTGGAATTTTTACCAAACTTTTGTAGGTTATGTTTAAAAAAATGGTGTGAAGACTAGGCTATCCCTTGAGAACGATCTCAACGAGAGAAAAGGAGACAGCGTTTTACACGAAAAAGAGACGCATATAAGACACGGACGAATTTCGCATTAATTACTATTTTGACGTTTACATTGTTAGCATAACTAAAATGGATCAAGAATTTTATTTAGAACCTTCTGGGAGTAATTAACGTAATTATTCATAAATTAATCATGTGAATTAAATTTTGTAAGATTTCCTAAAATTTCCGGTACCTACATCCAGTAAATATAATGTTGTTATTCTATGCATGTTGTATCATATTTTGAAATGGCTGCCTTTCCTGGATCTACATATTAACAATTTACTGTAGGTACACTAATTCCCATAATATACCATATGACAGATAAACGAAGAAGTATTTCATTTCCTCTTTCGAATAAAATGGTCGACATTTTCACTATTTAATCACGTATCATAATATTATGATGCATAAATTTCTCTACACTAACAGATAAACTGATATTCCAACTCATTACTACTAACATATCAACGCTAAAATTATTGGCATTCACGAGAAAAAGTATTTATTTATAAAGCTGCATTCACATTTTTTTCGAGTACGCTTTCTCGTATGAGACGGCGTAGGTAGGTACGTATTTTACTTTTAATACGGATTTTCTAGCATGATCTCGAGATGGTGTTGAGATGACACATTTGGAGAACGGTCTTGAGAATTATTCTATGATTTGGGCCTTAATTATAAATTCTTGTTCTGATTTTGTTTCGCTAAGTTTACGACACTGTTTCTCAGTCAAATGTCAATAATCGGAACGGGTGTACTATTTTGACGGGTGTTTTTTATTCGGTTGTTACAAAGGAATTTTATAATGTAAATGTAAATTTTTATTATTTTTTTGCATGTTATTTCAAATTTATGAAAACATGTAATTTGTTTTGTATAATATATTGAATAAATCAATCTATAATATAATTACTGTACGCCATGTTTTTTCGTCCTTCAACGGATTGCCAGTGAAATAATTTTTCCTTAATTAATTTTTGCGTTCGAAATTTTTATTTAAAATAAAAAATAAATTGATGCGAAAAAGTACAAATTAAGGGGGGGGGGACTGCTGCCAACGTTCCTATTTTTCAATTTGATATACCATCGTTATTTCTTATCAAATCGTTTTGAAAAAAATAATTTAGATAGTTTGGATTTTAATAAACAAAAATATACCTTAACTTTTTGATAATGTTCTGTATAAATTCTTGTAGAAAAATAATGGCATACCCCTAATTGTTTGTATATTTTGTTACTGGCCTCCTGACTGGGCACAGCCTGTGTTAAGGTGAGCTAGTGAGCATGTTATTGTCTATTATGTTGTTTGTATATTTTGTTACTAGCCCCCTCACTAGGCACAGCCTGTGTTAAGGTGAGCTAGTTTTATGTAATTATCTATTATGTTGTTTGTATATTTTGTTGCTAGCTCCCTCACTAGGCACAGCCTGTGCTAAGGTGAGCCAGTGAGCATGTTATTGTCTATTATGTTGTTTGTATCTTTTGTTACTAGTGAGATAGTGAGCATTTTAATCTCTATTATGTTGTTTATTTATTCATACGTTTAAATATAATATAATATGTAAGTACATGTAAACGCATACATATCAGTTTTTTTTCTCTTTCTGAACAAAATATTTCATTTTAAGTCTTGCACACACAAAAATGATTTATTTATTTATAAAAATTGATTTATTTACTATACCGACCGCCGTGACACAGTTGGTAAGCCATTTAATTTCTGTAAGAAATTGCCATATGGAAATAAAGATATTTTTAGCCTTCATTTGTATGTGATTTGATTATTTGTTTGTAACTATTTGAACGATACCTGTATGCTTTTTAATTTTCAGAAAGATTAACGTCACCATTGAGCAATGAAAAACAAAACAATCATTCTCTTCTTTATGACTCTTCATTCAACTTGTTTTGGTCAGTTATCTGGTGAGTATATATATTCTTTTATTTGTTAACAGCCAGTTTCATAATAAGCAGCAAAAGGACCCTTTAGTTAAAGATTCTTTAAAAATTTAAATTCGGCTTTAAGTCGTTGCGTTTCATAATTCATAAGTAATAATGCACCGTACTTAAGCAAAAGGCAGAAATGTCACTAAAATACCTGAAAGTTGGCAATATTGCTATCAAAATCTATGTAAACATAGCTCATAGCATAGGTAAATCTTTCTGTTTACTACCATATAATTTGTGAATTCTGTCATTGAATTGATCCTTGATGTATAGGACATATGTATGGAATCGAAACCTATCAAAACAATTTTCTTAATTCTACTTTTCGATGTGGTGGATTCTTTTCCAACACACTTTTCACCACCGTATCACAGTACGCATCTTCTAATTAGCTCATTTTGAAAACATCCTTTTGTGTAATTATTTACAAGTGGCCTACAACTTCAGATTAAGGGAAAAATATTCATTTACCCGGGAAACGCCTAGAAAATTTAAAAAAAAAATTAAATTAAATTACGAAAAATGTATGAAGAAATCCATGCAAATAGTTGCTTTTTTGACATCTATGAGCGAATATTCAAACTAATTGTTAGTATAGAAACACGCGGCGAAAATCTGAAGTTAATGAAAATTCTATGAAATATCGAAAATTAATAAAGTTTAAAAAAATACAAGGTTATAAAATATTTAAATACTACTTACATGTCGGGTCTTGAATTTTTTTGACACTGATTGAAAACGAGAATTCCGAAGTATAAAAGTAGAATATCGAAGTATAAAAGTAGAAAAAGAAGTATATCGAAATCATTTTAGGTCATCAAAATGAAATATTTTATGCTGTGAACGTGTGCGAGTTGCATTATACATTGAGTGACAGTATGTAATGCAACTCGCTCACGCGAGTCGCAATAATAACTTCATACAAACCTAACCTAACCAATTTTTACAAAATTTTGCTTAGAATAGGTTGGTTAGGTCTGTATTTAGTCATTATTGCGACTCGCGTGAGCGAGTAGCATTATACATTGAGTGACAGTATGTTGTGCAACTCGCTCACGCGAGTCGCAATAATAACTACATGCATACGTAACCTAACCAATTTTTACCAAAAGTTTGCTTAGAATATGTTGGTTAGGTTTGTATTTACCAACCTATTATTATAATTTTGATAATAATGTATTCGCATTTGTTTATAATTTACAAATAAATTATATTTCATAACAAATTTAGGTAGTTGTATGGTACCTACCAGTTTTAATATTTTGTATGTGGTATTTTTTCGCTATATAGGTACTTATGATGTACATATAGTTACTTATGATGTACATACATATGCCAGTCGAATGGTAAATTTGACATATTTGAAGTTTCAGGGGGCCTAGACAACGTGTCATTTAAGCTAAGCGTTATATCGCTAAGCGATAGTAAATGTATGAAATTGGTCGCTATGACAACACGTGACAGCCACAAATTTCATACATTTCTATCGCTTAGCGATATAACGCTTAGCTTTAATGGAATGTTGTCTAGGGGGGCAGAAACGAGTTTGTATCAATGCTCTCCATAGATAGCTGTGCGGTAGACAGATAACTGTAATATCTAAACATGAAAGGCTGATCAAATTAAGCTTATGATCAACAAAAGAAATTATTACAAACACCTATGTAATATAGGAACATGAGATTAAAGTATCACCTTCTTCTATTTTAACTGACCATACGGTCTGTTATACAGAAAGTATGCTTCCTGAGATGATGAAATCCAACTGTTCTTCCATTTCTTAGGTGGTTTTCCAGGTGGAGGATGTCCAAATAGAATCTTCTATGTTCCACATTATTCATATATCCACGTTACGGACACAATCTCGAAGGGTTGTTCCAGCGACAGATCTCAAGACCTTTATTTCTGATGTTCTAAGAAGTGCTTACTATGCTGACAGAAATAAATTCAGACTGTGTGAACATTGGATTGAAGATGAACATCTCCAAGACCAAAATGATGAGTAACGTAGAAGAGTCCTTCCCCATCATAATAGATGGAGTGCAAATTGAAAGAGTAGACAGATACATATATCTAGGCCATACCGTGATGCTTGCCAAAGAAAATCAAGAGAAGACGTGGCCTTGCCTGGGCAGCTTTTGGAAAATTATCATACATTCTGAAATCCCGTAAATACTCACATTATTTGAAAAAGAAGCTATTTGATGCATGTATTCTCCCAGTGCTTACTTATGGAATGGAAACATCGGTCCTAACAAAAAGAATAATGCACAAGCTGTTAGTGACACAGAGAGCTATGGAGAGAATGTTGCTGGGTATTTCAATAAGGGACAGATTTCAGAATGTCATTATAAGACAAAGAACCAAAGTAGCCGATGTAGCGGAAAGGGTCGCTGGCCTTAAGTGGAGCTGGGCTGGGCATATTAGAATGGCGACCGAGAACAAGCCGAAGAGGTGTCGGCAGACCCCAGGCAAGGTGGTCTGATGACATCAAGAAATGTGCCGGAGGGAGATGGATGCAGTGTGCCCAAGACAGGTAGTTGTGGAGGATCAAGGGGGAGGCCTATGTCCAAGAATGGATGAAAACAGGCTGAAGAAGAAGAAGAAGAAGTGCTTTGGTCCGAACAGTGCCAACCTGTGGTTCTACAGAAGAGTCATGATCAGTCGAACGCATGTCTTATATATTCTAACCTTACCGTTAATGTTACGACAAATGTTGGATTTTCCAAACCTATGACACCCTAATACAGTGCACGCTTTGTTTATCATATAAATCATGTTCCATATCTTTTGAAAATCTGGCCCAATATTCTTTATTTTATTTATTTATTAACAATAAAACCAAGTTTTTTTTACAAAATAAATATATAAATTTTACACGAAAGGTAATATAACTAATAAGCTAATAATAGATTTTCACTTGAAAAGTAATGCTTAAAAATATGTATAAGCATATGTACAAACCTTAGGTACATACAAACAATAATTTTAAAAAAATGGTGGTGTTTTGGGTTTTCAAATTTAGTACATTTCGTCATTTTTTATTTCATTAGTTTATAGCTATTACCATTAAAATTATTCAACCAAGTACTAATTTGGTTATTATCGAATATTTTCTGGAAAATTTATTGAGTGCTGTCCACACTTTTTAATATGTGGCAACATTTCGTATTGCCGAATATCCATTGCCTTTTTTCTTTAATTTTTCCTAGGCGTTTCCCGGGAAAATAAACATTTTTCCCGTAATCTGTATATTTTTATCTATCTATAGACAAAAAATCAACAAAATTGGCGTTGTAGGCCACTTGTAAATAATTACCTCATTTTGTTATATTATTTATAAAAAAATCTTTAAATATTAATAAAACTATTGAATATTAGTAAGTAATATGCACATGATCGTCAACATTCAATTGACATCAACAAGAACAGACAACTGACTTGAACATTATGTTATATTGCACCACACTCTGGTGGCAAAAAAATGAACTGCTCTTAAAGAATACCTACTTTAGTGACTAAAGTACGAAGACAATGGATTTTAAATTAAAGTGAACTTTAAGTGACATTTTGTTGTTATGAAACGCATTTTTTTTAAGTCGACATAAAGTCTCCTTTTCTTATGAAACTGGCCGTAAGGGTATTATATTTTTTACATCATCATCGTTGCCTGCCCCTCTATCGCATTTCCACCGGGGTAAGGCCTCATAGTCAACAGTCGCCATGAACGGCGACTCTGGGATATCTCCTGTTGGACACCTCGTGCTTCAAGCTCCCTCTCGATACTATTCCACCATGTCGCTGATGGTCTGTCTCTTCATCGTGGCTTTGAGGGGAAACCGAGCACTGTTTTGATGGACAGGTCTCCTCCCTTTTTGACAGTTAGGAGGACAAAACAAACAACTTCTAATACCACATACCAATATAATATCATATTTTATTGTCAAATTTTTAACATCTCAATGGTGACGAAGTTAGAATATTATTGGAGAACCAGGAGCACAAGGCACCTACAGGACCTACGACCTGTCATCAGTTCATTTACGTGATCACTTCATGCGCTCTTGCAACGTTCTTCCATAGGCCAATAACAGAAAGCTGAAGCGTAGGAAGACATCAAAAAAGTCCAGAATGGCAGAGGCTAGAGACCAGTGGAAGTCTAAGCGGGAGGCCTTTGTCCAATACTGGACTCAATAAGAGACTGAATAAGTATGTGCGGTAGGGCAGATGGTGTCCCGTTCTCAGTATCCGACAGCTTGTTTCGACCTCCACTGTACTGTTCAATCCAGTGTTCTTGTCTTGCCCTTTCTGGCGACACCTGAAGGGGGGATATCGTGGTCAGGATTCTTTGGCTCAGTTTTAATTTCGTCATCGGGGGCATGTGACCAAACAGAGGATGTCTTGGGTCCGTTTTTTGCTTCTGTATTTCAGAGTTTGCAGCTACCTTTCTGGCATTATTTGATGGATTTTAATAGGCGAATGAATACTCTGCGATGGTTCAATAAAACGCTGTTGCTTTGCTGTGAAAACTTCGGCTTCGGAAGGTGCGACTAGGATCTAACATTCGGGTTCTGACCTTTGGTCGGACATTGCTAACTGTTTAGTTTCACAAATCATTTTAGCTGTATAAATTTCAATGTTTCGTATGTGTGAGTTAATTGAATAATATATATATATATGTTTCAGGTCTTAACGATGAATGCAATGCAAATTATGAAAAACCAACAAAAGGTATATGTAAATTGTCCGAAGATTGCCCTGAGGCATTTACAGATGCCAATAAAAAAAGTGTTCGTCTAAACACATGTGGATTCTTAGGTACTTTTACATCTATATATTATTTATTTATTTAGGGTAAATCGGGGGAACATGGGCACTTGGGGAATATGGGCAGTGTTTAAGAAATCTCCTAAAATCACCTAGCGAAATATTTTTTAACTAATTGCAAAAGTGTTGACTCACTGCATGATACATTTTCATAATATTCACAATCAGTTTGGCAGCGTTGCTCTGTCGCACAACACAAGTGGAGATGATCGCGCAATTGTTAGTAATTTAATTTTACATATATTTTCGTTATTTTTAAAAACAATGTAAGTATTTTAACAATAATTTATTACATTTTCCTAAAAATAATCAAACGTTAGTATAAAATCATGTTTTGCATTATGTTTTAACAATTTGGTAATATTAAGCGCTTATATTATGTTACGTTATTTATTTTAAAGTAATGGTAATTGAAAAAAAGCGAAAGAAGAACAGAATGCGAAATACGAGTGAATAATGAATTACTAGAACAAGTGGATGAATATTTGTATCTAGGAAGTATGTTTCAGCATGATGGAAGACTGGAAAAGGATATAGGATGAAGGGTAACGGCAGCAAATAGGGTGAACGGTGCATTAAGAACAATATTGGCCGACCCAATTATCTCAAGGCCAGCAAAGCTCGCTGTGCACAATGCAATAGTCGTACCAACATTAATGTATGCAAGTGAGACATGGACATGGCAGAAGACGCATGAAAGTAAAATTAACGCTGTGGAAATGAGGTTCCTAAGACGAATGTGTGGTAGAACGATCTATGATAGGATAAGGAATGTGGACATCAGACGAGAATGCAAGATTGAAAGAGATATATTGTGAGTAGAATGAAAGTAAATACACTACGATGGTTCGGACATGTGGAGAGAATGAACGATGAGCGCCTGACAAAGAAAGTATACAAGGCTGAAAAGAGTGGAATGAGAGGTCGTATCCGCCCGAGAAAGAGTTCGCATGATCATATAAATGAGATTTTGAAAGATGGTAATATACCAAGTCAGAATAATAGGAGACCATGTATGACGCGTTGCATGGATGTTAATGAGGCAAAACACGTATGTCAAGATAGAGGTGTCTGGCGTTCGGTCCTCTCTGCCTACCCCAAGTAGGGATACAGCGTGATGGTATATATGTATGTACCTATATATGTTATTTATTTGATTTATTGGGAAATTGTTGATATCGGGGTTATATGGGCATACGCATTTGGGGTAAAATGGGGCACTTCACCCAAATTACACCGACCTGTAGGAATACATGGCAGAAAAAGGGAATCTGAAGAAAACATTAATTTAACTTATATAGAATTTTATATATAAGTTTGTATGTTTTCTTTGTTATATTGTGTTAATGGTTTTAATTATTGTTATATTGTATTGCTAGTTTTTAATTTTTGTTTGTTTATAATTATTTTTTGTTACATTATCAAATTTATATAAGTGTACGAGAGAGCTAGCACTGTTAAACTGCTTTTGCAGTTTAGTGCAATAATACTTATTGTTTAAAAAAAATGTAAATAAATAAAACTTTAATAAAAAAAAAAAAAAAACTAGAGAACAATTAACAGAGATCAAAATAAATTGACAGAAAAGTCTAATAAACCACAAAATCAAAATTTGAAGATGCTAAATGCCCTGTGTGCGAATCATATTTAACAGCTACATATTTTAATGGTAAGGAATGGGTTCGTTGTGAACTGTGCTCTGTGTGGTATCATACTTAATGCGATATTACATATTATATCATCCATCAAATATATCTGTGCTAAAAATTTGTTTCATAATAATTTATTTGGTAATACTTTTCATTATTTTTATAGTATAAATGTTAGGTTTAATAATGCTGCCCATTTTCCCCATACATTGGACCCATTTCTATTAGAATTGTGTGTAACATTTCACTTGAAAATATATATAGAACTACATATATATAGAACTTCCAAAAATTACATTGATAAGGGAACTCAATAAGAAGGCATAATTGGTGAACGTTGCGCAAGCGCATAAAGTGATCACATAAACCAGCCGATGACAGGTCGTAAGCCCTGTAAGTGCCTCGAGTTCCTGGTTCTTCTACAATATACCAACTTCGTCTCTATTGAGATGTTATGAAAAAAAAATGTTTGTCAATAAAAAAAGCATAGGTATATTATTTTTATATACAGGGTGTCTCAAAATAAAAAAATTATTTAGTGGATCGATAAAAAAAAAGTAAGCTGTGTATCAAAAAAATGTTTATTATTAAAGTACACAATTTGGAAATCGATTCGATTATAGACTAAAGTACTAATTCAATTCTTTTCAAATTTTGCAAAATTTGTATATCTGATACTCATTTAGACCCCATTAAATTTTGAAGGATATCTGAATAGTGCTTCTTATTTTTTTAACTATCAAATATTTCAAAGTTACCCCAAGCTCAGGAAACTTAAAATTTGAAATTTTATTTTCAAATTGATAAAAAGGCTCATCTGAACTCTCATAAAATGGCATTGAAGAATTATCAATTTTTATAATAAAATATTTCAATAAAAAAATAATTTAACAAATTCATTTCATGAAATGCTGAATATTTTCCATACAAAATTTGAATACTTTATAGAATGTCCTGTAAGTGAAGAGTTTAGCGTTGGCCACAACCCACTCGTTTTTTTTTTTTCATATTTCTAGTTGAATACTATAGTGCTTGATTATATTATTTCTATAAGTTGGGAGATCAGTGAACGAATCAACATAATATGCTGCTATCGAGAATTCATTATAACATGTAGCATCTCTATTTAGAGGATTCTTGGGCACAATCTCAACACACTTTTGAAATAAATGACAACTAGATGATGATGATTAAGTGATATTGTTTATTTAGGAATAAAACACATCATCTGCTGCCCTGGAGAATATCAGAGACCCTCAGAGCAACCCGTTACATCGGCCCCTGCCGCAAATTCTAGATATACATTCAGTATAAACTTTAATCCTGGATCACGGTTCAGAAGTGGGGGATCCAATTCACCTACAATAAGAACACCTTCAAGATATACAACTCAGCCGCCTACGAACAGAGGGAGAAGATCCATCGCTAAAAAAAGTGAGAATATTAGTTTTAATTTTGGAAATTTTCATCTTACACTTGAGTCATGTAATATTTTTAAATTCCTCTAAAAAGGTTTCAGTGAAAAAGCCACAAATCCTAAAAACCTCATACAACTCAAAGGATGCATCACAATATTAGTTATAGAATGTTTTTTTATAATATATTCAAACCATCGCTGCATATAAACGATATAAAGAACATATGTACATACATTTATATAAATTAATTAAATAAATAAATAAAACACAAGACTTAAAATAATGGGTATTTTAAATCAAACACATGATTTGGTCTACATATATATTTTTTCCTGAGTCCAGGACGACCGTTTCAGCTTATTAGGCCCTTATCAACTGGTAAACATAGAAACTCTGCTTTTTCTTATATACTAAAGTTCGGTACATTTTTGCAGTTATGAATTGTTCAAAACAGTTGTAATATGGTTTATGTTGGGAATTACGTCGATGCAGGTGTTTAGGTAGGTAATGAAAAAACCTACAGTACAGCTGTTTAAAAATAATATAAAGTCTTTACCGAAATGGTGAAGATCGGACGTTTTATTGTGGGTTAGTTTTTGTCTGTATACCAGTGGTCCACTTTTCGAAAAACCCGCAATAAAATAGGTGAGGCAAAATTACAGGTATTAGGTATACAACCAGATTAACAAATTTAAATCGAGATCATTCTATACAAATTAATAAATTAAAGCTAAACGTGGACTATACAATTAAACTTAGAGACACTTAAAACAATAATGGTGAATAATAGTGGTAGGTACATGGTGTGTAGGTATATAAAAATAAATAATTGCACATAATTAAAAACTAGGCATATCCAATTAAATTAGAAACATTGCATAATAAATGAACGACAGTGGTAAATAATTAAAAACTAGGTATAACAATTAAATTACATAGAAACATTGAATAACATAACTGAGCAACGGTGGTAAGTAATATAGATATAAAATTGATGTGCATATAATTAAAATGTGGCATATACAATAAATTAAATCGGTAACAAAACAAACAGTGGTACCTAAGTAATGCAGCATAGATAAATAAATCCTAAAGCATATACCTAATATTACATTTTTTGTTCAGACTTATTCTAGTTAAGTACATACATATTTTGTGAGAAAAGAGTAATATTATTATTTCGTTCTAAACATGTTTAGGAGAGGTGAGCTGTACATATTTATTTGTTCGTTTATTATATTTTCGTGTAGACCAAATCATTTGTGAAAAAATATATATGTGTACCAAATCATTTGTTTGATTTAAAATACCCATTATTATGGAATTCTACATATTCAACACCGTCAGCATTGACAAAATTAAAAAAAAAAAAAAACAAGACTTAAACATACAAAACAAACATGATTATATAACAATGGGATCAACTATTATCAGCAAATTATCAACAACAATAACAAAAAAATAACTATATTTTAAAAATGCTTATCATAAACAAATTGTTCATATTTGGAAATATACTGCCTTACTAGACAAGTCTGTTCTGAGGCAGTACAGTTTCAATTTGCCCTGTGGTTACATATTTTTGAATGTAAAATAAATAAGATAACTAAACAGAAAAGAAAAACAATCAGAAAACATACCGTGAGCTATCAGGTGTTTTAGCCTATATAATAGGCATGATGACTAATTTTGAAAAACTATCTCACGATGTTTTTACGCATTCACTGTTTTCAAATATATATACATTTCTACATAAAATAAAGGTTTAGTAGCAAAAATCGCCATTTTAAAATCAAATTTGACATTTATGCCAAAAAAAGCTTGTAGTATCATGGCGGCTGCCGACCCTGACGGTGACGTCATGGTATCGTAAACTGCATATCACTACTATATGTAATATATGTGTTCTAAGACGATTTGTGTATTTATAATCAATTCAAAAGTGCATAAGTGTTGTGCGGTCCCTAAATGTACAAACACGACGAAAAAAACACCTACTGAGGTATTTGTTTTCGTCCCACGCGAAAAAAAAGAGAAATAAGTGATTAAATTTCGCACGGCTAGACACAAGTGAATTTTATTAAGTACGCGTTTACAATGAAGTACAGTATTTGTTCCCCCACTTTTAGCTCTCAATAATATAATATTTACCATTATTTAGGCAATAAGCATATAAAGAACTTCATTAATGTCCAAACGTCAAAATAGGCCATCATAAGTTTCCCGCGTATGTTTTTAGCTTATGAACACATAATGTAGAGAGAAGAAGGAGCATATTTTATCGATTTTCGAGATGTAAGTTGTATTTAAATTACAGATAAATAAAGTACTTATATGTACTTATTATTAAGTTTTTACGTTTCGAAATTCTGATGAACAAAAGTCTTTGTTCGACGCAAAGAAATATCCGACCATCAAAAGTTCCATTCTAGTTAAGAGTAGTTAAGACAGGCAGAAAAATAACTACTATGGCTGCTATTGCTAAAAATAACGATAGCAGATAAATATAGCTTGTTATGAACACAATACAAATAACGAGCGCTATGTAATAATTCGTATGCTGCTAAAATTGTAACGATGTTTTAAAACGCATGCTTCGCGTAATCGCCGTCGTTTCGCAAATTGCTTCATTGCATGAAAAAAATATAGCTTGCTAGTTTAGTTTGGCAGTGACCAGCATCATAACATGTCGAACGTTCGTCAGCTCACCATCGCGTGACAAAATTGTAGAATACTAAAACTAAATTAGTTTACCATACGTTGCGAGCATTCATTATTTATTTATTTATTCAATAAAAACTAAGTTACATACAAAATACAATTAACATAGGCCCGATATTACAGTCGGCCCTCAACTCATTGAGTTTGCCAAACTCAAGATTAATGTTAAGGGGAGATTGAATCCATTTCCGTATTACAGTGCAATATGACATGTCAGTTACTAAATCTTCAATTATAGACATATTTCACTTTTTCTGTGGTTATTATCTGTCAAATTTAAATAACCTCAAATAATACGAAATACAAAACGGGACGCTACGACTTTAAATACCATTGTTTTAATATCCAACATGGTAAATTTAATTTTTTTCACCAAAATAATGCTTTTAAATGCCCGTGTTCGTTTCAATACGGCTGTCAGTTTGTTTTGTTGTGTGGCGCCACCTTCGATACAACACTGAAACTACACACGTTGCCTAACGCCTCTAGTGATAGAAACTGAAACTACACGAGTTGCCTAGCAAATGACAGTTGACTCACAGTTACGTACTTAATCTGCCAGAAACGTTGAGTTAAATATTTGTCGTTTTAGTGACGTATTTGAGGGAAGATTGGGTCTAAACGGACACTGTAATACGTTATATTTTTGTAAAACTTGAGTTTAGCTCTTAAACTGACACTGTAATACCGGCCCATAGTGTCCCCCGATAGGTAGGCGAGTATCTAGGTAAATTGAAACTATTTGCTTTGATGAATACTTGTTCCATTTATATTTAATTTGTTTTAGTTTTAAGTATCTAATTAAAATATTAATATATCGATAACACCAAAATAAACATAGTCCAGACCGACAATTAATGCGTATATTGTATTGAAGACTATCAGAAGAATTGACGCGACCATACTATGACGTCGTGCGCTCTGATTGTTTTTTCTCATAAAATGGCGGACTAACACATTTTGTATTTTTATATTTATAATATTATTATTATTCACTCCTATAAATTAAAAAAAAAACATTTTTTAAATCTTTATAACCTATTTTATTTTTTAAAATCATAATTTCAATGATTTTTTTCTTACAGTCATCACACCTATTACATATTTTAATGTATTAATCATAATATGTATATGAATCATAACAGTTATCCCATATGTATATTAGATTCATCATAATACATTGTGTATTTCCATTTCAACCTCATGTAACACTGTACAACTCCCACAAACAATATAATTACATCATTTTATTTTATAATCAAGCAATGAAAGCCACCAAGTTATTTATTTCTGAAACGTTAAATATTCTCCACCACGTTACAATACTCGGTGCGTGTTATAACAGATGCGTCAACGATTCAATAGAGCGGATAGCGATATTATTTGGTTTATTGTCCCAAATAAACCAAATAAATCAATAAATAAAAATAGCATGTTAAAAATAAGCAGCATATTCCATATAGCTTGTTATGAAAAAAATAGCCATTTCGAACAACACAACAGTTGACAGTAACAAACACAATTGACAGTGACAATATGGTGACGTCATGCGCTCTGATTGGTGTTTCACATAAAATGGCGGACAAACATATTTTGTATTTTTATTTTAATAATATTAATATTATTCGCTCTTTTAAAATGAAAATAAATATATTTTTTCAAATCTTTATAACATATTTTATCTAATAAAATCATAATTTCAATGATTTTTTCTTACTGTCATCACGCCTATTGTAACAGCTAACAATAATTTAGTAATTAATATTATGTAACTAGTCTACCACTTCGGAACAGGCCTGGCCTAGTGAGGTGGTCCAAACCAACCCAATTTATTTGTTATTTATTTATTTATTTAATATACAGAGACACCAACAGAACACTGAACAACACAAACAAAATAAAAACATGAAACAAAAAAATAGAATCTCCAGTGCTCCAATAACAGGTATCTCCCGCATGGCTGTTGAGCATATGTAGTTAGGTAGGTACAATCAACGTCTCCTGACCATTCAAGTTATAAAAAGACATTACTTTGCACAATTAAAAGGAAAGTTTAAAATACATCTATACATACTAATAAGATAAAACAAAAAAAAGAAGGAATAATTGAACTGAGACAAAAAAAATAGATTTTAGCCCAGCATACTTTAAAGGATAAAAATAAGCAATTTATCATAGATCAATTTCTATGAAATATTAAATTAAATTGTCACAACGATTCAAACGCAACGTCTGAATCTACCAATACAATGACACTCTGACACGGCAGAATGTCACTGTATTGGCAGGTGCCTACGCGAGTGCAATGTAACGACAGTCAATAAACAACGTCGCGGACAATATCGCGAACTCGGCAACATGCCCGTCTAACTAGAATATTTTTAGTAAGACTTATAAGTTAATATGTTGTCGAATTTGCTGGTTTATATTATGTCGTACTATACACGTGTTAGTAATTTTTAATTTTTAAAACTATAAAAATTAAATAAAAAACAAAACATACAATCAAGATACCAAATTATCCTAATACAAAATACAAAAGTGGGGAGAAATGCGCAATACAAATCAACACCCACAGAGCCACACAACATCAAGGTGTCCCTATCACTAGATTTCCTCGAATCAGTCGTTTAAAAGTGGACACCGGATTATGAAACACATCAAGATCCGATACAACCCTTGACAAACTATTATATAAGCTCATCATTCGGCTTATAGGACAAAACTGTCCCACATTGGTTCTATACCTTTTCAGACGAAACACTTCGCTGCATCTTAATCTATTATTTGCATGAAAGTTTAACAATTCTATGTCAGATGTGTCCAAGTGACAAGTGACCTAACTGACAAACTAACCATATTAAAAAGCGAAAGGCGCTCCTGGTATTCCAACCGGCCACTATGACCCGCTCTAAATATTGTTATGTTACTTATATAAAATAATGTAATCTTTGGTATATGTAATAAAAAAAATCTTACGATGCAGATAAACGACAAATCTCTGATATGCCAGTGTATCCCCAGAAAGTTTCAACTTGTTATTGGGTACGTGATAAATTTATATTTGACATAGTACCTGATAGTCGGCGGAAGACCATCACAAGAAACATATTATACTACTACGAAATATTTCTCACATTCGCTTTCTGGCATTCAAAATATTTTCTTTTCGCTCTCCTTTTACCAGCTTCAGATGTATGTATGTCTACTGATATTATGAATATCTGTTGCTATTCACTGTTGATATTATTTTCTGTTTAATGCTGTGTTTAGAATGTGATGAATACAGCCGTGTAGTGGAAACTGAACTGAATGCGTTGCCTTTGATAAAAGATGGAAAACCAATCACAAGTACAGTTACCAAGTGTACGGTGAATGCAACTCCTTTGATTAGCGGTGGACAGCCAACCGATGTCGGAGAGTTTCCTCATATGGTAATCATAATTGCATCACTATCAACTAATCATAATTGCATCATAGCCAACTATTCATTATTTCATCAGTTACAACTAATCATAATCACATCATCAGCAAATAATCATAATTTCATCATAAGCAATTAATCACAATCATAATTTGCCGACCGCCGTGGCACAGTTGGTAAGCCATTTGGTTTCTATGCGGGCGTCCTGGGTTCGATTTCCAGCAGAGGAAAAATTTATTTAAATTAATTTCTCTCGCTAATATTGCTTCCCTGGGCTGGAAACACTGGTTAGTTGGAAGCAATTTCCAGATAGCAATACACTCGCCGCCACTTGCGCAGGGTGCAAGGAAGTGTTTATAATTTCATCATTAGTAACTAATCATGATTGCATCATTAGCAACTAATCATAACCAACTAAAAAAAAATGATCAAACATCTGTTGTTCCCGATAAAAAAATTCCGTCCAACGGGAAACTTTCAATTGTCTATTAATTATTTCTATCAATGTTATTGAAATAATCCGCACAACGAGAAAATTTCAGCTTCCTTTTGTTTATTTCACTTTTTTTCAGGCTGCCATTGGCTACTCAAATCCCGAAGGAGGATACGAGTTTTTGTGCGGTGGATCACTAATCAGCGAAAATGTCGTACTGACAGCTGCCCATTGCACTTACCATCAGCAATATACAGAGTAAATTTATTTTTATTTATTTATTTATTTATTTAAATCCACAATAACCATACATAAAAAATTACAACAATACGACAGTGAAACATAGAACAAAAAAAAAATTTTTAAAAATTGACAATTTAGTATAACATGTTGGCACTGACAAAATGAATACAATCTATCAGTACCAACATCCAGTGGATAAGAACTATTCCACTAAGCAGTGCTTGTGTCGGAATAGCTTTACAATTCATTTTAACTGACACAGTCTTTACTTATGTAACCCATTTATGTCTAATATATAATTATAACATATAAAAAAAATCAAAAATACAAATTATAATATAAGCTATAACATCACGGTTTTATAATCATTTCATAATTTTAAAAAATATATCTTCAATGTTCATTCTACCTTTGTTGAGAATCCAAGAAGATAGTTTATTTTTCATAGCACTTAGTGATTTTATATTATATATCTCAGAACCAATCAATTCTTTTGTAAATATGTATAAAATACGAGGCAAAATAAAATCAAAATGTTTTTGAGCAAACGTGGTATGAGCTCTGGGGATGGGTAAAAGTCTGTGTCTAATATTGTAGGAATTTTCAACTCGAGTATATTGTGTTATATTGAGCTTATGTGAGTAAATGATTAATTTCTTGAGGTATAGCTGACGAATATCTAAAACTTCAAATTCAAAAAATAATGAATTAGACGGATATCTAAAAGGTTTTTTATTAATAACTCGAATGATACTCTTCTGGGCTATTTCAATGGGACTTAGTGCGGTTTTATACGTTCCTCCCCAAACTATGATGCCATAACATAGTATTGATTAAATATAAATTTAATCAAATCTATGTAAGTCATCAATATGTCATGCAGTATTGGATTGTAGCGTGGGGTGGTGCTTACAAAACTAACCTCGAATCCCTATATTATATAATCCAGTGGAGTATCTTGAATTTTTTTTTAAATAAACCCAGAGACTACCCTACGACTAGCCTCTTTACCGAGGCAAATGTCCCATCACTGCATGCTATATATAAGAGAAATGCATTGAAGCAGATCTACAGGGAGTATTTCGTCGATAGAGTACATGCTTCGGATTGTATAAGAGCCACTCATCGATTTAATGTGATACTTCTCAATATACCAAAAAAAAGAACGGCCTACGCACAAGACCACTATACTTAAAGTCAGATTTTTTTTAAAAGTGCCAAAGCTCATAGGGTGACCATGGTGTAAAAGAAAAATGATATAAAACGGTTGTAACTTGCACATGCATATAATATCTTCAAAACCTTCAAATCTACTCATACCTACATTTACCTACCCCCGGTACCATGCGGCTTTAATGGGTCTACATTATTAGGTATTTTCTGCAAATATTAATGGGCATCTCCTGGGAAAGTAATATTTAAACAAAATATTTATTTGATACTTTTTATTAGGAATATAAAAATAATACATTATGAAGTAATTAATCCTTATAATAATAAACAGTTACATATTATTTAACAAAATAATAAATTATATTATACATAATAGTTCATTGAGGCAAACACACATACATAAATGATATAACTATGTAACTAATACAAATAAATAATGGACACTTATTCTATACTAAGACACGGTGATAACACATTTTTATAATAATAATTATATAGAGAATATTAAACTAAAAATAAAATACATAAGTTACAAATAAAAAATCATCAATGAAAACAATTATAAATAGGTACTTACAATAGAATTTAATGATTCGGCGGATATTTTGTGGTAGTTAATATAAACCATTTTTGAATTATAAATTAGCTATAAACCACTTGTTTTTTGAGTCACTTCGCGACATGTTTCGACACGCCGGTCTCGACAGTCTCGACACGCCGGTCTCGACAGTCTCGACACGCCGGTCGATGGAAGGACAGCGCTTCCGAAACATGTCGCGAAGTGACTCAAAAAACAAGTGGTCTATAGCTAATTTATAATTCAAAAAGGTACAATAGACATTAAAATATTTTAATTATTGTTTACAATTTACGATCATTCATCACAATCCAATGTACAATCACTGTTAGAACACATGGTCACCATAAAAAATCAAACGTGCGCGCACTTCGAGAGATAGATACGTACTGTCGGGTTTGTTGATGTTTGTTGTTAAGGACACCAAATGGTGTAAACCAATCAGCAACCACGAGTCTACTAATACATTTACATGCGTAAATACTATGCATTTTTTTGTTTATGTATAGAATTGGCACTTTAAAACAAGACTTTACTTACTTAAGTAAAATGAAAATAAATGCCCTAAGGTGGTTCGGCCACATAGAAAGAATGAGTGATGACCGTCTGACAAAAAAAATATACCTATTGATAAAAGAGGAACGAAAAGTAGAGGTCGGCCAAGAAAAAGTTGGCACGATCACATAAATGGGATTTTGAAAGATGGTGATGTTAGAAGTAAGAATAATAGAAGAGCGTGTATGAGACGATGTATGGACGTGAATGAAGCGAGGAATGTATGTCAAGAGAGAGGAGTCTGGCGTTCGGTTCTCTCTGCCTACCCCAAATAGGGAAATGGCGTGATGGTATATATGTATTTAAAGAGAGTTTGTGTATAAGAACTGGTTTTATCTGTTCATTGTTGTTATGTGTGAAGTTGTACGCTTTTTTTTACTATTCATACTGCCCAACTACAAAATCCTCTTCATCGGCTAGCAGTTAACAACTTTTATTGACAATTTTATGCAATTATTATGAACCAGGTGATTGTTCCCGTTCCACACTAAATATGTACACAATCTCAACTCTCTGCACTCACAATCATTACCTCAACAAACATATAGCCTCAAAAAAAACAAATCAACCAGATCCCAATGTCCGCCAAAATACATTTCATAAATCCAATTTCTGTTTCGATTTTCATTTCAGAGCCATAGAAAGAGAGAAAAAATGAATATGTTTAACATGAACTATATATTTATATTAAAAAAATATTTATATTAAAAAAATAGGATGAAATATTTTATTAGTTAGATATCCAATCGGTTAACAATAAGCGATATATTAAGAGGGTGACTGCTGCCAACGTACCTATTTTTTCAATTTGATATACCATCATTATTACTAAACGAATCATTTTGAAAAAAAATAACCTAGTTAGTTTGGATATTAATTAAGAGAAATAAACCTTAACTTTTTGATTATGTTCTGTATATATTCTTGTAGGAAAATAATAAGCATACCCCGATTTTATACATTTATCTTAAATTTCTAAAAAAATATAAGGCATAGAGCATTTTTTTTTATAAATTAAAGAAGAACAAAATACCTGGAAAAATATGATATGACGTTGCATTAACGCATCAGGTTAAGTAAATAAACCAAAAAAACTTTTATTACGCAATGGCACTGAATGGAAAATAAATGTTTTTTAGGTTTATTTACTAAACCTCAAGCATTAATGCAACGTCACATCATATTTTTCTAGATATTTCTGTCTTCTTTAATTAAAAAAAATATATTACTCTACGCCTTATAGTTTATTAAAAATATATGATAAACGTTGAAAATCGGGGTATGCCATTATTTTTCTACAAGAATTTATACAGAACATTATCAAAAAGTTAAGGTATATTTTTGTTTATTAATATCCAAACTATCTAAATTATTTTTTTCAAAAGGATTTGATAAGAAATAATGATGGTATATCAAATTGATAATTTGAATATTTAATATGGTATTTGATTCAAAGTATTTTCTCGTGGGAATTCAAAATCTCCTTTTGATTTACTATTTCACTCTGAAGGACCAAGACATAATTTAAGATTTATCACGATAATATTCGACGTTTTGTAATACCTACGTCATAAGTTTATGAAAAGAAACCAGATTAATTGACATTTCGTAATTCTAATTATTGCAATTTATTACTTTTAAGGCCAGTCATGGTGCGTCTAGGAGAACACAATCTTCGTGTGAGCGATTCCAGAGCATCGCCACAGGACATAGAAATTAAAAATATAATCACTCATCCAGACTACGAGTTCGGAAAAAAATTTCACGACATTGCGTTACTCGAATTGAATCAAATACCGAGGTAAGCCATATTCGATGTTTTATAATTTACTGTTACTGAAGAAATGCAAAATACGTACTTAAAACATTGACTAGCTGGTTCATTGGATGTTTTTTTTTTATATATTTTCTTCCTTATTAAATATAGGTGTTGGCGCCAAAAATTGTCATACAGTGCGAATACCCCTTCCCTCCCGCCATCTCCCATCCTAAGCAGTCAAGATTAATCGCCCGAGATTAGCGGCTGTTGCGTACCGTCGTAGCGGTCATTGTTCATATAGATACATTGTTATATGTTTTAAACAATTCGACCCCTCGTATCAATTTGTTGAACAATATTGTGTTAATTATTTGTGTGTGATGAACTTTGTTTATGTGTAAAAATATAAATCTTCAAGCCGAGATATAGGTTGGCCAACCTCGTAAGGGCGAGCAGTCTTCAGACCAGGTATGTGATCTTGACTGTTCCCCTATCATCCTATATCGATCCGGCTCGAAGGACTAGAAAATGTTAGCTCAAAACACCTACCAGCGAAATGGCGAGGGACTCCGCTGGTGCAAAATTGCCTCAGCACGGTTGTAAGGATTTTGCGTATCTGGGATGTGATTGTTGACTATGGGAATGAACCGGCTAAATTCGCTAAAATAATATGATATCGAATATTCTTTTTTAATTGCATATACGCAAACATTGCATTTTTTCCCCTTTCGGGAGTCAAATAATATTTTTATTGACAAACATTTTTTTCCAACATATCAATAGAGACGAAGTTGGGATATTGTAGAAGAACCAGGAACTCGAGGCACCTACAGGGCTTACGACCTGTCATCGGCTGGTTTGCGTGATCACTTTATGCGCTTGCGCAACGTTCACCAATTGTGCCTTCTTATTGAGTTCCCTTATCGATTTAATTTTTGAAAGTTCTATATATTTGAATAGTGTGTTTCATTTTACCTGAAAATAAGGGACTATGCTATTGCCATCTATGGAGTAACGGAGTAACCTTTTTGTAACGCCATCTATTGAGATATTGAGAAATTATTTTTTATTTGTAAACAATGAAAGCAACAGTCCTTATAAATGAGATGACGGTGTCACGCACAGATGTCACCCCTGAACTGCGCCAGAAATATTTATTAATATTAATTATTGTTCCATACTAGGGTTGACAATTTCACAAGACCAGCCTGCTTATGGAGTTATCCAGTTTTGAATGCAGAGGAAGCTATTGCAACTGGATGGGGCCAAACAAACTTTGGTAAATAATTTTATTTATACAAAACTAGTATTTTACATAGTTCAACTGTCGATTCGTTCAAGAGAATGTAATTCTTTTGAAGATAAAGCGGGCTAGTTACCAAGTGGTTACCAGTTGTTATATTAAATCAAAGTGATTTGATATTTATTTATTTATTTATTTATTTATTTATTTATTACATACACGGCCTCTTGGCCATTATAAAAATATGGTAAAAATAAAACAAAACTCGCATTAAACAAAAGAAAAACAACACAATAATTCATAAAAATACAAAATCCTTCACACAATTCGAAATATTCATAATATGTCCCACTCCGATTCGTCCAAATCTATCTGTCTGAATTTTAGTATATGAGAAATGTCAAAAAGTTGACTGCATTTACTGCATTTATACGGAACTCTAATTGAAAATTAGTTGTAAGCATTTATACGGATATGCTTTGTATTAAGATTACAAGGACAATGGTTTTGAGGATATGAAGAAGAAAGAATATGTTCAAACTTACAATGAGTATATTGATCACAATTAACAGTTTTCTTATGGGTAAATTTACAATCGATAAAACACTTCTGCCACAAACTGCAAAGCAGTTTTTTGGTAGAGCAGACTACTTTCACATAATATTATAAATTTCACATAATATTATAAATTTCACATATAATTATATCATTAAACTTTTCGCGCTGGGTTGGTATTGGGTATTGTATATGAATTTGTATGATATTGCAAACCTGTCGGAGGTTACTCCAACAGGTACGGTTACAGATAAGCTGCTCCGGTCTAAGTAGGCGCTAGGTCGAGACCTGTGGCCTGTTCCCCAAAATCCAACGCGAGATGATGTCGCGTGTGTATCCGATCCTGCTGTGCGTATAGTTCGGTAATTAGTTGTAAGCAAAGTAAAGAACATTAACCCAACAGAGCGAGGTACCCACGCAACACCATAAACATATATAAATTATCAGAAGAATATAGGTAAGATAATGTTATGGACAAGTATTAACATAGTTTTGAATGGACTTACATATTTATTCGATATTGTTGAAGCAATAAAGTTTTTTGTTAGTTGGCAACACTGTGTGTGTGAGTTTTCCTCGTGTGTAAGTGTCATCATATATAAAATGTATGTTTCGCGGTTATTATAATAAACTTTCTTTTGAACAATCTTCAGTGTTTTATTAGGTTATGGGCCCAGTTAACGCTGAAAGTGAAGTTATGATTTGCGCATTCTTAAAACGCGCTAAGAGAATAAAATGTCAAAATGAAAAGTGAGGTTATGTTACCGGTAACCGCGTATGTTCTGTTCAGTGTTTTGCAATTCATTTATTGTACTGTTGTGTGCCATACAAGTGGGACTAGAGATCCGAAGGTCAAGAAAATGGATTTTTTGAATTCGGGTAGCGCTGGGGCAGGCGCGGTCCATATGGGTGGCATCAGATTAGAAGGAAAGGTGAACTGGAACACATGGAAATTCCAAATCACAGTCCTTCTGAGAGCGATGGAATTATTTGAAGTTGTAAACGGAACAGAGGTGAAAACAGAGGAAAACAAAGTAGACTGGGCAAGAAAGGACGCGAAAGTTCAAGGCACAATTGTCACCAGAATGTGTGAAAAAGAGATGGTGCATATTCTGACATGCCAGAGTGCAGCGGAAATGTGGAAAAAGTTAAATTTAGTCTATGAACAGAAAACAGAGTCAAGGTTGTATATGTTGCAACAAAAATTCTTCCAGCTGACATATAGTGAAGACATGTCAAAAGTGGAAGAGATGAGGAGCCAGATAAGGAGTTCGGGCGACGAATTATCAGATAAAATGGTAATCACAAAAATACTAATGTCACTTCCGGAGAAATACTCACATTTTATTTCTGCATGGGAATCTGTGGATCCCGACAAACTAACATTTGATAATATTGTGGCCAGGCTGTTAACAGAAGAAGGACGGTTGAACTCCAGAGAGGAGCATGAAGAATTAGCATTACGAGCTGGTACATCTAGCATGAAAAAGTATTCTAAATACGACAAGTTTAAGAAAGGCAGGATAGATAATATTAGATGTTTCTTGTGTAATGAAATTGGGCACTTTAAAAGTGAGTGTCCAAAGCAAGGAAAAGGCAAAGAAAATATGAAATGTTTCTCATGTGGCAAATTGGGACATTTCAAAAGTGAGTGTCCAAAAATGGTAGATAAAATGGTAGAGAATGCGTACATAACACATGGAGAATATAGTGATAAATACTATGGAAAGTGGCTGATAGACAGTGGTGCTAGTGAGCACATGACACACGATAAAAGTCAGTATACAAATTTTTTAAAAATACCGGAGGGACAAAAATTTGTAGTGGTGGGTGATGGGCGGAGATTGCCAGGTAGGGTGACATAAACGTTCAAGTATACAATGGAAAGTGTTACGATAGTACAAAGTTAAAAGAAGTATTGTTCGTGCCTGAACTGAAACTGAATTTGTTTTCCGTGGCTAAAGTGACGAGCAAAGGATATGAACTTAAGGTGACAGAAAATCAATGTTTTATATATAAAGACAATGAGGTACAAGCTGTGGGTAATCGAGAAGAAAATTGTTACATTATGAACTTTATACAAAATTTAAAGTGGCGGTGGCTCAATCTTTGAGTGGATGGCATGAGAGTTTTTGCCATCAGAATATAAGACAGGTTAAGGAAATTTTAAATAAAAACAACATAAAATTTAATGATAACAGTGAACAATGTAGGGCATGTTTCCAGGGAAAAATGCACAGGTTACCATTTGGTGAAAGTGGGCAACAATCTACCAAGATCTTAGAGTTAGTGCATATGGACTTGTGTGGTTGTATGGAGGAAATATCTGTTGGAGGGTCAAAATATTTCCTATTGTGTAAAGACGATTACTCAAATTATCGTTTTGTATATTTCCTGAAAAGAAAATCAGAAGTCATTGAGAGAGTTAAACAATTCATCAACTTTACAGAGAAACAGTCAGGATGTTCTGTAAAAAATATCAGAAGTGACAACGGTAAAGAGTTTGTCAACCAGGAGATGAAGCAATTACTGGACAATTATGGAATTTGTCATCAGACGTCTGTTCCTTTCACGCCGGAACAAAATGGTAGAGCTGAGAGGGACATGAGGACATTGGTGGAGGCAGCAAGAACAATGATAAAAAGTAAACAACTTGGAAAAGAGTTGTGGGCAGAAGCCATAAATATGGCAGTGTTTGTTTTGAACAGAACAAGCAAAAGTAGAGTGGAAGGAAAAACCCCGTATCAAATTTGGAAAAATGAAGACTATGATATAAGCAGCTTGACGAAGGTATTCGGAGCAGAAGTCTTCACTCACATTCCAAAAGAAAAGCGAAGAAAATGGGACGCAAAAGGAGAAAGAGGATTATTTGTAGGATACGAAGGCTCTAAAGGTTATAGGATATTCTATCCAGAAACTAAAACTGTGAAAATTCTGAGAGATGTAGTGTTTGTACGAGGAAAAGAAAATTGTAATATAGAATCAGATGTAACTGCCGATATGCAATATATGCCTTTGGAATACTCAGAAAGTAATGATACTATAGATGAAGTAAATGATGTGTCTTCTTCTTTGTCTCAACAGCAGGAAAACCAAATGGAAGAGGAGGTGAGAATATCTGAAATAAATGTGGTTCCTGAGACAAACATAGAACAAAATGAAAATGTTCCTGTACAGACAAGAAGTGGTAGGACTGTAAAAAGACCAACGTGGCAGAGAGAGTATGATATAGGAATGATGGTTTCGGGTGATGAACCAAAGACCTACAGCGAAGCTATGACTACAAATGAAGCCGAAAAATGGAAGGTGGCAATTGAAACTGAGGTCCAACAATTGAATGAAAATGATACGTGGACACTCGTGGATAAGATTCCTGAAGGAGCGAATGCAATAAGTACTAAGTGGGTCTTTAAGAAGAAAGTTGAAGAAGATAAAATTATGTATAAAGCCAGATTGGTAGCTAGAGGTTTTGAGCAAAGTAACTTAGATGATTATGATTTGTATGCACCAGTTGTAAAATTAAATACATTGAGAATATTTATGGCTATAGCAACTAAGTGTAATATGCAAGTATCTCAAATGGATGTGTGCGGAGCATTTCTGAATAGTAAAATTGACGAAGAAATATATCTGAAGTTACCAGAAGGTGTCGATTTAGGTTCTAATTATTGTTTGTTAAATAAGGGCATTTATGGGTTAAAAAAGTCACCCAAATATTGGAATGATACTTTCAATAATGTGATGGTATCAATGAGCTATAAAATTTCTGATAAAGATAATTGTCTGTATACTAAATGTGAAAATGGTATTAAAACTTTTGTTCTTCTTTATGTTGATGATATTTTGTACTTTGGTAATTGTGATAAAGAAAAACTTAAGTTAAGAAATATGTTATGTAAAACCTTTAAAATGAAAGATTTAGGGAATGTCAAAAGATTTCTTGGTATTGATATAAGTCAAGATTTAGATAAAGGATGTACAATGATAAGTCAGAAGGAATATTTAAAATCATTGTTAAAAATGTATAACATGTCAGACTGTAAACACCTAATTTTACCTATTGATAAGAATTTCAAGTTTGATATATTAAAAAGAAACTACTCTGAGAATAAAGATATAGAACTAAAGTGTAGAAAACTTATTGGTAGTTTAATGTATGTAGTAATGGGAACAAGGCCAGACTTATGTGCTGTTGTAAACTTATTAAGCAGGTATCAAAGTTGTGCAAGCAAACTATTATACAAAATGTTATTAAATGTGCTAAGATATGTAAAAGGTACTCTAGATATGTGTTTAGTGTACTATAGAGATAATGATGATAAAGTTGTAGGCTATGTAGATAGTGACTGGGGTGGAAGTGATGATCGAAAGTCTACGTCAGGTTGTTGTTTTAAAGTATTTGGTTGTACTGTAATTTGGTTTTCTAAGAAGCAACAGACTGTTGCTCTGTCATCTACTGAGGCGGAGTATGTTGCTTTAAGCCAAGCAACGAGTGAGTCATGTTGGCTGAAGACAATAATGAAAGATTTTGGATTTGAGATTGGTCAGATAATCCTCTTCGAGGACAACCAATCTACAATAAAGATGGCACAGATGGGCGGTGCCAATTCTAGAATAAAGCACATGGAAATAAAACAGAGTTTTGTAAAAGAGAAGATTGACAAAAATGTTATAAAGTTAAATTATGTAAGCACCAATGAACAAATGGCAGATATATTTACCAAGACATTAGGAACAGTCTTATTATATAAGTTTAGAGAAAGAGTATTAATAAATTAATGAAAATTTTATTGAGGGGTGGTGTTGAAGCAATAAAGTTTTTTGTTAGTTGGCAACACTGTGTGTGTGAGTTTTCCTCGTGTGTAAGTGTCATCATATATAAAATGTATGTTTCGCGGTTATTATAATAAACTTTCTTTTGAACAATCTTCAGTGTTTTATTAGATATGCTGACTCTAGTTTACAATATAAAGGTGATATTTCAATTATGTACTGTTAGATATTTAATTAATTTAAAGGATTGATAAAACGCGAGATGACTTTTGACTCGAAGGTGGGTCGGACGGAGCGGCCGCCTTCAACTGGCCTTGGATAGACTGAACCCGGAATGGTGGGATGCGCGGTCTTAAATAGCCGGCTGAGGTCCCCTACTCCCCGGAGTAGGTGCTTAGCTGTGTTGGCGCGGGACACGCCACAAACTTATCTCAAATATTAAACAAACAGAAACTAAACAAAAATTTGAAAGAAAAAAAAACTGAAATAAACCTTACACATAATATACATTATATCTATAATTAATCAACAATAATAATTCTAAGTCTAACGAACGCTTGATTTCAGATACAGATATTTCAGAATATTTTTTTATAGTTACTATTTTCGTTTCGTCAGACTTTAAAATATTTCATATTCTATTCGGCAACGCGTTAATAATATGCGGTACAAAATGTTTCTTACAAAGGAACTTTCTCACGATGAGTTGGTATAACGAACGAGTTAGCGAGTGAGACGAAGAGACCGAGAATACGCATGGTGAAGTACCATCGTGTTTCACCATATAGACATCGTAATCGTAATTCGCATAGTAACTTGTAAAAAAAATACTAGCGACCTCTATCAAACTGTCAAATTTAACTATAAATACCGATTTTTGGCTGGTTATAGTTACGGCTAAAGTAACGGGCTAGATGCGTAGTTATATTTTGAAAAAACCCATTTCTGTGATGACCAGTGGTAACTATAACTATAACTCTAACTTTAACTAAGGTTGAAAAAACCCACCCTAAGTATATCGTGCGGGGTCGAGAGATGTCTGGTGGTCGAGTGACAAAGTGACGGCATGGTCGTGAAGTGACGAAGTGAAGTGACGTCGTGCTCGCGTGGTCGTAACGGCGTGAAGTGACATTGTGTAAATGTGTACACTTCCTTAAATAGTGCAGGCGCCGAGGGGTAGCAATGCCAATGTCCGCGAACTCTCTCGAACATTCTATTGAACATTCCTACCGCGGTTTACTATCGCACGCTCGACACCGAGGGCGATGAACTCGTCCTAGCGATAAACAAATATACTTGTCGCTAGGTGCGCGCTCGAAAGAAATTTCTAGAAGGGATTTGCCACAAAAGAATCGGCAGTTATTATCGGCAGAACCACTAAGAAAAACAGTTTTTTTATGATAAATTTATATATTTAACTGCCTATATTTCCAAAGTTTTTAAAAATATCGAAATTAAGCCGAAACACCCCAACTAGATAATTAAATTTGCTATAGAAAATATTAACACTGTAGGTACATCTCTATTTTAACAATTTTTATAAAAATTGAATTTAGTAACAACATCTCTTCATACAATTTGTATGGCAGTCGCCTATACACAATATGTAAGAAGACTTAATAGTTTGATAGGTACTTAATCTCCAAACATACATACATACCATCATGCTGTTTTCATATTCTGGGTAGGAAATCAGACTGACCACCAAACTATCCTATCTTGACATATATACCTACATGTTTTATATAGAAAACAAAATATCTTAAAATATTCATTAATTGGTGTTTAAGTGTTTATAGTTTGGTACGTATCCAGCCGTCCCTTCCAATTAAAAATATAGTTAAAATATACCACAAAGTTCAAAATGCTTTGATTTAGAAAATAATTATTGTTCTTATATCAATAAATCAGTGTCATCCATAGTGTATAGTCTGATTGTCCATTAATAAATCCGGTGTAGCTTTTACTGATGATTGAAATGGAAATAATTATAATATGCGAAAACACTCAGTGAAACGCTTCACGCTATAGACAATACGTCAAAATGAATTATTATCAATCGTGATGTGTGGCGTCATAAAGTAATCAACCAATGACAGCCCGTTTATAATTTTTGTGATATATTGATGTTGCGCGTTACAACAGGCAATCTTTATAGCATTTTACGAGTTTGCACAAACAGGAGATCGGCATTCTTCGTGAGTAGGGAGATGGAGTGTGGGGTAAGTCCGGGGGTTGATTGATCGTGTATTGATCGATGATATAGTGCTCTCACGTTGTGGTTCATCTATTATACTATTATTGTACTTCACTCTTATAATATCTTATTACTGTATTCATTGATAAACTGTGTATAAAGTCAACGCGAGTGTTTATTTAACAATATTTAACAATAATAATTAGATGGGTCGGTAGCAGAGCTAGTAATCCAGTGGTCGCGAGTTCGCATCCTGCCTCGACCGATTTCGTTCACCTAAGCAACGTAGGAAGATGTATATGTAGGTACTTGTTTAACAAGGACATATTCATTTTTATAAAAAAAAAATGTTATTTAAAAGTAACATATAGTAAAATTTTGATGAAAAATTAAATTTTTATAGATAAATTGTTAATTAAACTGTAATATTTTACAGCTTCAATTAGTATTTTCGTGATAGCCGTTATTTTTTTACCTCTAAATCATTATTTTTAATTCATATGTCTCACACATCATTCATGTTCTCTATTGTTAATATTTTGCCTTCACCAAATGTATTATAACCAAAATATATCATTTTCAGGAAGTCCTATGTCTGATATACTTCAAAAAGTATCTTTGCCAATATTTACTAATGAAAAATGTAAAAGTACATCATTAAGATATATGAACCGTATTTCGGAGGGACAGATGTGCGCTGGAGATCTTAAAGGAAAGGATTCTTGCAAAGTGAGTTATTTCTTTCAAAAATATATTATTGTTACATAAGGCCTTATTTATTATTTTTTTTATCATTAATAACGGCATAAAATGCCTTTTAAACACATAGATTTTAAATAAAAATATATAGAATTAAAAAAAAAACACAATTTGATATACACTTAGAAAAAAAATTAAACCTAAAAAGTAAGACAATAAATAAAAAAAAAATAATAGATGTAAGCAAACATAAAAATAAGATATACATAAGCACTCAAAATAAACCAAAACAGTAAATTCAAAATAATAGATGTAAGCAAACATAAAAATAAGATATACATAAGCACTCAAAATAAACCAAAACAGTAAATTCAAAATAATAGATGTAAGCAAACATAAAAATAAGATATACATAAGCACTCAAAATAAACCAAAACAGTAAATTCAAAAATAAAAAACAGTGAATTCAAAAAAAAAATAGACGTAAGAAAACATAAAAAAAATGTACATATAGACTCAAAAATCAACCAAAACTAAAAAAATAGCAGTGTCAAGTCAAATATAAATAAACAAAAAACAAACATTAATCGAAAATATACAAATCCGTACCAAAAATATCACATGTTGTTTCTCTCATAAAAAATGTGGTATCGTCCGTTTATATATTTGGACAGCATAAAAATTTCACCTAAATGAGAGTATTCATTCCCAATATTATGGAGACGGCTGACTAGCGAGTGATATTCTGTCTGTGTACGTGTATTTTTGTAATAAAATAGTGCTGTCTGTCTGGTTGACTATCGTGGTGTATTGTAATGAATCAATTAATATTGTTACACAAGGCCTTACTTATTATTTCCAACGTGACTTATAATCCGAAACAAAAACTAGAATAATAGTATGTATAATGTCGAATATATTTTTTTAATTGCATATACGCAAACATTGGATTTTTTTACCCTTTCGGGAGTCAAATGATATTTACAAATAAAAATTAATTTCTCAATGTCTCAATAGATGGCGTTACAAAAAGGTTTCTCCGTTACTCCATAGATGGCAATAGTAATAATGCATTATTGTCAGATAAAATGTTTCACACTTTTCAAATATATTTCAAAATTACATCGATAAGGGAACTCAATAAGAAGGCATAATTGGTGAACGTTGCGCAAGCGCATAAAGTGATCACGTAAACCAGCCGATGACAGGTCGTAAGCCCTGTAGGTGCCTCGAGTTCCTGGTTCTTCTACAATATCCCTACTTCGTCTCTATTGAGATGTTGAAAAAATGTTTGTCAAGAAAAATGTATAATGTCCATATCGCGCGTCCATATATTGAATTATTTTACTATTTATATTTGAAAAGTGACTTTATTTTAAATATTTGATTTTCAGGGCGACAGCGGAGGTCCATTACAAATCACAAGCAGCATCAATCAATGTGTCTTTTATGTAATTGGCATCACTAGTTATGGCGTTGGGTGTGGACAAAATAACTCTTACGGTGTTTACACCAAAATATATAATTACATCAAATGGATCGAAGATAATACGTGGCCTAGTCAATAAATAACTTACCTATTGATGAACTTCAATAATACAACAGAAAATATGTATGCAAATATAAATACTTATGATATACCAAAAAAAAAATGTACGAATACTATGTTTCCTGAAAGAACGGTTGCAGCCAGTTCATTGTCCAACATGCACACTGTTCCTCGCTCTTCGTGGCGTCGCGGCGTCGGCTCAACCATGGTTTAATCACTAGACCCTAAAAAACACGACAGTTCATTTTAACTTATGTCGGATAAGCTGTCATAGTTGACATTTAACCCGAAAATATCAACATAAAAAATAATAAATTGTGTTAAAAAACATACAACTAGATTAAAAATATGTTAACATATATAATTTAATTGTAAAATTTGATCAAATGCGAATATATAATAAATTTATACCTAACCTCAAATGGCAAAAGTGTTGATAAATTTTTTCCTGCAACCAATTTACATTCAATTTATAAAGCAACTCGATCACGCGAATCGCTATTATCATTATAGACTAACTAAACCTAACCGAAAATTATAGGGGATGTAAAAAATACGACGAAATAATAGTAAGATGTGTACGTTAATCTCCATATCCGTTATTTTTTTGGTTTAGTTTTAAGATTTACAGTTTCAACCCATGAACCCACGAAGAAATCTGCATATATGTAAGTCAAAAGTATTTTTGTCTACTACATAATATCAAGATTTAATTATAATGTTTAATGAATATTATTGGCAGCGAAGTTACTGTTATCAGGCTCCACTAATATTCAACTGAAGATTAAAGAAGATTCGGACTCTT
Source organism: Molanna angustata (assembly GCA_963576475.1). Classification (NCBI taxonomy): domain Eukaryota; kingdom Metazoa; phylum Arthropoda; class Insecta; order Trichoptera; family Molannidae; genus Molanna; species Molanna angustata. Next base: position 6,606,087 of record OY754983.1, on the reverse strand, counting down.
ACCGCCAAAATTTGGCAGAAAAAATCGAGAGCGTCATACAAAATAACACAACCGTAAATGAAAGGTGAAAGCAGTGCAGAGAACTCATTGTGAAAACTGCTGAGAACACCCTAGGATATCACACCAGAATTAAGAGAAATGAATGGTTTGATGATGAATGCCGAACAATTACTGATAAAAAGAATGCAGCCTATCACACTATGATAAATAAACACTCTAGAATAGCAACTGAAGCCTACCAAATGCTACGACGAGAGGAGAAAAGGATACACAAAATAAAGAAGCGTGAATATGAAAAGACAGAGACCCAAAGAATAGAGGAATTACATCAGCAGAATAAAACTCGAGAACTCTACTGGCAAACAAACTCACTCAGGAATGTCTTCAAACCCAAAACAACAGCATGCAGAAACAAAGAAGGGCTTATTGTTAGTGATAACGAGAAGGTTCTAGAGAGATGGGTGGAACACTTCAACGAATTGCTCAATAGAAACACCCAACAGGAAGAAGGCGAACTCTTAATAGAGGAATTATCTAATTACACCGACATATCCGAACCCACATTAACAGAAGTTAAATTAGCCATAAAAAAGTTGAAGAACAACAAAGCCCCCGGAGAAGACACCATACCTAGTGAACTGTACAAACACGCACCGGAATGTTTCACTGAGTTGATCCACCAAATGATATTGGAAGCGTGGAACACAGAGACCTTACCAGATAATTGGTCCGAAGGCATCCTGTGCCCACTGCATAAAAAAGGAGATCAACTGGAATGTAAAAACTATAGTGGCATTACCCTGCTAAACACGGTCTACAAGGTGTTATCTAATATTCTGTTTTCGAGGCTCTCAGTATATACAAGCAGAATCATAGGAAACTATCAATGCGGATTCACACCAGGAAAAGGCACGTATGACCAGATCCACGGAATAAGGCAGATACTAGAGAAATGCCAAGAATATAACATAGATACGTATCATCTCTTTGTGGATTTCCGAGCAGCCTATGTTAGCATAAATCGAAACGAACTGTATAAGCCGATGATGGAGCTGGGAATACCTCGTGGGCTAATCAGGCTTGTAAGAACAACAATGATTCCAACCATCACCAAAGTTAGAATCGAACCATTCTAACCATTCCAAACATACAACGGCTTGAGACAGGGGGACGCACTGGCATGCCTCTGTTACCGGCCCGCCTCGGCCCCATGTCCGCGAGAGAGATCCACCGTCCTATTCGAGTAGGTTGTGGCTAAATTTCTCCGCGGAACCTACCCCGACCGTCAGCGGGATTCTGGGGAAAATTATTTTTATTTTTTTATTATATGGCAATTTTTTTTTTTGCACAATGATTCGAACTTTTTTTCAAATAGAAGTCTGACAGCTACCGACAGCTGGTCATCGAGGGAGATCGCGATCCACTTCCACGCCGGCGACGCTATAGAGCTCATTGGCCCTGTTCACCACCGGATGCAGCCGCAACATCGGACAAACACAAGTAGCCACCATCCATCGGGTTCAACCACTGCCCCCGAGAATCCAACCACACACGTCAGGGCCTCCGATTGCGGCTCTAAGGGCCTAGGCAGTAAAGGCGGGGGTGGGCGGCCGACGCTGTTGTGCCCTCGTCATTCTGTACTTAGAGAAGAGCAGGACGGACGCCTCTAGTCTCGCTCGGCAGTTACTCGTCAACTGTGGCGAATGTTGTTGTGTGGTTCGGGCACACCGCCGGCGCAGACGTCGGGTCAGACATCCTGTGTTGACAACTAGACGTCAAATCTGACAGGTGATGATTGCGTCGGATGCCCCCGGTGTTAGCCCGCGGAACCTTCGGACGCCAACACGAGGACCGAGGGGTCGGGGTACAAGCCCCTCCGACTTGAAACGGAGTGTTCTTAGCGGCCGATTTTCGACAGCTGGTCAGCTGACTTTTTTAAAATAAAAGACTGCCGGACACTCTCCGGCACACAAAGAAGAACTGTATAACTGAAAGAACCCTTGGGATTCCGCCAGAGAATCCCAACAGGTTGAGATCTATCGATCCTGACACAACAGAGGCTCAAACTGCAAACTGAACAACATACCTCCGCCACGCGGTAAAATTTTTGTAAATCTTTTGGCGCATTATTTTGTAACTGTAGAGGCCTCTTCAGACTGCAGCCAAAGATAGAGGTAGCTTCTCAGGCCGTAGTGCGTCTCGTAACTCGCCATTTTTTTATTTTAAAACCTGACTTTATCTTATTACTGACTCGAGGCGCTGACGGCCTGGGAAGTGTCAGCCCTAGCGCAAGCCAGGGCCCCCCCTTTTGTAAGCGTGTGGAGGGGAGGATCACCGCAGTCTGTCGCGCCCTTGACCCAGAATTTCCTTTCTGCAATCGCTTCTCTGTCTTCTTTTTCTTTTGTTCTGGATCGAGGACCTATACCTGAGGACGTCACCCACCTGTAGCTTCCTGCTGGCCTACGACGGGGTGATCTGCTGAGCGTCAACCTCAGCAGACGGTCGAAGAGGAAAGGACCGCGTTCTTGGGGTGAGTGCCTGCAATTCTCTCTCGATCCAAGACCGAAGCTGGTCACGTTACATAACTAGGACGCCTTGCGTCCAGAGGACTGACAGCCCTCTCTGCGACCGCAGAGAGAGAGCTGGTGTCAGATTGACGCTCCAAAAGCGTGGGGCTAAATCAGACTAGTGTGTCTGATCGAATCACACACCCTGAGATCGATCTCTCTCAAGCCGGCAAAGAATCATAAATATCAACTGTATGGAAATATTATTATAATAATTGACCTTATATGTAACTTAGATAAGTGAACTTGTCAAGCTTTCTTCAAATTATACTTATTGATGACTGTACAATAATACATGGTTGCAAATAGTGAAATGAAATGAATTTTTTTACTTCCATTTTTTGCACAACATATATATATATATATAACAATAAGAAAAGAAAATAACTATATTTTGAAAAAGACTTATATGCATAATGTACCATTATGCCATTTTGGAAATTTACTGCCAATACTGCCTCACTAGACAAGTCTGTTCTGAGGCAATACAGTAATAACATAGTATATATCAGTATATATCCTAGTTTTGAACTGATAGTATTGCGAGAACGTATGTTTTATAGGTGCTATTTTATCTTATTAAGCTTGTAGAACCAACAGAATATAAATAAAACAAGAACTGTATTTTAAAAGTGTTTATTATTATTATAAGACAATACATAGCATGATTTCATAACTTTAATTCTTGCATGGTCTCTATGTTACTATCACATAAAATAAAAGTTTTACTACTGTATAAATTTTTAACAATGGGTATCTTAATTGAGCTTTTAGTTGTAAACTAATGGCCAATATTTCAATGTACAATTAAATGCTTGATTGTCGATTTTCTCTATGGTTTTCGGCATGTCTATGGTTAACCGGAGTTTGGCGTTATTTCATTACAAAATCAACGTTGATCGTCAATTACAAACAGCCAGAAATTGATTGGCCGTTTTTCGGCAATCAAGCGAGTTAATTGTGTTTTTTGTTAGCAAAGAACTGTCAATTGTGAACATAACCTTTGTAAGTTTTGTGTTTTTTTTATTATCTATATTGTATTAAATAAATAAATGGTTGTTTCAAAACAATATGTTATTTTATTATAACAGTTAAAATTTCAAAACACCTTTTCAGCGTGTTTCACTGAAACCAAAGCTGCACAATCCTACGAATTTTTCAGGGTCCTAAAGGTAAATGAAAAGAAACATTCTATTAAGCATCTAATTATATTGAATTAAAAATTGGGATAGTGGACATTTTAAATATTGAGATAATACGAATTCTGTATCAGTGACCAACTAACTGTATAGTTTGCTTTACATTTTATTTTATACATGAATTACAAAAAAATAAACATAAGAAACATCTGTGTATTGACGGGCCGGCCATGACGTAATAAATATTTCACAAAAAAAAAACATTTTAAAAATTGAGATAAGACAAATTCTATATTACAATACATAGATTAATTATTATCTTTGTAAATTTATGTGATTGTAAAAGAGAAAAAATAATAATAAAAATTCTGACAAATATGTCGACTATTATGTTAGCGTCCCGCAGTTGTCACAACACAAAAATAATGGATGCAAACAGCTGTAAACCATGCTGTAAACAACGAATACCATAGAGCATAAGACGGTATTACACGTGTTAAAAACATTGATCGACGATTAGTTGATTTTTTCTTAATTGTGTATTGAAATAACCAATTTTCTAAATTGGCAATTACGAATCTAATCGACGATCAGTTGATTGACAATTAACTCCATTTTTTATTGTCCATTGAAATATCGGCCATAAGTGTACAAGAAAAAAAAAGAAAAGGGAAACCAGAATTGTGTTCTCAAGGGTGTGTTTGTGTCTAGACAATTGTCAAAATTGTGTTATCACAAATGTATAATATGCCATGTGTGAACTTGACAATCAGCTGGTTTACATATTGAATTGACATTTCATTGTATCGTAGACATTGTATGCATTGTAATTTGGATGTATTGATCGGTTACACAGAACATATCCGACAATATATTATCTGAAAAGAAATGACAGAAAGGCGTACGATTTCACTGATGACCAGGAAATGGTGTGTATTTATACCTGGCAATGAATAAAGCCATTCTTTAACAAGCTAAATCTGAAATCGATAATTGCTAGATTTTAATCATATCACAGTTAACAAAGTCTCCGAAATAAAATTAATATATTGTGAAACTTTGATGTTTGACAATTGAGTAAGCCATAGAAGATCATAGAATAAAGATATACCAGAGTACAAATAAGTCTAAAACAATATGGAATATAGTAAGAGATAACTTTGGGCATAAGAAGGATCAGAAAAGAGTGGAGAAAATTAGGAACGGAAATGAAATTATTGAAAACGAACAGAAAATAGCTGACATATTGAATAATTACTTCACAAATATTGGAGACAACCTGGCCGAACACCTAATGAACACAATAAACAAAAATGAGAATGATCTTGTAAACAATCTAATAAATGAAAATGAGGTTCACATTAGATTTGATTTCTTAACTGTAATGATAGAACAGGTCAAGACAGTTATTAAAACGCTACGTAATGACTGTGCACTTGGACTAGATGGTATCAGTACCAAACTACTGAAACAAACTGTGGATTATATCTCGAAACCACTAACATATGCTATAAACTTAAGTATATCCCAAGGAATATTTCCTGATCATCTAAAACAAGGCCTCATAACTCCCATTTATAAGGGCGAAGATCACCCAAATCCTAAAAATTATAGACCAATAACCCTGCTCAATACAATATCTAAAATCTACGAAAAAATCGCCAACCAACAACTGATGACTTTTTTAGATTCTAACCATCTACTATCTAACGATCAATACGGCTTTAGAGGGGGTAGAGGTACAACGGATGCTATAAAGGAACTCACAGGATATTTAGCAAAGGAAATGGATAATGGACGAAAGTGCTTAGCTATATACTTAGATTTGACGAAAGCATTCGATACGGTATCCCATGTGATATTACTAAAAAAGCTGGATAACATAGGAATAAGAGATAACGGACTCCATTGGTTTAAGAGTTATCTTTCTAATAGGCAACAAATGGTCAAAGTTGGACAGAGTAAGAGTGATTCGAAAACAGTTCGATTTGGAGTGCCACAAGGCAGCGTCCTGGGACCCACTTTATTCCTTGTCTATATTAACGACTTATTAAAAAAAATCCAAACCGGCAAAGTTATTGCCTTTGCTGATGACACAGTGCTCACCTATAGCTCCGAACTATGGGAGACTACATTTGAGAAGGCACGTAGTGAGTTGTGTGGGGTAAAAGACTGGATGGACTATAACTTACTTACTATTAATACTACGAAGACAGAGTATATGACCTTTAGTATTACCACTAGGACACAACCACAATATGACCAGACCTTAACAATACATAACTGCAGAACTTTGACAAACTGCCAATGTTTACCACTGAAAAGAGTCCCCAAGTACAAATACTTAGGAATATACATTGACGAAAATTTACGATGGCAAGACCATATAGAACACCAAACTAATAAATGTAGAAAAATGACTTATGTTTTTAGAATGCTACGAGATATGTTGGAAACTAATATACTACGAACAATCTACTTTGCACTTGTACAAACAACATTGGAATATGGAATTATAGGCTGGGGAGGAATGGCAAAAACAATTTTAGAACCACTAGAAAGAATACAACGTTCAATAATAAAAATTATGTACAAAAAACCTAAAAGATACTCCACGGACCAAATTTACACAGACAGTGGTTTTTTAGATATTAGACAGTTATACATGAAAACTATAATGACCTATCTTCATAAACATATGACGGAATTCTTACCTGACTACGTTTTCTCCAACAGTACCCGAAATAGACTACAGATAAGACCTCCACTAATAAGGACGACTTTTGCCCAGCGACATTACCCTTTTCTTGCTCCTAGACTCTACAATAAAATATTACCTGACATTGAACACAATATCTCAAGCGACGAAACAAACTTCAAAAAACTGGTAATTGATTGGCTGAGAAGAAATGGTAGAATACAATCTGCTCATGTCTTGTTAAATATCCTAACATAGTTCACTGCTCTGTGCCTTCATAACCTGAAAATCTTTGCCGCAGCTTGGTTCCATCAAACGTTTCCACTACAATTATATGGACTAAAATAAAATGAGAGTTCACGGTAAATTTTCTGATACTTTTTCTTTCCTGTTTATGTTTATTTATTTATTTAAAACACTTATTGTACATGTACATTACTTAATAGCTAGTACAAATGGCGGACTTATTGCCTAACGGCAATTTGATTATGTCTGTTATATTTCAAAAACATGTAACCACTGGGCAAATTGAAACAGTACTGCCTCAGAACAGACTTGTCTAGTGAGGCAGTAAATTTCCAAATACGAAAAATTATATATAAGTACTATGTTTATGATAAGTATATATTTTTTTTAAAATATAGCTATTTTTTGTTATTGTTTTTATATATATGTGTAAATGGAAATAAATAATTTCATTTCATTTCATTTCATTTCATTTCATTTCATTTCATATATTCTGTAGGAGATTTTACTTACCAGAGACTACAATATATGGTAATAAATTACAATTGTTTACGGCCGGGATAATAAACGTAATACACCGGGGGGAGTTTAAAAGATGTGAATGGTGGTAGGGTCGGAAGGTGTTGCGAGGTTGTTGATAATTATTTAACTATTATTTGAAAGTGAAAGTTGGGTATTGGTTTTGTCGGGAACTATTTCTTATTCAGTGCTCACACTGAGGTGGCACTAGAGTATCGGCACAGCCGATTTCGACGACTTGCTAGGCTCAGGGCGGTGGCCGCCCTTCGCCGCCCACTAGTTGGTTTGCCCGGCCAACTATAGGGTGCAAGCCGTCGCTGTGATTCCTCCCCGGGAATTAAAACTTAAATTAAACCTTAAAATTACCTAATTACTAACTATAATTAAGACAGGCTTCAGATTGGGATTGTGTATGAGAGAGAAGAAGAAAAAATCAATTCAGTTAGCTAAAATTTACTACATAGAATCTAGGCACACAACGACATTACAAGCTAAAGAGACAATTTTATCTAAATGCTAGGACTTATACTTAGATAAATAAAATAAATAAATAAATAAATAAATATACTTAAAACTATGTGTGTGCACACAACAAAAACACGAAGATAGTCTTTGAATAGAGAATCGTTGAAATCGAAGTGTGAAGAAAACGAAATGAGAACAGGGCGGTATTGGCCTCCTGTGAGGCGATGGCTGGTGATCCTCGTGGGCGGCCTCTCCAGAGGCGGCGATAATGATCCTCGAATTGCCTCCTACCACAGAGGCGGTGTGGATGTCTCCTGGGCAGGGCCTCTTTTCCAAAAGAGGCGCTTGCCGTTGTCTTCTTGGCAGGGCGGGAAAAATGGCCCTCCAATTGAGTGGAGTATAATGGACTCAGTAGACATACAAAATAATGTGAAATAAAACCTGGTAGGTTGGCCTCTCTCCGTCCGCGGGACCTCGCCAGAGCGAGTCTGTAGTAGACCGTAACGACCGCGTATGCCCTAATATAAATTTTAATGTCTGAAATGGGCTCCTTCCTTGCTGGTCTGATTCACTGGTTTATAGTAAAAGTACTTTGTAAAAATTTATCTGCTATGCGTCCACGACGGTTGGGTAGAATCGTTGGTACTTGGTCTAGCTGGCGAGACCCGCGAACAAGAGAAGGGAGACTGTTACTATTGCGATGACGAAAGCGGAATGATCTAGATCATCCCTTGCGGTCGCTAATATTGACCGGCGGTATTCGTCCCGCCAGCTCCTTCCCCCTAGTTCCTCGGCTGTCCCTGTGTTCCCGTACGGACGCACTGATTTTTCGCGCCAAAGCTCACGCACTATGTTTTCTTTCTTTGATTTTTCATTACACATGCACTTTCTTTTTCTTAATTTTTTTTTTGTTACACACACTTTTCTTTTCGTATCTTAATCTTTGTCACCCACACTTTTCTTTTTCTTATCTTAATTTTATACATAGGTATATAAGTTACCTGTTTTCGTCTTAATTTTATACATATATTTCTTTCTTCTTATTATCTTAATTTTATACAATGTACCTTCTTATGTACTAGTTACATGATAAGAGCAACATAGAATTATGAGACCTCTATACAGTAATGTGTGCTTATAGGTAGGTATTTCCAACCCTGCTTAACTATTACCCAACACACAAGATTATTTAAACAATGATATGTTTTTTAGGAATCTGACATTATGGCACTATTTCATTCTCCTTACAGTCGCCTTGTTTCTGTCAATTATATCGATAACATCATTATTTTATTTCTTTCGTTTCACCCTACCAATAATAACTACGTTTTATAACTATAGTTTCCCGTAGTTACCTTTTATTTTAATTATAAAAAAACTCACTCTCATTACCTCATAACTGTCATAATTTCCCCCCCCCCCCCCCCCCCCAACGCTTGGAGAAAAGCAGACTCGAATTTTTCTTAGTTAGAAAATTCATTTTCCTGCCTTTTGGCGCTGTTCGCCCTCTGTATGTCGCGACGCGAAGCTTTTCCCTACACCCCTAGCTTCCTAACACCCCAGCTTACCGATCTGCATCAGAGTCCCGAACCAAAGCGCGAAAATATTCCCTACGGACCTAACTCACTTACTCTACTTCAATTATCTTCTCGTTTATTATTATTCATTTAATATTCTCTCCTCGCGATAACTTCATCCCCTTTTTGGACTTTCCTCGGCTTATTTTCTTCGTGCCATCCATAGAGTTTCGCGCGCTGTCTCTGACCTATGACAGTCGGTCGAGCAGAGCGCTTCCCGTAGCTGATCGAATTTTTCGCTAGATGTCTCCCCTAGTATTGAAACGAAAGCTCTCGTCTCCTCTGAGCGGCTGGCGCATATTTAAAATACCTATTTAAAACCACCTTATTATACTGGTAATAACCCGAATGGAAAACTCCGCTGTCCGTAACCACCAACTTATTTTATTTTATTTTATTTAAGTAAGCTCAGACACAGGCATGAATGCCCAAATACATCTGCGCATAATAGCTTATAGATTATTTGGGAAGTACATACGATCAGATAATCACCTATCACCTGATCTCGGTTATGGGTTATATAAGAATTTTATAACCGTTCTGAGTAGGTGGCGAGGGAGAATTCCGGCGTTCGGTTCTCCCTGCCTACCCAAGGTAACGCAATGACCGTCATGGTATCGCCTGGTATTATTTACTTATTGTTAATTTCTATTTATTTATTTACTAAAATCCCCTTTTCAAGTATCACAATAACAATTAACATAATACAACTTTCTACCGTAGTAAATAAGATTATAAGTTATACTATAATTAAGAAAAGTTAAAGTATGTCGTAAGTGTATACATTTATACCTATATTTTAATTTGTGGATTAGGCTACTCTACTAGGCTATGTAAGCCTGTCCCAGAGTAACGTTATATAAATCAGTCCTATTATTTTAATTCGTCGTGGTGTTAGTTATTTTTGTAAGGTTTTGTGGTAGGTTGTAGTAATTTAGATGTGCCAGTATGTATTTATTTTTGTGTTGTATGAGAAAAAAAAATAATGCCAGAATAATTACAGTACCTACTGCTTTATACCGTTGTAGGAAAATTTGTAGGTAATTTTGTAACAGAACGGTGTATGACAGAGTTCAGAATGAAGATACAAGGAAAGAAAGTAAGATACAGAAAGATGTAATGAACAGAATGAAAGTTAACACATTTAGATGGGTTGGCACGACCATGTAAACGATATTTTTAAAGATGAAGGTGCAAGAAACGTGAACCACAGACGAACATGTCTCCGACGATGTATGAATGTTGCTGAGGCGAAGAATGTGGGTCAAGGTAGAAAAATGCGGCGTTCGGTTCTCTTTGCCTACCCCGTGAGGGACATGGCGTGCTGGTCTGTAAGTATGTACGTAGGTAGGTATGCATAGTTAAAAGTTAAAATTCGTCTGTGTATACATGCTAAGTCTTTTCTTTATTCGTATAATTATCGAGGTTATTGTGAATATCCTGGGATATTATTCTAGGTATGCAGCTTGGTACTTCACGGTCGGCCGGGTCGTAGGTACCCGCGCGAAAAAAAATTGATACATGTAGGTATTCTGAGGATGACTTAGATATTAAACCTTAGGGTCGTGATCTTTTCGACTGTAGTTTTTTTTTCTTTTGTTCTTATGTTTTCGTAGTGCGAAAAATAGGTTGATTTAAATTTCTATTTCTCTCGTTACTGGGTCTTAACTTTCTAGTGTTAGGTAATTATTACCGGGAGGTTTTATTTTATTCATGCTCTCATTTCTTTCCTGTTTGCGTTTGTTATTTATTTACGTATTTATTCCCCTATACCTATCTGTAAATTTTTCTCTCAGCAATCCCTCTGTTGGTTTACTTACGTGTTTATTTCTACATTCACGTAATTGGCTTACTCTCCAGATCATTAATTTTTTTTTTGTTTACTGTTAAATAGGTAGGTATTGTTTCCCGAAAATTAAAATAATTAATTAAATAAATCAATTTTCCTGTTTAGTCACTGGATTAATTATTTATGTCCTTTTATTCTGGTTAATTATCCTACTACTTGATATTAGCTCAGGCTTCTATGTTTGCTTGTTCCCTCGTATTCTTCCCTTATCTTGCATTAATATTTCCTGTTCTCTATCTCCTTGCGGTCCGCAACGATTCGACAGTGGGTAAGCCCTGGCTACCTCTACTTATATTTCCTTGTCTGGTCTCATTCAAATTTATGTGTCCTACCCTTGGCTAAAAACCGTGTCCGTGACCTGATACCTTGGGGTGGTCTAGTGATCTAGTGACCAACATCGTCTGGACCCATATGCGTTCCCACGAACTAGATTTGCAGGGCCACATTGCCGTCCGTCTGATTTCTGATTTATCGTATCCGTTAGAGCGGCTCGCGAAATCTGACACTTTTCTCCAACGGACATTCCAGTGGCGTAACTCTCTAACTACTTGGTCCTTTGATGTTGTTCAATACGAAACATCTCTGTGTTTTCTCAAACCAAAATTAAAAATACCGAAAATATTTTTATTATTCACGGTGAGCTTGTCTGTTGATTTCTTATTTATGCCGCCAAATTATAACTTTTGTGTAATTAAATTATTTACCGATTAATTATTTACTTATTATCATTTCGTTAATTATCATCCGACACTAATTAGCTATATCACATTCTATTGAATAGGATCCAGCGATTTGGGCAATGAGTTTGGTTATTTGACTGATCCTTTCTTCGATCCTTCTAACGACTATGATTTTACCTTTTAATGACATTTTTTTTTTTTTTAATATAACTTAACCTTTTATTTATTTTTGTACTTCTGATTTTTATTTTTATGCGGTATCATGAAATATTCAAGTTTTTTTTTAAAAAACCAACTCAGGGCCGTGAATCAGTAATTAACTACGTCTAGACCTATGTCTCTCTGTGCCAATCTGTAATAACAGTAGCAGTTAATTACTAGAAAATTTCTTTTGAAGAATTTTCCTATGTCAGAAGCAATTTTTTTATAAGACTTGTTCCCGCTTCTATTTTTCTGATTACCCAAAATATTTCGGTACGCCCATGTCGCATTTCGATGTCTCGACCGTTGGCGTGTTCCCATGGACCAGCCAAGATATCCATATTTGTCAATTATAATTTATTGCGTCCTGCCTGGCCCTTCCTTGCGACTGACAAGGTCCTCCGAGGCTAAACCAACATACCACCTACGCAGGATTCTGCGAATTATGCACGTCTCTAGTGTCTGAGACCCGACGCGTGATTTTGTTCAAATACCTATCCATGTTGGATATATCAAACGAAAGAAAACAAAAAAAATACATATATTTATTTGTTTATTTGTATATACAAACAAAATAAAAGATAAATTTACGACTTAAGAATACTATATTTTTTTTTAACAATAATAACAATTTTATTTCATCGACGGTAATTATTATGTGTTTTAATTTTATTTCATCGACAATTATATTTTGTATTTTAATTCAACTTGTATATTTGAGCATTTCTGTTATATTTGGATATTATTGTATTTTTTAAATTTTATATACTTGACGCGCTATTGCGAGATTTTTTTTATGCAAATAATTTTTTTCCTGCTCAAATTTTTTACTTGTTTTTAAATTGTTTTGTCCATGCGACACCTATTTATAGGATTTTTTTTTATTTTTTCAATTCTGATGTACCATATGTAACTAAATTCCTTTCGTAACCGCGCACCTTGACCATCTTGAGGGAGCTCGATTCGGGGTGTGTGTGTTTGGATCGAGGGGAACTTGGAGGCGCTCACGGTCCGGTCGCGGACGGAGCGATGCAGACTCGCGGAAGGGGGGGTTTACCGGCGGTTTCGGGTACATTTGCCACCGCGCGTTCTCCTCCCGGGAGCGGCTCTCGTGCCGTCTCTCCCCCGCAGTACGGTCAGAACGACGCGGAGTACGGCGGCGGTACGCCATTTAACAGGGATCGCGCGTCCCACGTAGTGCATAGCCCACATGAGCCCCGCGCCGACACTGCACATTTTTCACCACGTGAAGCCGTGGAAAAACAGCTTCTGGCGCCCAACTATAGAATCTACGTGCCATCAAGCAACACTAAACTTGAGGAGACATTCTCGGGGAACTTGGCCGAGGACCCCGAACAGTTTTTAGCAGCTTGCGACCGCCACTTCGCCAATGGTGAAGAGAGCGAAACCCTTAAGTGCCAGAAGGCGGCACATCAACTGCGGGGGCGAGCACGAACCTGGTGGTCACAGTACCAGCAGGGCCTATGGACCTGGGACCGGTTCAAGAGCCTCCTACGCCGGAGTTTCGGGACCGAGTCTGTCCGCTCGGCCCTTCTAGCCCACCTGCACGCCGGCACACAATCTGAAGGACAAAGCGCCCTGCTGTATCTCGTGCAGAAGCAGGACATATTCCGCCGACTCTACCCCGGAGAGGAGATGGACGAGGGGTTAGTCGAGCGGATCGTAGAGTTGATGACGCCCCGAAATCGAGAGATATTTGAAATATGGGCCATGGCTGGCGCACCTTATGAACGACTCTTGGGGAAGGCCGAGCGGATGGGCTCGCGCCCGTTTGAGTTGGACCTACGCGACACGCAGCCAATTTGCGAAGTGTCAGGAAGACGACCGGCCGCGGATGACTACCGGTCCCCACCTAGGTATCGTGACTCGCGGCCAAGCCAAGAATGTTGGCGTCAGGAGCACCCGCGGGGTCGTCGCGTGGATGATGAGCCACCACGGTCTTGGCGCACTCCGGCTAACCCGGAACGACCCCGCGCGGGACCGGAGAATCGCCCTCCGAGGGAGTGTCGGTTCTGCGGGGACGCGCACCCCGTTGGTCAGTGCCCAGTGCTGAGGAGATTGGAAGAAGAGACGGCGCGTTCTAAGGCACGCGCAGCGTCCGGTCGGAGAACGGCGGCCCCCGCCCGACCGGAGCAACTGGGAACAGAGAGGGCATCTGATCGCCCTGGGGCCATCACGCGCCCGGACCCGGACTTGACAACGCGCCGAAGCGATCGGCCAGCTGACGCTCCAATTCTCCAGACCGGAGAGGCTGAGTGCTACGTTGTCACCCATCATTCAAATTTACCCCGGATCAAAATTGAGCTGAGGGGGCAGGAATGTCAAGCACTGATCGATACTGCCGCCTCTCACAACCTTGTAAGAGGAACATTGGTTCCTTCGGAAGCTGTTGTCCCCGTGACTGATCTTACATCATTGAAGCTAGCCCACTCCAACATGACAATAGAGGTACGAGGGGAGGCGACCCTGGAGTGGTCAACGAAGGGCGTCCGAACGGCATCGACTTTTCTCGTCGCGGACGGCCTGCGCGAGGAAGCTATTCTCGGGCAACCTTGGCTCCTGGAAGAGGAAGTCTGCGTTGACTTCCGCCGGGGCTGCGTTAACTTCGGGAAGAGGGAGCGAATCACCATACATTTGACCCCCCATCGGGCATGTTCACCCACAGAAATCGCGACCTTGCAGCTATGTGAGGATGTTCCGGCTACTGCACAGGGGGAGATAGAGGACCTTCGGGAGGTCCTCTATCTCCCCCTTCGATCTTCCTCTATCTTCCCCCTTCAGGGGGAGATAGAGGACCTTCGGGAGGTTCCAGAATCTCGACCGCTCACGGCTATTGCGGCGCCGGACGGGGCCCGCTACCGGTTGGGGGTGATGCCTTTTGGCTTGGCTGGTGCGCCGTCCGGTTTCCGGAGGACGATGGTGCAAGTGACAGCAGGATTCGTTCACGAATTCTGCATGGTCTACTTGGACAACATTATCGTCTTCTCGGAGAGACGGGAGGAGCGCTGCCGTCACCTGCGGCTAGTGCTGGAGCGCCTGGCGTTGTATGGCCTGCGCTGCGCCCCCGAGAAGTGCACTGTTGGTGCGAACGCCCTCCAGTATCTGAGACATGCGATGACTGCCACCGTGACTAGTTCGCAGGAAGTGCATGAGCGAGCCATCCAAGAGGCACCAACGCTAACACCAGGGGCTGCCTTATCGGACTTATCCGAATGCTCCGGTCACGTAACATCGGGAGGCTCCGACGATCCACTGGCAGGAATGGCCGACCATTCTGGTACGGGTTCTCAACCTTCGACCTCGGCCGCCGTCTTTCGCCATCGCCATAGGGCCCCGTGTTTGCCGAGCCGCTTTCGGGAGGAATGGACGAATGACAGGACGCTGGATTTCTCACGAAAAGGGTGGGGCGATTGATACCGGCCCGCCTCGGCCCCATGTCCGCGAGAGAGATCCACCGTCCTATTCGAGTAGGTTGTGGCTAAATTTCTCCGCGGAACCTACCCCGACCGTCAGCGGGATTCTGGGGAAAATTATTTTTATTTTTTTATTATATGGCAATTTTTTTTTGCACAATGATTCGAACTTTTTTTCAAATAGAAGTCTGACAGCTACCGACAGCTAGTCAGCTGACTTTTTTAAAATAAAAGACTGCCGGACACTCTCCGGCACACAAAAAAGAACTGTATAACTGAAAGAACCCTTGGGATTCCGCCAGAGAATCCCAACAGGTTGAGATCTATCGATCCTGACACAACAGAGGCTCAAACTGCAAACTGAACAACATACCTCCGCCACGCGGTAAAATTTTTGTAAATCTTTTGGCGCATTATTTTGTAACTGTAGAGGTCTCTTCAGACTGCAGCCAAAGATAGAGGTAGCTTCTCAGGCCGTAGTGCGTCTCGTAACTCGCCATTTTTTTATTTTAAAACCTGACTTTATCTTATTACTGACTCGAGGCGCTGACGGCCTGGGAAGTGTCAGCCCTAGCGCAAGCCAGGGCCCCCCCTTTTGTAAGCGTGTGGAGGGGAGGATCACCGCAGTCTGTCGCGCCCTTGACCCAGAATTTCCTTTCTGCAATCGCTTCTCTGTCTTCTTTTTCTTTTGTTCTGGATCGAGGACCTATACCTGAGGACGTCACCCACCTGTAGCTTCCTGCTGGCCTACGACGGAGTGATCTGCTGAGCGTCAACCTCAGCAGACGGTCGAAGAGGAAAGGACCGCGTTCTTGGGGTGAGTGCCTGCAATTCTCTCTCGATCCAAGACCGAAGCTTTTTTTTTTATTTTTTTTTTTTATTTATTAATTTCCATAATACAATATAAAGTAAAATATAAAACATTGTTCATGAAATATATAAATGGAATTTATTACCTCACTAGGCAAAGCCTGTTCTTAGGTAATACTAGGCAATAAGTAAGCATAAATTTCAGCTACGTGAATTCTTAATATCTAAGGCACAAAAAAATATAAAAAAAATACAAATAATAAAGTACAAAAGTACACATTTTAAGTCATAAAAAAAAATATATAAAAAAGTACATATAAAATACAATTGTAGGTACATGAAAAAAATTATTAGGTGTCTTTGTGTTTTTGTTAATGTGAGGGTGTGTTTGCGTGTGTGGATATGTGTAAAAGGGTGTATGATAAAGATTTTGATTGTAAATTATATTAAAAATTATCTTAGGACAAACGTCATGTCTCTCTCTGACTCTTCCCTGCCTCTCCGAATTAACCAATCAGTAACCAGCTTTCCAAAATTATGCCCACTCGGCTGTACTAAGTCCAAGATATCAGACATAACCATATTATATATTCTGGGTGCTAAAAATGTGTATTGTCTCTGGGCAAAAGTAGTCTGTGTATGAGTCGGTTGCAGCAAATGTCTATTTCTTGTATTAAGAGTAAGGGTGTATTGTGGTTTAAATATTGCTGGGTTTTTATGTAGTTGGATGACTATTGTTCTAATATAGAGTTGTCTAACATCAAGGACTTTGAATTCCGAAAAAAGCTGATTTGATGGATATCTGAAAGGTTTTCGACAAATGACCCGGAGTAGTGATTTTTGCGCGGTTGAGATGGGAAATAGGTTGGTCTTAGCTAAACCACCCCAACCTATAATCCCATAAGAGACTGACGTTTGTCCAAGAGCATAATACAACACTTTTAACGTATTTAGGTCGAAAATTTCTCTTATATTTCTAAAAACATATATCAGTTGGCGAATTTTTTTCGCAGTTATCTCCACATGTGTTGTCCATCGAAGATTTCTGTCAATTGTTATGCCAAGATATTTATAACTACTAACTCTAAGTAGTTTGGGGCAGGAGCAGTTTAGAGGCAAATCACAGTTATTATGGATAGTAATAGATGAAGAGGACTCCTCAGGTTGTTGTCGATTATCTATGCTAAATGTCATATATTTGGTTTTTCCGATATTTAATGTCAGTAAATTATTATCTAGCCATTTTTTTACGATGATCATTCCCTGCTCAGCAATAGAATGCGTTTGAGCCCAATTGTGAGAACTAAACAATAACACCGTATCATCAGCAAAAGAAATTATGGAACCACCAATATCCAATTTATTCATATCATTTATAAAAAGGAGAAACAGCGTTGGTCCCAATACATTTCCTTGAGGTACCCCATATTCAATTGGAGAGAATGAACTAATTATGCCACCCAATCTGACCGCCTGCATTCTGTTTCTTAAATATGACTGGAACCATTTTATAGTCAACTCATTACTGGTTATTTTCCTAATTTTCCTAATTTAGCTGGTCACGTTACATAACTAGGACGCCTTGCGTCCAAAGGACTGACAGCCCTCTCTGCGACCGCAGAGAGAGAGCTGGTGTCACCTCCTGTTCAATATAGCACTAGAAAGGGTAATAAAAGACTCAAATATAGACACTAGAGGTACTATATTCTTCAAGTCTGTCCAGCTTCTAGCTTATGCAGATGATATCGACATCATAGGAAGATCACTCCAGGCCACCCGCGAGGCATTCTTAGCATTGGAGGGAAGAGCTAGGATGATGGGACTTAGCATAAATTAATGAAGATAAAACTAAACTAATGATCGCTTCTAAAGCTCATAACTCAGCTCCCCAGATATTCACAGTCGGAAACTACAATTTTAAAGTGATAAAAGAGTTCACTTATCTCGGCTCCACAGTGACCAGCGACAATGATACACGAGAAGAAGCTAAAAGAAGAATCATGGCTGCTAATAGATGCTTCTACGCCCTACAAAAACAGCTAAGGTCGAAACTGGTTAGGAGAAACACAAAGATCCTTCTGTATAAAACACTTATCAAGGGATTTGGTTTGCTACCATGCAGTTGTTTTTGTGTGTCTGCCAAAGTGCTTGATTTGTTCTGTGCAGAGATCATCGAGTCCAGCTGCCTTGCCATTTTTTGATGTGCTTAATGCTTTTTCCAGTTCGCTCATGTTGAAAGGGTTAGAGAGTTCGCTAGTTTCCTCGTCTGGGCATGTAGTGGTTTTGGTCTTCTGCACTTTGTGTTTAACTTTGCCGTTTAAAAGGAGTTGGTGTGCGGTTTGGTCAGCAGTTACTTTTGCGTGTTCGATTGGGGCAGTAGGGTCGTTAGAAAGTTTCTTTAGCAGCTTCCATGCCTTTTGGCTGTTTTTTGTGAAGTCGAGTTCTTCGATCATCTTGATCCATTGACTTCTTCTGTCTTCAGCGACTGCGTCTGCTAGACGTTTGCCCATTTTGATGGTGTCCTCTGAAGGTTTCCGTATTGCTCTATGAGATCCATTAAGTCGGGTGAGAGTCCTGGGATGTACTTTGTACGACATCCTCTCGGTATGTGAAGTCTTGAAATCCTTTTGATTATGTGTATGAACATAGTTAGAAATGGTTGGTTGAAGGTGTTGTATTTCTTTGTCCAGGTCATTTGTAAAGTGAGTCCAATTTGCTTTCCTGAAGTTAAATCTACGTTTGAAGGGAACCTTCTTGGGTTCGATAGCGGCCACTACCTGACAGATTATGGGGCTATGTTGGGTGTGAGGTATTGGAGAGCCCACTGACTTTATGCACTGGTGGCTCAGTGTCTTGCTCGCAAAAATGAGATCTGGGTTATATCCTCTTTTCCATCTGCCACTGTTAAATGATGGTGGTAGTTTGGCATCATGTATGAGTGATAGTTGACTACCTTCGAGCCAAAGTTCTAAAGCTTCGCCATTTAAGTCTGTTTTTGCATAACCCACAGTATGCTATGGCAGTTGAAGTCGCCGACTATGAATTTTATGGGTTTGGAAAAGTTTGATGGCGCTGCAAAGCGAAATTCTTCATTTGGTGGTTTGTAGTAAGAAGTTATTGAAAACATGTTGAATTCGACTGTTAGGATTTCGATATTATGCAGTTCGGTGAGGGCAACACTTGTTATTTCTAGATTGTCTTTCACAAAGATTGCGCTACCATATTTCTCGTGTGGTCTTTCAATGACTAGTTTCATTGCGCCTCGATGGGTTTCCTGAATACACAGGGTGTCACAGTTGGTAAGTTTACAGTATTCACTAAGGAGTATTTCCTTGCACGTCGATAAACCTTCTATGTTGATTGATATAATAGTAAGGGTTGGCCCTGAGAAGGGCCTTTTTGTAAGATATGCATTTTGGCTCATATTGAACTTTGCTTTAGGGTCGTTGAATTGACTGTTGCTGCTGTATTGGAAAGATTTGCCAGGATATTTCTGTTACCAGGGGGCACCGCGGGGAGGTTCTTTCCTTGCCCCCCTTTTTTTGTTGTCAAAATTATAATGAAATGTTGAAACAAAAATTATTATTATAGGTCGGACGTAGTGGTGCAAAGTTCGATATTTTTGTAAGATCCTGTCTTTTAAAATCGATTCATGAAATTTATGCGGATCACAGATGTAATGCGGATCATCAATTCGCTCTTCGATTCAATATGATTCAAATATGGCTATCCTTATCTATCATACATAACATGTACGTAGTATGACAGAGAAAACAAAACCGATTCAAAATATGATTTGCAAATGTAGGCGTTAAAATGTTTGCATTTCAATGTACTTACATACATACATACATACCATCACGCCATGTCCCTTGCGGGGTAGGCAGAGAGAACCGAACGCCACATTTTTCTATCCTGGCACGCATCTCTCGCCTCGTCCACATTCATGCATCGTCTCATACATGTTCGTCTATTGCTCACACTTCTAACATTTCCGTCTTTCAAAATTTCGTTCACATGATCGTGCCATCCCTTTCTTGGGCGTCCTCGACCTCTCATTCCATTCATTTCCGCTCTGTAAATTTTCTTCGTCAGGCGCTCCTCATTCATTCTCCCCATGTGACCAAACCATCTCAATGTGTTCACTTTCATTCTAGTAATGACGTCTTTCTTCATCTTACATTCTTTCCTTATGTCCTCATTTCTTACCCGGTCATACATCGTTCTATTACAAATCCTTCTTAACGATCTCATTTCAACTGCATTTATTCTACTTTCATGCGTCTTCTGCCATGTCCAGGTTTCACTTGCATACGTCAACGTTGGCACTACGATGGCATTATGAATGGCAACTTTGGCATCCTTTGATATGTTGCGATCATTCATAATTGGTCTTAGTGCTCCATTCACTCTGTTTCCTGCCATAACTCTTCTTTCGATCTCTTTATCGAGTCGTCCGTTCCGTTGAAATATGCTTCCCAAGTATACATATTCGTCGACTTGCTCGAGCCATTCGTTCTCTACTCTTATTTTACACGCTGTTCTGCTTTCACTCTTTTCAAAGACCATTGTCTTTGATTTGCTGGCATTCATCCTAAGTCCATTCTCTATACATCCTACATATACCATACTTACAAGATACTGTAACTCTTCCATACTTTCTGCTAATGGAACTTTATCGTCTGCATACATCAAATCTCGTACCATTACGGTACTCAATTTCAGACCCTTGCTTTCATCCTTAAGGGCTCTTATGCAGAAATCAATGTACAAGTTAAAGAGCCATGGAGATAGCACGCACCCTTGTCTAACGCCATTATTTATAGAGAACCACGTTGTCACTGTGTCGTTGACACGAACACATGCTTCGCTGTTCTCTTAATGGTCAATATTGCTTAAATATTTTATGAACCATAATAAATTAGTCGTGAATCGAAGATTGCCATCTCTCTTTATCTCAAAAGAAGTATTAGATAACAGATCGCCTTCAAAATAGTATATTCAATTATATACGTTACGTATTTGTTTTTCAAAGTATGTTGCGGTCAAAATTGCTTAACATATTATTTAAGAACCGCAATGAATTAGATTTTATGAACCATAATGAATTAGTTGTGAATCGAAGATTGCCATGAGTCGGTCTGTGTATCGCATTCTAACGATGTATTTTATATGAGATAGAAAGTGTGAGAGTGATGTCTGGTTGATGAACGGATCGTTATGGCAACGTGAACCGTGAGTCACCGATTCAATTTAATGATCCGGTCAAATAATACGGATCATTCATTTTTCCCCGTCGCTATTCGGACGACGCCGACGACGCTCTGACATCGTCGAGCGATCGCTCGACGACTTCATTCAAAGTATTAATCATAGGTATTAATGCTAGAACACTGGTAACGGTGAAATAAAGCCTTTTAAAAAGAAGAAAGTATTAATCCAAAGAGCATTATCATTGTCACTAGCCTCATGTTTGTGTAAAGTTATTTTTATTTTAAGACATGGAAAAGAGATATATTATTTAAGTTGAACAATATTTCTATAGCACGGTTTTCGAGAAACCTCACCTTTGTAATGTTGGATCTCGTGTGTTGATTTTTACTTTATTCAGAACGGGTCGTTATTGTTTTTGAAAATATATCTTTAAAAATCAGATA
Organism: Molanna angustata; assembly: GCA_963576475.1. Classification (NCBI taxonomy): domain Eukaryota; kingdom Metazoa; phylum Arthropoda; class Insecta; order Trichoptera; family Molannidae; genus Molanna; species Molanna angustata. The sequence goes on along the minus strand of OY754983.1, from coordinate 6,584,245 downwards.
ATGGATGCCACAGTGAACGAAAATACAAAAAAAAATATTCAAAGATGAATATACCCCTAACATGGACAAATATATTGGTGACCTTGAAGAATTTCCCAATTTTCCAATTGAAGAATGTGAAGTTGATTTAAAAAAAGAAATTGAGGAAAATGAAAACAAAATCATACCTCAACATGCTAAAAATGAATGCAAAGTCTGCGGAAAGACATTGCAAAATTTAAAACGACATCAATTAAGTCATTTGGGGGAAAAACCACATAAATGCAAAGTATGTGGGAAGACGTTCTCTCAAGGCGGAAATTTAAGTAGACATAAACTAACTCATTCGGGCGAAAAACAATATAAATGCAATGTATGTGGGAAGACATTGCAAAATTTAAAACGACATGAATTAAGTCATTTAGGGGAAAAACCACATAAATGCAATCTATGTGGGAAGACATTCTCTCAAAGGGGAAATTTAAGTAGACATAAACTAACTCATTCGGGAGAAAAACTACATAAATGCAATGTATGTGGGAAGACATTGCAAAATTTAAAACGACATCAATTAACTCATTTGGGCGAAAAACAACATAAATGCAATGTATGTGGGAAGACATTCTCTCGAACAGAAAATTTAAAACAACACCAATTAACTCATTCTTGAGAAAAACCACTTAATGTTTGTGGAAAGACGAAAACTCCTAATGTATGAATTTCATTGGCTCTTAAGAATATCTATGATTTTTTTAATTATATGGTTGTAAAACTCAGAGAACTTAGAACGAAAGAAAGAAAACTGCACTGAACTAATAAATTTGTATACCTACCTAGAGAAACAAATAAAGGAGATGGAGGTGAACAAGAATTGACTCTTCTATCAGAGCAGGATGAATGATACAAACTTAGAAATTATAATGTTTCATGATAGTAAAGGAAACATCCTGAACGAAAAGTATCGGATTATATAGCACTCTAAATGTGGTGAATTGCCATGTAAAGCAAAAAATCAGATTCTATTAGGTATATGGGTAGAATAATTTGATGCCTTCCTAAATGGAAACTAGAGTGAGAACGATGGTGGTGAGAGGTTGGCAATTACTGAAAATACTCCTCACAATAATACTGATGAAACTAAATAACCATCTTCATAATAATAATGTCTTGATAACAATAAATCGCCTGGAAGTCTCTTATGCTGCTCAAGTGTTGTGGTGGGAAATTACACCCATATATATTATATAAAAATTTTCATCATGCATTAGGTCATTGGACCTGTTTGTGAAGGTATACTACCCTGAGAGGAAGTTCAATGGTCCTTCCATCTCTTTACAGATCTTCCAGGCAATCTTGTGCTGTTGGGTACTTTTGTCATTACAACCTTGACTATTCATGTGTTTAATGTGATCTCTCTAGAAGCGTCTTCTGATAAGTCATAGATACATATTGTATACCTGATCATCTCATTCCTGATCCACTAGAATGAGCTAAAAGCTGAATTCAGAGCCCTGGCTATGTCAGCATGCATAATTGGTGAACGTTGTGTAAGCACATAAAGTGATCACGTTAACCTGCCGATGACAGGTCGTAAACCCTGTAGATGCCTTGAGTTCCTGGTTCTTCTTTAATATTACAACTTTGTCTCTATTGAGATGTTAAATAAGTTTGTCAAAAAAAACATACAAATTATTTTGACACTTGGCGATGAATGATAACAGTATCTACACCGAAATCAATTGAAGAAGAGTAGCTGCCAGAATTTCTGCTCAGAAAGTAGTTGAAAAATAAATAATTGTCATAGATATGCTGTCTTATTTTGAGCATTTTATGTGTCTGTGCCCCCCCCCCCCTTATAGTTTTTGATATGCTTGTTGCACAGAGCCCAAAATATCAGAATATATATAGAAAATTTTAGGCTTACAAAACTTTCATATTCAGATTTTTAGTTTTTCTTCCATTCAGGGGTTATCGGCATTTGAATTTTTATTTTATTTTATTTTTAAAATAAAATAAAAATTCAACACCCAAAAAATTTGGGTTAAAACACCCAAATTTATCTTATCTCGTAGATACCTCTCATACTCTTACAACTAGTTCATTACTTTTGAATTCCATTGCCTTCAATGATCTGAAACAATTTAAAGGAATAGCAAATGCCAATAACTCAATACTTGATCTAGTACTCTGCAATCACACCAACACACTTGTTGAAAGAAATGATGCAGTAAGTAGTCCCGCCTTATCAAGCACCTCGCATTTCGCATAGCATATCTATCATAGATTTAATACAACGGACCGCGCGCGTGAGCTGCATTTTGAGCAAACATCAATTGTTTCCTTGCGAATAGTATTGAAAGTGAGTGAGTTCATCCCTTAATTTTAGAAATTTAACTTTATTGGCATTAATACTTTATTTTATTTTTAAAGATTTATAGAATGTTTATACATTTAGAGCAACATGAATTATTATTTAATTTATTTTTTACAGTCAGTAAAATGATGCATATTTGTGCCGCATATATGTAAATGTAATTCCCGTCATTCCGAAGCGAGTGAATTATCTTTTCATTTGTAAATATTATACTCTGAATTTCTCAATTTAAATATTTTTTTGTAAATTCACGTGTCGAAATAAATTAATGAGTAGCAGTCGATTTTGATTTGAAAAACACTGATTCAATACTATAATTGCATACTACTTGTCAAAATGAATGTTTTATTAGATTTCGTATCGATTTTTAATTATTTATATTAATTTATGCAACTACTTATTACTCGATGTTTCACAAAACACAAAAAATTGTCTAAAAACACACTGTATAAAATACTTATATTTATTTATTTCTAATCTTACATTACAGTATATGAGGAAAGATTTTCGTTTTCATTCATACTATAACGGCATATCCCACAATATGGAGTAACCAGCGACAGGTGTGTGGGTATGCATTATCTTAAAAGCTACATTCTGAATGGGTGGTAAACCTCATTGCTGAACTATGTGAGATGTCATTTTGCCTCTTGTATTTTCGATGACCCGTCTCTCACGAGACACCCGAAAACAATAATTATAGAAAAGTATGGAAGCACTATTCTAGCCGGTGTCTCACCGCATCAGATTTTTGTTCGTGCATATTATATACTTAGTAACTTAACCATGAATAGATTCTTGCATTTGATTTTCTTAGTGTTCTATGAACGTAAATTAAAATCATATTAAAGTTAATTTTATTTGAGATTTCTGAAGGAAAGTTAAATAGATCATTACGATCAAAAGAAAAACAAAAGTTTCATCTTAATGAGCCTATTATAAATAAAACCCAATAAAAATATATATTTATAAGCTTGATATCTAGAGAGAAGGAGGAGAATATACTCGTCCCACGTTTGGACGCGAAATTGATATCTAGAGAGAGGCGGAGAAGAGTACTTGTCCCACGTTGGGACGCGAGATTGATATAAGGAGGCTGGGAAGAAATATATTGGTCCCATGTTGGGACGCGAAATTGATAACTAAAGAAGCTGAAAAGCATAATAAAAATAAACATTAAACTCTGCCCCTGAAAATAAAAATCAAATAAAACATAATCGGCTGCGATGTGCCTGAAAAGACAAATACATACAAATACAGGCATGGTAAAAATAATATATACATAACTGGAAACATCTTACCAAATTGCTGCTCACGTAATGGAACTGTAGAGGAAACACTTACACTACATATCACTTTATATTAATTAAAAATAACTTAAAACTATCTTAAATTCACCCCTCGTTGGTTATATGGACCTGAAACACACTTATTCACTATTATGCGAGTTTTTTATTCTTAAAGTTATTTTTAATAGTAACTTAAACTATCTTAAATTCACCCCCGATGATTAGATGGATCTGAAACACACTTAGTCTCTACCATGCAATCAATATATTAGTATACACAGAAAAAAAACTAGAGCTATCCGAGAGCCCTAGCACGTGGCACTATACTGTACAACTTTATAAGATAGACCGCTCGACACGCGTTAGACTCGATATACCACTGGCCGACCACTCACACTGACACTACCGAATGACAACTGCCGAATGACAACTACCGAATGACAACTGATCGACTACCGCCGGGAGACCCAGCGCCCGTGAAACATGGAGTAGGGGAGGGGGGGGGGGTGGTTAAACTGCAGGCTAAGTCTGTAAGTAGATCTCGACCGATAAATGTCGAGATTAACTGTCAAAATATCGACTAATCGATATTTTGACAGTTTTGGTAGTCACTAAGCAGATAATGCGTGGAATCGTTCTCGCCCACTTATTTGACGGCGAGATTGGGTCGACATCGAGTCGAGAGACAAGATCTAACGCCGCCATGTTGAATTAAATGTCATTTTTTACGCGAACAATGCCGAATTTCATATTTATTTTGAGAATAATAATAAACGGGTTACACGACGCCGTTTAAGAGATTCTTCAAACCCTTTAAATATTCCGCGTAATTCATTTATTGCTAATTACCGCGTAACAAAAGTTTTATATGGTTATATATTTATTGGAAATATGCGTCCGTACTTAGATTATAACATTATAATTCTATGCGTCCGTAAATGTTTTCCGTAAGTATAGATTTGAAATATTTTTTCATTTTGAGAAAGTATTCTTGTAAGCTATTTTATCACATATGTATTTTAACACTTAACAAAAGAAAATTCGGCGTAGTTTTTAGTAAAAAAAATATCACGCTGCTGTCATCACACTTGATAAATTGATCGAAATATAATTAAAAATAATTTTTAAAATTACACTCAAAACATTCAATAAACACAAAAGAAGTTAATTTAATCGTATTATAACTTCCTTTCATGCTTAAAAATATGACCATATTATATTTATTTAACAAATTTATGTAAACAAATTTGACATTTATTCAAATCATGGGGAAAATATTGTGTATTGCCATAAATGATAATTCAAAAATGTACCGCAAGCCAGTCTAACGGCGACAAATACTCATAAGTGCATTTACGAACTCGACAGCGCTTAGTGACTACGAATTGTCGTCACTGGCGTAAACATGACGAGAAGAGCGGCGATACGTTGTCGGATCTCGACTTTTTTACTGACTTAGCCTGCTGAAGAATCAATCCGTACCGCCGGGTGCCAACCAAGATTCCAGGAATCTGCTTGATGCATTTTACATTTCAAATTTATTTTCAATAGAAAAGACAATGCTTAAATATATAAGCAAGGCCTGGGAGGCCACTATAATCCGTTCCTAGAATTAATAGAAGAAATACATTAGGCCGAAGTAAAATAATGGTTATTGGGTTTCTTTGATATCATAATGCATGGAAATATATCGATCACAATACCTATGGAAATATCAAGCTTCTTCCTACGAAAATTAGTTTGGGGAAAATAAACTGCCCAAAGTATGTCATCTACTGAAATTAAAAATATGAATATTTAGCAATCATTTTTATTTATAGTAGATTATTTTATGTAGGGATAAGAATACGAATCTCAAATAGATGGATTTAAAAACAATGAGTAGAATATGAATAATATAGGTTATGTCAAAAAAATACATTCAACATCTAATATTAACATGAAACTTTCAAAATCAATTAAAATTTATTCAATTCGAGCATAAAATAACCGATTATTTTAATTATAAAATTAGTGATTTTGTATGAAAATTTGCCTTGCCGCCTTTAGTAGACTGCAGTCACGTGGCTTATCCATGTTTGCCGAAAACCTGCCAAGCAAAACGCCTTTGTGCGTAGTCCATAATATACTATAAGTCAATGATATCTATAAAACATAGACCATAATAATAAAGAACTGTCATGTTATCGTTTATTTTGATTACACAGTTGACTAAACTTCAGATTCTTATTATTTCACCTCAAACGGATTATTTTTCTTCTTACTGTGTAATATTTTATACAAATCTGTTAATTAATAATTATAATAAATAGAGCATTTCATTTCAAATATGACAGGAGTAGTCAACGTTGAATATTCCGAAATTTTATCAATAAACATACCCAATTTTCATGCCCCCGTTCAACTTTGTCATCTGCCGGATTTGAAGGTATGTCGCTGTTGCCTGGCTACCGACACAGAAATGGCATATTCATCTGAATACTTCGATATTCTTCTAGATCTACTAACAGCTTCTAAAGTAAGTTTTCTTTTACTCTTATTCTTTTCCTGTTGTCATTCTTTGTAATCTGGTTTGTTGAAAGAAATTGCCTAATGGCAATAAGCCCGCCAGTGTACAATTATATTTGATTATATTATGTACAGGAAGATGTATAAATAAATAAATAAGTCGGTAATTTTGAACAGTCATTTTTTATTCAACCCAACTTGCAATAAACCTAACTCACAATAAACTTAAATATTCAAGATTATGTATGTACATGGTAAATGTATGCATGTTTTTGAATTGGCATGAGTGATTTTTATGTGATTTTTTTAGTGGTAAAGCCGCTAATATGAATAACTATGACAAGTATACAATCAAAATGTACACTTTCCGGTAGACATTTTAATGTTGTATTTTTAGTGGTGAAGCCGCTAATATAAATAACTAATTATGACAACTGTACAATCAAAATGTACGCTATCCGGTAGACATTTTAACATTATATTTTTGTTCTTCCCAAGTTGCCCGCACTGTGTTTTTTTGGAATTCAATTCCGTTAATACGTTTCTAAACATCCCTAATTATCTAATATTTTGAATTGTACTTATCACTGTTTTCTTTAAAAAAATATGAATATATGAAAATGTGAAGTGTGAAGTTGGTTACATAATGTTTGTGTTGTTATAGCAAAAAAACATTTTAAACGTTAAACGTCAGAAAAGAGATAGATAGCTTTCTAAACCCATAGAAAGCTATTCATACGCAATAATGTGAAATTCTACGCCATCGACCTTAAGTTTGGCGTAGTATTTAGTTAGGGATGTCTCTGCAACGCAATTGCTAACTTAAGAATACTACTTAAATACTTCAGTGAGGTTAGGACTTAGTATTTAGGTACCTAGGACTGTGCATTCGGGTCATAGTATCTGGTATACAGCACTCGCGGCCATTCACAATATACCTACTGATGAAAGTTTTTATTTTTATTTATTATTAAATTTATAATACATATATAAAAAATAAAACAGTAAGAAAATATAGAAGATACACAGTAAGAAAAAACATATTTCCCTTTACAAAGGAGAAATCAAAAGATCAAAAATCAAAGTAATATTTTTTTCAAACAATTTCAAAAACTTGTGAAAAATTGTGAACTACACATTTAATAATATTGGATTGATAATTTAATAAAAGAAACAATATATATGATGTGTTCTTAATTTTCATATATTTCTATATAATTTAACTTGTATTCCTGTACACTGGAAATTTAAGGAGAGTTGAGCCTAGGGCTCAATTAAGAATGTTGGATTTTAGTTGGTGAAATGCAAATTCATTGAGTGATGCACTCAACGATTGAAGCTCCGAGCAGGTAGTTAGTTGATGATCTATTTGATGTTCCTTGGTCACGGCCAGTTGTGTTGTACTATCTTTATTTTAAAATCCAGAAAATCAGGCACCTTTGTGGGCTTCACCCTATGATTGGCTGGTTTACGTGATCGCTTTAAGCGCTTGTGCAACGTTTACCATTTATATTTTTTATTAACTTCACTCATCAAATTTAAAAATTGTATAAATGATGTACAGTGTTTCCATATCGATTGAAAATAAGCTGTATGGCGATAAGCACTATCGCCATCTATGAATGCGAAGATGATACTTTTCAAAGGCTATATATTGAGAAACTGGTTCGTAAACGATGAAAGCCATGATCTAATTATAGCACAATTTAATAACTTTTTTTTACTAAGTTCTTTGGAATAACACCGTATTATCTCATTCTATTAATCAGGCTTCTCCATTCTATTCATTTCTTCACGGAACTAAATGAAATGTAATTAATAAAAAAATATGAAAAATAGCTGCATAAGAAATATCATCTTACCAAGCAATGTAATAATTGAAGGGCTTGTGGATAAATACATGGTAATTCACAATTATTGACACTTCGTACAAATGGAGACATCTATCATATGTTGATTATTAAACAGAAATATAGTTAAAAATTTTACCACTGGAGAGCACTAAATAGAGTATGGTATTCTGAATTTACCTTGTTTAATTTTCTTAACTTGGTAACCCACAAGAAAAATGATGGGAATCAAATTGATGATTGTGTGAGTTATCACGTTTTTACCGCCACCCCTACAATTGTGAATCTTTCAGCTTTCCAATGGTCCAGATATGAGTTGGTTATGCTACAGATGTGCTCACACAATGAAGAAACTGTCGTCCTTCCGTGATCTCTGCACTAGAGCAGACACAGTTCTCAGGGAATATAACATGAAGTACATGGATGTTGATAAGGTAATCAAATTTTATCCTAACCGAAGAAAACACTTGAGTTTTAATTATTGATTGATAATTTATTCGGTAGAATTCATTGTAAATAATTATTCTGATATTGACATATTCAACTTGTAGACTGCTTTGCTTCTTTTAAATTAAATTATATATTTTTTATTTTATTTCGGGGACACGGAAGGAGCCTCCACGTAGATTGAGTTTCGGTTAACTTCGGAAAGCAATCGGGCGTTCCTGGAAACGGCAGAATGCCGGCCAATCCTTCCACCACCGGAGCACCAACCAATATGATGGTGTTCCGGACACGGAAAGTAAGTAAGTATTTTATTTCAATGAATTTACATATATAAAAAAAAAACTATCAAAAAATACAGAAAAAGGTAAGAAGAAACATATTTCCCTTTACTAGAGTGCAAGCACTTGTGTGTAAAGGAGACATTTAAAAACAAAAGACACAAAATATTATATACACATAATTATTATCTATGCAAAAAGAAGTTTATATAATTTACAAATCAGTCAAATTTAACCGAAGATTCATTGATGCCAAGGCTCGATATGGGCCGTAGAGTCATTAAAGAAGAAGAAAATATAAAAATGGAATAGTGCTAAAGGTTCAACTACCTATATTTGTTTGAATAATTAAATAAAATTATAAATGAATTAATGAATTTGGTCGGAAGGGACTGTAGGGATGGAAGGGAAAAAATACGGAAATATAATTAGCGAATCTAGATAAGAATGTTAAATAATAAAAAGGAAACATAATGATAAACCATTTTTATATATTTGGAGGAAAATAATTAAACAGGCAGTACAACGTCTGCCGGGTTTTACTAGTGTAATATATTTGGTGAATTTACCAACAAATCCAAAAAATAAATAAAAATTAATAGAAGAGGGCCGAATATTGTCCCTTGAGGTATTCCAAAATCACTTTTTTTGTAACTCTCACTAAACTTTGTATATTTAGCTCTTTATAATTTGATTCTTGATGACAGCCAAACACAAGACATCCACGCGACGACAGCTGTCACCATCCACCAAATATTATATTCATTTATCATGTTGATACTATTAACTACTCTTTGTATCTTTTCAGCATCTCGTGGTCGAGATGAATCCAATAACTTTATGCTGCTCAATGTTTACAAATTTGTTTAATCTTCCAAAAAAAATGTACAAGATATATGAATATACTACAATTGAATTTACAAGTAGCAAAAGCAGTCTAAGATGTCAATATTTTTATATTCTACATTTTTATTTACTGTATTGATAGATATTATTTTGTCTTACTAGTACTTTATCAAGACTATGACTATTTTCAATGTGGTATCAGGAAATAAATTCAAGGTCCGCAGTCCAAGGATCAAATAACTAATCCAATCAATTTTCTCCAAATATTTTATAATACAAAACGGCCTTCCTTCTTTTTTTGTGGGTAGCAGTTCTAAGGTGAATACACTTAGGCCAATTGTCCTGTTGTAATACCACAACGGGGCTGTCGTCCCCCTTACTTATCCACCCTGAACCAGCCTGAGTGGCTAATGAATGTCATAGCGTCTCCGATATCAGCTGATGCTGTCCATTGATCATCATAGAAGACACTTCTCAAGGAGCTTCTCCTATTTCTAGAGAGAGCAGGACAGCGACAGAGGAAGTGGAGTACAGTCTCTTCATCGTCTTGGCATGCTCTGCAGTAATTGTATGCCTCCAGCCCTTGCCTTCTGGCATGCTTTTCTATGAGCCAGTGTCCCTTTTATACCAATATGACTCTGACGAGTGAAACTCTTCTGAACGGGAGCATCTCTCTGGTTCTTCTGAGATCTCATATTTTGGCCATGTTTATTTGGCAATGGAGCATGTGCTTTCCTCAGACCATCTCTGGTTAGCACAAGCAGTCATTTTCTAACTGACCCAGAGTTTACATGTTACTATAGGGACTCCAGGTATATTTTCTTAAATTGCCTATTTGTTGAAATCTCAGTTGACAAACTTGATTTACTTAGATTATTAAGTACAATCTAAGGAATTAGAATAAACAGTAAAAATATTGTTATTATAACATTGTAAATAAAGTTTACTTCATAAATATTTAATTATTAACTTATTAATACACTCACTCTATCATCTTTTATATTGTTGATTTTGGAATGCAAAGGAAAAATAGATTATAATGGATCAATGAAAATCTGGCTGGATCTTACTGGATTAAAATTTGTGCCATATCCCTAGTTGGTTGGATATCGGACTCCTGCACCAAAGGTCTTGGTTTCGATACCCAGTGGAAACATAGTTTTTAATTGTGTTTTCAGTATGCATCTGTGAGACAGTAAATATCTTAAGTTTCCAGAATGTGACAATTTGTAATTGGGTGCATGTTAAAATGAATACCTGTTAGCAAAACAAATTAGTCACGCCCCCCATGTTCATTTTCAGGGGGATCTACATTTTATCAAAGAGGAACATCGAAAAATAATTGTTGATTTTTCACCTACCTATTCAAATATTTTGTGCCTTGATGTTCTGACTCAATCCGTCAACAGTTTGTGCAATGAAAGCCGAGTCAACGTCTTGTCTTTCAACAATAGAAGCAATACAAAAGGTAGAAATTTCTCTGAAGGAATGAAGGCAATGGACCGCAGCAATGTGGCCGCATTGGAGCTGTTGGACAAAGACATTGGTCCAAATTACAATATTAACCTGGAATTGAATCCAGCAAGCTTCGGTCTCAGCGATGCTGTCTTCCAAATCGTCACTCTCGAAGAGTCTGGAAAGACGGAGACCCTTGTTCAACCGAAGAAGAAAGATTCGGAAATCATGTCACCAGAATTAGGTTGGTATTTCCTGTAATGTTTTATTCAAAGTAGTTACTTTTAAATTCCCTTAAATATAACATAGAGATTATCTATTTGTCACTAAACCTAATTTTAGTCTAGATGCAACTATAAATTTAATTATTTTATTTATAAATTTATTATATTTTTGGTACATATAGATGCATATTGTGTACTGGCAGGCTTTATTTCATTCCAACCAGAATGGACCAAAGTGTAGTATTTCAATTTTGAACATTAATGTAATTTTCCACTGTAGTGATACAGTTATATTGTTTCAACTTTTGTGCCCTTGGATTAGATTTCCAGCAGAATATGGTTTTATCGAAATGTATTTGTTATACAATTCTTACTCTTCGTGGCTGAAAACATTGGTAAGTCAGAAGAAATTGTCATTCATAGTAACAAAGCAATAACTCGCTACTCACTTTATGTTGCCAGGACGTATATGTTTTCTTAATGGTTTGAACGGTTTTACAACATTTATATCTGTTTAAAAATATCTATATATAAAAATAGATGTTGGTATTTATGTTTGTTATATGTGTATGTGGCTGATGAACTCCTATACCGTCCATCCGATTGTGATGAAACTTTGGGGATTTGTTCAGTGCACACCCAAGAAGGTTTTTGCACTCTAATTTATTTATTTGTTTGATATCTCACACAAGAATTTTCGAAAAATGATATACTTGGAATTTATTCAATGATCCAGTGGCGTGTTCAATGCGTCTTACAGGAAAATATATATTAGAAAGAAGGGTCAACGGAAAAGACGGAATTATAATTAGTGATCAAACATTTACACAGATCACAGATCAAACATTTTAATATATACAGGAGTGAAAATTTATACACAGTTTTGTCAATCTTTTATAATCTTATAATTTGTATTTAAACAAACTTTTTGTCTTTTGCAGCTAGCGTCATGTGTGACTTTATTTGTACATTCAGTTGCAAAGCTTGCAAGCAGACGTTTGGCAACCCTCGATGCATACCCAACCACTACAAATTCTGCAAAGGAAAACGAATAGAGAGGGTTGAGATCATTGCTGGTGTTGTCCGAAACAAACCATCAAAGGATCATTCCGTCCCGACAAAAAATAATCAGATAGAAATGACAACACCAACTGTGATTTCAGTTGATAATAACAAAAACGAACTTGCAAATAATGATACTAACATAATTGGAAAAGTCAAAGACATTTCTTATGACTGCTCAAAGTGTGGCAAATCTTTCTCACAGCCAAGCTTTTTAAAGAGACACAGCCTATCACACACCAACGAAAAACCATTTCGTTGTGAGAGATGCAACAAGTGCTTCAGGACACTGTACCACCTAAAAAGTCATGCATGGACGCATCTGGAGAGGAAGTCGCACGCGTGCACAGTGTGTGGACGTTCGTTTCCCCACATATCGTATTTGAGGAGCCACATGAAATCGCACATTAGTAACGAACCATTCAACTGTGACAATTGTGGAAAGTCGTACGAAACTTCCAATGAACTAAAATTACACAAATTAACGGTAAGGGGCCCATACATTTGTTTTTTCCAATGAGATGAAGAACATTTTAAATGTTTTTAAGTAGGTACACTAAAATTATTGAGTTATTGTTTATTATTTTTTTTTCCATTCACAGCATGATGCATCAGAACAGATCTGCTCAATATGTTCAGCCATCTTCCCATGCAGTTCCTCACTCAGTGAACATCGCAATTTCTCTTCGTGTGGTTCTAAATTGATTAACCCTGATGGTGAAGTGCACGCATGTCATGTGTGCCAGCGAGTCTTTCACAGAGCTAGCGCTTTGCAACGTCACATTCTGTCACACACGCAGGACCGACCGTTCATCTGCAAGAGGTAAATCACCAATAGTCAAAAAAATCCAATGTAGTTAATGCTTAACAACTACATTGAAGCTAGATACAGTTTCGGCCAGAATCCTTGAAAGCCTTTCTTGTCCAATAGAATTGTGGATGGGTGGAACAGTTGTAAATGTTTTCAAAAATAGACTTGTGTGAAATTTACCTTTCTGATACCACTAAGTTGAGTTGACGAGATGCCAGACCTGGAAAAGTTACTCAAGCCCAAGCAGAAAAATAACACCTCATAATAATTTACTTTTAAATATAGTATTAAATTTTTCAGATGCGGTAAGAGTTTTAAGCTATCGTCACAACTCAAGGCCCACAATTGGATACACGAGGAACAAAAACCATTTGTTTGTGAAGTGTGCGGAGCCACCTTTCATTGTCCTTCATATCTAAAGGTTACATATATAAAATTGTTATTTTTATACAAACAAGAAAATTCTTAATTTCACTCAAATACATACAACTTAACAATGCTCGAATTCTTTATATTCAACAAGTTTTTTGTGGCTACGATTACATATAAGAATTTTTATTTGTACGTTATACAATAATAAAAATAAATTTAAAAAGCTCGAACAATCGGTTTGTATGTGTGATTTGCAAGATCTTATTATACAGGGTGTCCCATAAGTCAACGTATTCCTTTTAAGGGCTGTTATACCAACTCATGACTCGCCAGAATATGCAAATATGACCTTGATAAAAGTTCCTTAGTTTTCGAGATATTGCCACTTTTACAAAGTGCCCGAAAATCTCCGCCTTAGATTGGTTTTTCGAGTGCCATATTTACAAATTTCAATATTTTGGAATTGTAATTTATGTTCCACAATTTTGAATAACTCAGCTGTTGATCACAATCCAAAATAAAAATAAAACTTTTTTTGCTGGCGAAAAAAAAATAATTATGGCTTGGGCTATGAATTAAAAAAAAATATTACTCAACTTTGATTGTTCACACTGACAAAAAAATGTATGACGCCAACCTGGCAAATTGTTGCAAAAGTTGGCGCAATTATTGTTATTTCCAAAATAGTATAACAATTACTATGTTTTACAGTAAAAAAAATAGATATTGCTATTTTACTGCAAAATGAGCTGATTGTGAAATTATTTCATTTATTAGGATTTCCGGCGTAAACACTTGCTTTTATTTATTAAAGTGATAAGGATTTATTTTAACTAAATAAAACATTTAAATAATCTAAAGGGAAGTGTTCGCACTGTGAAATTTTACTTCTTTTTTAGTAAATAAGTGAACTCTTTTTTATTATTTTATAATTATAAAAATTAATACCACTTCTACAAATTGATAAAACTAACAAGTAAAACAACATTAAAAATAATAAAAATCAAGACAATAAGTAATGAAACAAATAGAACACAGCTAAAATTAAAAACTATAGTTAAAAATCATACAAATCTATAGAATAACAAATCTTAAAAATTAAATAACTAGAGTAAAAACTGGCAGAATTCATGTAGTGCAACGTAGGAAAAAAAAAGTTTTTTTAGCCTACGTTGCACTACATGAATCAACTTCACCATTTGAACTTTTGGTAGATCTGGGCCTTATATGAGACGATGCATGAATATGAAGAAAACTCTTAATATTTGTAAGTATAGAAGATTATGGAACTCGGTTCTCTCTACTTACCCCATTAGGGACATTATATGTAGGTACATTTGTATTTGTTATTCATCCATATTCTTAACAAATATAAATACAAACAGGACACTCGCAGTCATCAAAAATTACAAATAAATTATCAAATAATTTGTGATGACGAGGATTATTCAAGGAAATAGTCATTGCTGAATGAAAATTCTTTCTTTTATGTATTTTATGTAATATCTTCTTGCAGGTACACATGTTGAAACACAGCGGGCAACGACCACACGTTTGTTCACAGTGTGGCAAGGCGTTTAAGACTCTGGGCAACTTGAACGTTCACGCCACAATACACACGGGACTGCGACCTTACACCTGCCCTTGTTGCGGACTGACAGCGAGATCTGTGTCCATGCTGAGGGAGCATGTACGCTCACACACAAACCATAAACCGTTTGTTTGCGGCGTGTGCGGAAAGGCATTTCACAGAAGTACGACCCTCAAAGTCCACACTCGGATACACACGGGAGAAAAGCCATTTCCCTGCAAGGTTTAAATATATATTTACATATATTCCTACCATGTTCTGCAGATCAACTCTTATCAAAAAATTCACTTGTGAGTCAAACAAGTTAAATTGTAAAAGAAAATATTGTTTATAATATGCTACAAAGTGAACTCTGATAATATTGAAATAATAAAGTGAAAACCTATTAAGATATTTTATGTATTTGCGAATTGACATACTAAGTAAATTTTAAGTACTTAGTAGTTAGTAATGGCAGGCAATAAGTCCGCCACATTATGTGAATGATTTTTTTTTTACACTTTTAATATAAAAGAATTATACAATTAGTGTATTTTCTAAAATTGAAGAGAATTTTGAAATAACAAGTAAATATTCTCTTTCCATGCCAGCTCTTCGCAACACTTAATGTTGTTGACCATATCTGCCCATGGGATTCGTAACATTCTGTGATGAAGCCACATTTCAAATGCTTTAATTCGGTTCATTGTCATTACTTTAAATGTCCATGTCACGACTCCATAAAGGAGGATGGACCATGTGAAGCATTCAAAGTTACATATAACATTAGACACGAAAGAATAATGTGGCTGTAGTCTCTGTGACTACAATAATTTGCCAGAACAACTAAAAACTATCATCAACAAAAAAACATTTCAATGGGAATTGAAAACCAGACTTAGTATCTTGAAATGAAGTAAATTGTTGCTGTATATGAACGACTACTATATTCGAATTGCAATGTTAACTATAAATTGTTATAATGAGTCAATCAGCTTTTTTTATAATTAGTATGAATATAAAAAAACATTGTCTTAACTTCAAATTTAGATTAAGAATGATCTCATATTATTAAATTCAGCCCTTGTGGTCTATTTTCTGCACCTCAGCTCTTTTCGGAATCCATGTAGTCTTTGATCAATCTGCTAAGATATTTAAACTGTGGGAATAGAATTGTTGTTCAGTATATTAATGAGAAAGACGGCAGGCATACTTGTGACACATTCTCCGTAACAATAAATGTGGTCTACTGTACGTGAAAGGAAAAATTGAAGGTAGTCTTGACTAAGAAACATCAGGGCATGGACCAGAGTTCACAAAGTCGAAGAGCTATTCCGATTAGCTCAAGAAAGAGATGCCAATGGCAGAGTGGTAGCCATTCAGAGAGACATGGCATAAAAAGAAGAGTAGATAGATGGTGGCAGCGAGCTTATAATCATCAAAATTCTGACTGTCAGAAAGTCGAGATATCTCACAAATTTCATCTGCAATCCTTCAATTCTATTTATATATGTGCTGTATTGGGGATTCCATACGATCGACGCGAACTCCAACTAACTTCGTACCAATGAATAGTACAGAGTTGTCATAGTCAAGGGTGACTTAAAGGTTATACCAATTTTCAATATAAAACCTAACATTCTATATGTCTTCCCAATAATGGTATCAATGTGGACCCTAAACAAAAGTTTCCATAAGTAACTGATATAATCCACCGTATTGCGACTCAGAAATGGAAATGGCCAGGACACATAGCCAGAAGCTCGGATGATAAATGGAAAGAGTGGCCTGACTTAGATACCTCGTACGGCAAAGAGAGGTGTAGGACTACTACAGCTGAAGTGGAGGGACGATGTACAATGATATGCTGGCACGTCCTGGATGGAAACTGCACAGGACGACGTGCAGTCAAATGGAGGAAGCCATCATTCAGAAGTAAACGGAAATAGGCTGAAGATTAAAGAAGATATATGTTTATCAAAAGATTAGGCTCAATCAAACTGAGCTTTTATATTCTTGTGTAAACTAGATACAATTTAAATTGTCAATAATAAAATTTTGTAAGATAATGGGCCATTATTGAAAAGTACTAAATGTGCAATTTTTGTAGATGTGTGACAAGCGTTTTATGCGCGTGGGAGACTTGATAGTCCACACGAGGACACACACGGGCGAGCGTCCCTACTCCTGCGAGACATGCGGCAAAGCCTTCGCCAGCAGAGGGACTCTAGTAACACACTGGAAAGTACACACCAGTATCAAGCAATATGTTTGTGATCAATGCGGGAAGTCTTTCACAGGTTCATTTGTTTTCTAATTTTAAATAAAAAATTATAAATTGGCTTGCCTTGCATCTTAGAACCCAAGGGACCAAAATTTACATAAATAATACCTATATGACGAGTATCTAACATGATTTGAGTGGCAGTTCTCAGAGAAAACACGCAAAGAACCGAAATATAGTAAAAATTACGATTTTATTGTTACAATTTCAGATCAACCTCAACCCCCTGTTTTTTTTTCAAACATATGGAACAAAATAAAGTTTTATTTTAATAATAATAAGTTATTTGTATAGCGCCGTTGAATGATTCGAGATCATACCAAGGGCGCTGATAGTTTAATGTTGTGTTGCTCTCTGAAACAAAGCTGTTTTTAGTCCTTTAGTGAAAGTGCTCTTGCTTTGAGCACTGCGGACATCTAGAGGCAGTGAATTCCACTTAATAGGACCACTCACACTAAAGCATCGGTCATAGTAAGCCGCTTTGTTGACTGTCCAACTCCTTTAAGGAATTGTTACTCTGTGATCCAGACGACCTGAGTGTGAGATGCCTCCCAGAGAGATCTCTTCTCTGATTTTAATTTATAATATGTATATAGATGGGTGGTGGCAGAGCGATTAAAACGCAGTATTAGTAATCCAGTAGTCGTGAGTTCGATTCCTGTCATGACCGATTTTGTTCACCTATAGCACAAGCATTTATGCATATTCATTCTTTAAAAAAAATGTAGACTTTTTGTTCAAATTTTATTATAAGATTAAACTTTTTTGGCAGGTCTCAGCTATCTGAAGGTCCACAAACGAATCCACTCGGGTGAGAGATTTTCCTGTGAGCTGTGCCCTTACAAGACTATTTGTCGCAGTCGGCTCAGGATTCATCGCATGGTCCACACGGGTGAGAGACCGCATGTCTGCGACGAGTGCGGATATAAAACAACGACACTCAAAAATCTCAAGAGGCATAAACAGACACACAAAATGGACAATGACTGCAAAGAATTTGTCAGCTAATAAAACAAATTTATTTTACTACACAGAATGTGTTGTTGATATTCCAGACATATTTTCCTTTACACAAGAGTGCTGCACACTGGATAAGTTTTTTCTAAATGTGCAGCTTTTTCTGTATTTTTTGATTGTTTATTTGATATAATATATATATTATAAATTTAATAAAATAAAATAAAAAAATATATGAATTTAATCGCATAAAGTGATCACGTAAACCAGCCGATGACAGGTCGTAAGCCCTGTAGGTGCCTTGATTTCCCGGTTCTCCTACAGTAAATATTCCAACTTCGTCTCTATTGAGATAATTAAAAAAATCTGTTAAAAAATATCTTTGACTCCCGACAGGGAAAAAAAAATCCAATGTTTGCACATTTGCAATAATAAAAATATTCGATTACTTACACATTGGTACAAGTAGGTAAATAAGACAAAAATGACCTTATAAGTCTGGCGAAATTCAGGGGTGACTTCTATGCGAAAAATGCATTTGTCACCTCAGGTATAAGAATTGTTGCTCTCATTATTTGCAATAAAACCAATTCTCTCAATAGATGGCGTTACAACAAAAATAAATAAAAATAATAAGAATGTTGTTCATAATTTCACCCATAGATGGCTGTAGTAAAAATTCCTTATTTTCAAGCGAAAAGAATTTCAGTATTACAATATATAGAACTTTCAAAATTGAATTGATAGGGATCTCATTAAAAAGGCATAATTGGTGAACGTTGCACAAGCGCATAAAGTGATCACGTAAACCAGCCGATGACAGGTCGTAAGCTCTGTAGGTGCCTTGATTTCCCGGTTCTCCTACAGTAAATATTCCAACTTCGTCTCTATTGAGATAATTAAAAAAATCTGTTAAAAAATATATGAATTTGTTTAGGAAACTCTGCTTAGTTGAAATTCACTGAGATTGAATAAAATAACAAGTAGACGAACATAACATAGACAATGACAGAGAGTGAACGACTGAAAAATAATAACTATGTAAAACAACAAAATTTACTAATTCAGTTTTAATTTTTAAAAAATATTTTATTTAAGTACAACAATCATCAACATCATCATCAGCCATTATTCGTCCAGTGTTGGACATAGGCCTCCCCTTTCAACCTCCATGCTTCCCTATCCCTCGCCACCCTGTGCCATTGACCTCCTACCACTTGTTTGATGTCGTCAGACCATCTCGTTTGCGGTCTGCCCGGGTTTCTGCGTCCAGTTCTCGGTCGCCACTCCAGGCTGCCCAATTCCATTTTAAGGAAGCTACCTTGTATGCAACATCGGTAACTTTTGTCATTTCTCTGATCCATAAGCACAACAATACATACAATTAATTGAAAAAATATTTTTAAAACAATCTTTATCACCCATTTTAAAACAAGTCTATGATATTTTTACTGACAAACTTTTTAACATCTCAATAGAGACGAAGTTGGAATATTATATTAGAACCAGGAACTCTAGGCACCTACAGGGCTTACGACCTGTCATCGGCTGGTTTACGTGATCACTTTTGCGCTTGCGCAACATTCACTGATTATGCCTTTATTGAGTTTCCTTATCAATGTAATTTAATAAATGCATAATTGGTGAACGTTGTGTAAGCACATAAACATTCACCAATTATGCCTTCTTATTGAGTTTCCTTATCAATGTAATTTAATAAATGCATAATTGGTGAACGTTGTGTAAGCACATAAACATTCACCAATTATGCCTTCTTATTGAGTTTCCTTATCAATGTAATTTAATAAATGCATAATTGGTGAACGTTGTGTAAGCACATAAACATTCACCAATTATGTCTTCTTATTGAGTTTCCTTATCAATGTAATTTTTGTAAGTTCTATATATTTATATCTGTGTTTAATAAAATGAAATAAAAAAGGAAATGGAGTTACAATGATAAAGAAATATGCAAATAAAATGACACAATAAAGAGAATAAAATTTCAGTATTTTCAATGTAGACAAAAAAAACAAAGCAAAAAACATGTTGAGTTTTCTCAAAACTATCAATAATAGACATAGAATATTTGTCCGGTTAGCCATTGATATATCAACATCTTACGTACTTACTTACTCAGACTCTTCTTGAGTCCATTATTGGACAAAGGCCTCCCACTTGGACTTCTGCTGGTCTCTGTCCTGTGCCATTCTGGATCTGCCACTTTTTTGATGTCATCGGACCATCTGGTCTGGGGCCTTCCCACGCTTCTGCTTCCTGTTCTTGACCTCCAGTCCATCACAACTCCGCTATTCTTTTGGCCACATCCGCTACTCCTGTGTTCTTCCTAATCCATTCATCAGTTTTGTGGTCCCTTAGCGAGATATTCAATATTCTTCTTTCCATCACTCTTTGAGTCACTCTTAGCTTTTCCATCATTCTCTTAGTCAATGAGCATGTTTCAAAGCCGTAAGTATCAACATCACTACACACTGGTTTCCGAGGCAGTGTAATCTATATATTGGTGAATTAATAATGAAATGTTATGTAGATTTTCAATATGAAATGTTGCATTTTGACAACAAGCATACCTTGCAGGTACTATGAATTTTATCATTTGAATTAGTTCAGGGGAGTCCAATATACATATTATGTATTATTTATGCCACAGAACTCAACAAATGAACACCTAAGCACAGGATTTCCTAGTGAGGTGATCATTAAAAATAAATAGGAAATTAAAAGGCAAAGAATACAATTGTTATTTTCGAAATTCATTTTTATTTATGAAATCACTTAAAAAATAAGCCGTATAAAACAATGTACAAGATGGGTCCATGATGGATCTCCTATCTGACAATAAGAGTTATATCAGTCTCCTTTGCCTTCTGCTTGATTTGAGTGTCCTTCATCCAATATATCACACCGAGAATTAAAGGAACTATTTACACTTCATCCATCCATTGGTCTCAATTTGCCGAGTTGTTTATTGACTGTACTTGATCATTGATAAAAATCAAGTGTTAAAATTATATACCTATTAAGAATAATAACTGTGTTGGGGGGTTGCAAAGTATATATTCTCAGGTACTCCAAATAATACAATGTCTATTTATAGTATAAATATACCTAATCTGCTACCTATCGAGGCATGTATCGGAGAGCCCGCTCTACCAACTCAAGAGCTATTTATAATCTATTCTATCCCTTTTGTAATTCAACGTCTCTTTTATACACTACCAACAATTCATACATTAATTCATTCACTGACATGATGTTTATTTAGTACTTTTTCCTGTATAATAACTATGATTTGTTGCTTGTAATACAAGTCAGAACATTCATAACTTATTAACGATCAAAAAATATGGGCACAATTTCTTCTCTTTAAGCGATGGCCACAGAAAGGTCGGAAGGAGGCTTCGTTCCCGACTCCAAAACATTTGTGAGTTAATCGGTTTAAGAGTTTGGAGGAGTATTTTTGAACTGCCCAGGACCAGAAGTCAACTTCGGGAAGACCTGACACCACGGAACTCGAATAAGAAGAATAATAAACTTGCCACTCACACAGGGTGTAAGGAAGAATTTATTATTAATTAAATTGATTATCACTTTTCCTTTTTTTTATCGTGGGTCAACATGTGTCTTTTGAGATGCGTTGATCTAGAACTGCGATAGCTGCACAACTGACAGCCGTGTGGCTTTTCACCCGTGTGTATCATCGAATGAGTCTTAAGTCCGCACGATGACGTGAATTTACATCCGCACACTTTGCACTCGTACGGTCGTTCGCCCGAGTGTATTCTCTTGTGCTTTTTCAAAGAGCCCGCTTCCGAGTATGACTTTCCGCACACTACACAAGTATATGGTTTCGCGCCGGTGTGGACGCGGCAGTGCGCCGTGAGGTTGCCTTTCAGCGCAAAAGTGCGGCCGCAAACATCGCACGCGTGCTTGCGCTCCCCCGTGTGCATCAAAAAATGGCGGCGGAGCTCCACGGCGTGCACGAACGCTCGATCGCACTGCGTACACTTGTGGTTTTTTTCGCCGCTGTGATTCAGGGTGTGGGTGTTCAGGTTACCCCGCGACGCGAACGATATGCCACAAACTTCGCAAATAAACATCTTCTCTCCTAAAAAGAACAATTATTATAATATAGTCTTCACCACAGAGTAAAAAATATACCGAGCTGACATAAACTATGACTTTAGGCAAAGTATTGGTACATACCTATAGAGGTGGAACACATTCAAGACCTTACTTACTATTTGCAATTTGTGTTTAAGCTGATACTTACCCAGTTCTTTGTATGGCCAAAACTGACTTAGCATTGGATTAAAGTCATATTGTAAATAGTAAGTAAGGCCCTCAATATTTAAATATACATAAATTGGATATTAACAACAAATTTATACAGCAGTAAAGTATTTTTTTTAAATGAATATGTCCTTGTTAAACAAGTACATATTATACATCTTTCTAAGTTCCCTAAAATAAGCGTTGACTGAAACTTCTGACTTTATTGTGATACCACATCGAAAACAGTAACAGTCTTGATGAAGTACTAGTAAGACAAAATAATATCTATCAATAAAATAAATATAAATGTAGAATATAAAAATATTGACATCTTAAACATACAGACTGCTTTTGCTACTTGTAAATTCAATTGTAATATATTTATGTATCTTGTACATATTTTTTGGAAGATTAAACAAAGGAAGCGTGCAAAAAAAAAAGGTACTATGTCAAATATAAATATAACACAAACCCAATAACAAGTTGCCACATTATGGAAACTTGCGATATAATATATCGCCTCACATTTCCATACTGAAAATAATTAAAACTGTAATTCCACCTGAAATCGAGCCCGGGACCTTTGGCTCAAATCAGATAACAAACTATCTGAGCCACAAGGGCCGCCCATCTATATATACCAAGTGCTTATCTATTATAATAAATAAAATCACATTTACCCGAGTGAACAATGAAAGTGTGTTTTCTGAGATCGTTCAATCTGAAGAAAGTCTTATCGCACACATCACAACCAAACGATCTCACTCCGGAATGCACATACATGTGCTTCTTCAATAAACTGGGATATTTGAAAGTTTTGTTGCATTTCTCACACGACAAATGACTCTTTGTCGTTGTCTCTGCTTTATTCGACAATTGACTGAAACTTCTGAATTTATTGTGTTTACGAACACCACGTCCTTTTATAGTTTTGTTGGGAACTGAATGTATATTGTTGCTTTCATCTAATATATCACTTTTTTCCTCAACACATTCAAGTTTTATTTCTAAAACAAAATAGAAAACATTTAGTTTAATATACATACCTCACTCATCTGACACTTCAAATCTAGTGTCCGACCGAAGCTTCGGCTTCGGCGACCTACGGCCAAAAAAAACACCTTTGGCCAAAAATAACCCGAATTTTCGACCGAAGCCGAAGCTGAATATCCAGACTGAAAACACAAATAAAAACTGTCTCTCCACTGGGAATCGAACCCAGGACCCTTGGCTCAGTAGTCAGATATCATACCAACTGAGTCATGAAAGCCGATTATTCATTATTTTAATCGATTTTTTTTAGTAAAATCAAACGACCTTGGACTCATGGTTCAGTATTTAGATATCTAACCAACTAAGTCACGAAAGCAGATTATTTATTATTTTAATCGATTTTTTTAGTAAAATCAAACCTTCGGCTTCGGCCGAAGGTTACGGCTAAGGCCGAACAATCGGCTTCGGCCAAAATCTGACCTTCGGTCGGACACTATTCAAATTAAATCAAATGTCCAACACGTGCGACAAGGAGTGACTTACCTCAGGATAAATTAAAGGTTAACGAGTCGTTGGCAGAGTGGGCAGTGATGATAAGTTCGAACCTCACCCTAGCTGCCTCGACCGATTTTATTCGCCTATTGCACAAGCACATTATTTGTTTAATTTGGGAATACATGAGAATGTGTATGTCCTGTCACAAGTGGACCAATTTTTTCTTTAAAAAAAAAACTAATTTTCTCTTTTGTTCTTGTGTACAAGTATATAGTCAACATTGCCTCAGTAAATTTTTGTAATATTTATTTATCTATTTAGTAACGATACATAGTGACATTATACATAATACAGCATTAAGGATACCCGGTCAATTGACCGTAGCCGATTAACCGTGGACAATTGGCCGTACGCCCTTTTTACCGAATGGACAATTGATTTGTGAGGACAATTGTCCAGGGCAATTTTTTTTTCGTGCAATAACTAAAACATACGAAAAAATAAGGTTTCAAAGTTCTTAATATTTACATTGTGGAATGCGATTATAAATTATTTATATTGACTTGACTATTCGAAAGCACTCTATAGTTTTACTTCCACTAAACAACTATTCGCAATTAACTTTAGTAAATCAATTGTTACTTAAAGTTTAAGTAACATTCATTTAAAGTATCTTCATTGGCCTAAGATACGACAACGGCGAAATATACATATTTTGTCACTTCCATATAGTACGCTCTTTAATCCTAATTCACCGCAGTACCTTAAAACCAAATTCATCTATTTATCTAATCATGGCCTATCGCTTCGATCTGCTGAACGTACTACATCAACTATCTCCATTCACAACACTGAATTTTTCAGCTCTTCCTTTAAAATGTGTTCAGCAAGACTCTGGAATAATTTGAGTCCTGATATAACTTCGTCAAACTCGCTTTCCATTTTCTCTCGCTTATCTCTCCGATAATACCTGATCCCTCTCCTTTTCCTTCCTTCCCTTTGCTACGTAATATTTATCCCTAAACACCTGATCTCGATTTCCTCTTCTTGTTCCTTCCCAATCCCTTTTTTGTTGCTATGATGTTTTTTATTTATCTTGGTGTTATGTATATTTTATTTGTTCCTTTGTAGCTTTCATTTTTTGTAGATGTACATGTATAATTCTGTCACTCTGTAATCTGGTTGGTTGGAAGAAATTATAATAAGCCCACCAGTGTGCATTTTTTTTATATTATGTCCAAAAAGTTAAATAAATAAATAACAACGTTGCTGATAATGGACGAAAGTCCGAAAACGTTACAATTGATTTACTTAAGTTAATTGCGAATAGTTGTTTAGTGGAAGTAAAACTATAGAGTGCTTTCGAATAGTCAAGTCAATATAAATAATACGAAAAAAGTTATTTCTGATACTAAAAATAGTTTTGGTGCAGTGACTTGTCCATAAGATCAATTGTCCTTATGGTCAACTGTCCCCACAGTGAATTGGCTCCGCGGCCAACTGTTCATACGGTAAATTGTCCCCGCGGTCAACTGTCCATACGGTAAATTGTCCCCGCAGTCAATTGTCCATTCGGTAAAAGGGGCGTACGGTCAATTGTCCACGGTCAATTGTCCGGACACGAGCATTAAGTACCTATAACAAAATCAAAATAAATTTCAAAATTACAGTCATTATTATCATTTAATGATATGTAACAGTTGAAATTTGGGAATGTTAATTATTATATGCAGTATTATTATGTTATATTGTCTGTCTCATTGGACATCCAAATAGGTGAACCTGTTTTACATTAAGTTTTTAAATTGAATATTTTTATAGTTGCATATAAGCAAACATTCAGGACAGGTCTTCCTTCACCTGTCCTGAAGGAAGAAGGAGCAGAGGGAGACCTTGTATGAGATGGCTGGATGACATCGAGGGATATATAAGAGCGATCGGACAGACAAATTGGAGGAGACTTGCTGCCGACAGGGCGGAATGGAGACAGTTTCTTGAGGAGGCCAAGGCCCACATCGGGCTGTAGCGCCATTGTTGATGACGATGATGATATAAGCAAACATTGGATTTTTTTCCCTGTCGGAATTCAATGATATTTTTATGACAATTTTGAATATCTCAATAGAGACATTATAAAAAGGTATAATTGTTGAACGTTGCGCAAGCGCATAAGCCCTCTAGGTGCCTCGATTTCCCAATTCTCCAATAATATTCCAACTTCGTCTCTGTCGAGATATTAAAAATTTTGTCATATAAATATCATTAACTTTTTA
This sequence comes from Molanna angustata, assembly GCA_963576475.1. NCBI lineage: Eukaryota > Metazoa > Arthropoda > Insecta > Trichoptera > Molannidae > Molanna > Molanna angustata. The sequence continues at coordinate 6,557,882 of OY754983.1, read as the reverse complement.
CTTAGTTAAATATACGTCGTATCGTGAGGCAAGGATCTACCACTGCATTTATTCAATTGACAACAGACGTACTGTATCTGATATGATGCTTCTCCACAATATTATTAATAATAAAATTGATTCTCCTGCTCTCTTAAATTATATATCTTTCAACATCCCTACCTACACCTGTAGACACTAGACACACCAACTATGCTCAACATACAACATTCTACAGTATCTGATATGATGCTTCTCCACAATATTATTAATAATAAAATTGATTCTCCTGCTCTCTTAAATTATATATCTTTCAACATCCCTACCTACACCTGTAGACACTAGACACACCAACTATGCTCAACATACAACATTCTACAGTATCTGATATGATGCTTCTCCACAATATTATTAATAATAAAATTGATTCTCCTGCTCTCTTAAATTATATATCTTTCAACATACATACCTACCTGTAGACACTAGACACACCAACTATGCTCAACATACAACATTCTACAGTATCTGATATGATGCTTCTCCACAATATTATTAATAATAAAATTGATTCTCCTGCTCTCTTAAATTATATATCTTTCAACATACATACCTACCTGTAGACACTAGACACACCAACTATGCTCAACATACAACATTCTACAGTATCTGATATGATGCTTCTCCACAATATTATTAATAATAAAATTGATTCTCCTGCTCTCTTAAATTATATATCTTTCAACATCCCTACCTACACCTGTAGACACTAGACACACTACTCTTTTCCGTCTTACCACTCAACACACCAACTATGCTCAACATGCAACAATCTACAGAATCTGTAATACATACAATAGGCATTTCCAATAGTTTGACATATTCTTACTAAGTGCCCCCACATTTAAACAAATGTATCAAACTTAAAATTTCATCCTCATAGTCTTACTCAACACTTAATATACTGCACACATTTATATATACAATTTCACACATCGTTCACACAATATCTCACCATAATATGTAGCTATTCCTAATTTATCTTAACATACTACAATAACTTCAGTGACAACCTGTAATTGGCTTTAATATTACTCAAATCATGTTTATTTTATATAATTTACTATACGCTGTATGTTGTCCTCTAAATAAATAAATATGTACATAAAATCATGTCATTTCACTGTTATTGGGGTCGGCGTAGGCAGAGAGAAACGAGCGCTCTGCACTTCTGTCTATGCAAAAATTCATCGCCTCACTCACATTCATACATCGTTTCATAGGTGTTCATCTGTTATTTACACTCCTAACGTATCCTTCTTTCAGAATATTGTTAACATGGTTGTACCAATATTCTCTTGGTTGGCTCCTAATTCTCTTTCCTTCTCATTCAGTAATAATAATAATAAGAATAAAATTTTATTGTGATAAAACAACGTGGCGGACTTATTGCCCGCAGGAAATTTCTACCAGTCAACCACCATTGTAAATTCAATCAGTTACAGGTATAATTAACAAGAGAATACAAAATAAAAACAAAAATAAGAAATTAAAAATACAAACAAAATATAAATGATATTGGATGGGTGGATGGCAGAGCGGTTAGCGCGCTGGGTTTGTAATCCAGTGGTCGCGAGTTCGAATCCTGCCTCGACCGATCTCGTTCACCTATAGGACAAGCATTTATGCTTAGTTTAGGGAACGTAGGAAGATGTATATGTACTTGTTTAACAAGGACATATTCATTTTTTTAAAAAAAAAAAAAAAAAATTACACCGGATAGAGACACTATGTTTGTTGGATGGGGGGTAGGAGAGGGAAAAGGATAGAGGGATAAAGGGAAAGAGACGTGAGTTTGTGTTTATGTAGATAGAAAGTGTGACTTGAGACACTTTTTGAATGCTATTAAACTAGTGGCATCTCTGATACTACAATACCCCCTATTCAGTAACTGTTGTAACTAAAATAGGAACATACTAAAATTGTAGATATTTGATTTAAGGTCTTATTTCTGTGTTATAAAATATTAACTTGGACTAAATGGAATAGGAACGTACCTATATGGGCCGGAACGTTCTTAAAAAGTTACTGAATTAGACATATTATGTTTTTTAACAGATTTTTAACTATCTCAATAGAGACGAAGTTAGAATATTTATTGTAGGAGAACCGGGAAATCAAGGCACCTACAGGGCTTACGACCTTTCATCGGCTGGTTTACGTGATCACTTTATGCGCTTGCGCAACGTTCACCAATTATGCCTTTTTAATGAGATCCCTATCAATTCAATTTTGAAACTTCTATATATTGTAATACTGAAATTCTTTTCGCTTGAAAATAACGAATTTTTCACTACAGCCATCTATGGGTGAAATTATGAACAACAATATTATTATTTTTTATTTATTTTGTTGTAACGCCATTTATTGAGAGAATTGGTTTTTTTGTAAATAATGAAAGCTACAATTCTTATATGTGAGGTGACAGTGCATTTTTCGCATAGAAGTCACCCCTGAATTGCGCCAGACTTATAAGGTCTCACCTCACATATAAGAATTGTAGCTTTCATTATTTACAAAAAAACCAATTCTCTCAATAGATGGCGTTACAACAAAATAAATAAAAAATAATAATATTGTTGTTCATAATTTCACCCATAGATGGCTGTAGTGAAAAATTCGTTATTTTCAAGCGAAAAGAATTTCAGTATTACAATATATAGAAGTTTCAAAATTGAATTGATAGGGATCTCATTAAAAAGGCATAATTGGTGAACGTTGCGCAAGCGCATAAAGTGATCACGTAAACCAGCCGATGAAAGGTCGTAAGCCCTGTAGGTGCCTTGATTTCCCGGTTCTCCTACAATAAATATTCTAACTTCGTCTCTATTGAGATAATTAAAAATCTGTTAAAAAATATCTTTGACTCCCGACAGGGAAAAAAAATCCAATGTTTGCGCATATGCAATAATAAAAATATATTAGACATATTATGATTTTTTCATTTTCATAATTATTCAAAATACGTCTAATTCGGTAACTTTTAAGAATGTTCCGGCCAATATAGGTACGTTCCTATTCCATTTAGTCCAAGTTGATATTTTATAACGCTGAAATAAGACCGTTAATCTAAAATGTACAATTTTAGTACGTTCCTATTTAAGTTACAATAGTTACTGAATAGGGGTTACTATGCAATAGATTCCACATCCGAGCTGCATGTACTGTGATACGAGATAATATAAGTAGATACATTTTCAGTACTATAAAGTTTCTGTCATTCTCCATTCATTCTTTCCATGTTTATTTAATTTAAATCCTTTAAATGTTTAAATTATAAATACCATCTGACGATTCTTGCTTGTCTCCTTGACACTTTGTAGCATCGTCAAATTCGACAGCCTCCTCCGTTTCCTCTTTGATCCGTGGCGAATTGACGTCAGCACTTTCATAGTAAGAACTGTCTACGGATTTGTCGTCATCATGAGACGTTAATATGACACAGCCTTCATATTTACATTCTAAATTGTCATTGATGAATATGCAGGTTTGATAGCAATGAGACAAGTTTTGACTGTAAACAGAAAGCCTCTCAAATTGTTTATTGACGATCTGAAAAGTATCAACAATACTATTCAAAACATGGCTTTGCAAGTTGAGTAAGTATACAACCTAAGAGAGTATACAACCTGGGGGGCATGTCCAGTCAAACGGTGAAATCAAAACCCTTATGACTACCCATATCATAATTATCATATGGAGTTCTATAATAATTATGATAAATATGAACACATATTATAATCTACAAAAAATTTATTCGACTTCCGACGACCGTTTCGGCTTATAAGACCATAATCAACTGGTGTTGAGTATTCAGTTTCCATTATTTTTATACAGAAATATACAATAGATAAATAGACAAAAACAAAATGCATTTATATTATGTTGCTAATAGTGGGAAAATCTGGATACCTAATGATGTATTAGGAAAGAGACAAGTAATGGGGTGCTTGTGTGAATGAGGGAGAAGGAGGATAAATAATAACATTTTTATAATAGGCTTGTATGTAGATAGGAACAGGGTTGTTTACTTAAATTTATCATTACAATTTATTTTTCTAATTAAGTCAATTATTATATTTTTTAATTACTAGTAAAATATGGGTGATAACTTATGATAATTCTTATATGTAAACAACAAGAATATACTTAGGACAACAGCAAAAACATTGGAAGAAAAACATTGGATTTGGAAGCCGCATCAATCGACAGATTGAAAACTGCTGGGTTCTATAATATCATGAGATTTTACAGAACTCTAAATGATAATATTATAGCCAAGATATGGGTAATCATGAGGGTTTTGATTTCACCGTTTGACTGAACTTGCCCCCCTGATTATCTGCAGTTTTCAGGTGAACTCTTGTCATATCATTATAGATGTGAGGTGGTAGAGTGGTTTGTGCGCTGGGTTAGTAATCCAGTGGTCGCGAGTTCAAATTGACTGATTTCGTTCACTTATACAGTCGTGGCACGGTTGGTAAGCCGTTCGGTTTTTGTGTGGGCGTCCTGGGTTCGATTCCCAGCAGAGGAGAAATTTATTTCTCACACAAATATTGCTTCTCTGGGTTGGAAACTCTGGTTAGTTGGAAAAAATTGCCACACAGCAATAAACTCGCTACTTGCGTAGGGTGCAAGGAAGTGTTCATTATTATTATTGTTGTTATAGCACAAGCATTTATGCTCAGTTTAGGAAATGTATATATATAATTGTTACAAGGATATATTCATTCTTTAAAAAAACTTTTTAAATTGAATCAGAGTACACTCAAATTAAACATTAAAAAATCTTCCAAATTGAATCAAATTACTCCCAAATTAAACAGTAAAAAATCTTTCAAATTGAATCAAAGTACGCCCAAATAAAATAGTAAAAAAACTTTCAAAATGAATCAAAGTACGCACAAATTAAACAGTAAAAACACTTTCAAATTGAATCAAAGTACACTCAAATTAAACATTAAAAAATCTTCCAAATTTAATCAAATTACTCCCAAATTAAACAGTAATAAATCTTCAAATTGAATGAAAGTATGCCCAAATTAAAAAGTAAAAAAACTTTCAAAATGAATCAAAGTACGCACAAATTAAACAGTAAAAACACTTTCAAATTGTATCAAAGTACACTCAAATTAAACAGAAAAAAATCTTAAATTGAATCAAAGTACGCTCAAATTAAACAGTAAAAAATCTTTCAAATTGAATCAAAGTACTCTCAAATTAAACAGTAAAAAATCTATCATATTGAATCAAATAACGCCCAAATTAAACAGTAAAAAATCTTTCAAATTGAATCAAAGTACGCTCAACTTAAACAGTAAAAAATCTTTCAAATTGAATCAAAGTACGCACAAATGAGACAGTAACAAAACTTTCATAAAGAATCAAATAAGGCCCAAATTAAACAGTAAAAAATCTTTCAAAATGAATCAAAGTATGCTCAAATTAAACAGTAAAAAATCTTTCATATTGAATCAAATTAAAGAGTAAAAAAACTTTCAAATTGAATCAAAGTACGCTCACATTAAACAGAATATAATCTTTCAATTTGAATCAAAGTACGCCGAAATTAAACAGTAAAAAAACCTTCGAATTGAATCAAAGTACACTCAAATTAAACAGAAATAAATCTTTCAAATTGAATCAAATTACGCCCAAAATAAACAGTAAAACAACTTTCAAATTGAATCAAAGTACGCTCAAATTAGACAGAAAAATCTTTCAAATTGAATCAAAGTACGCCCAAATGAAACAGGAAAAAACATTTCGAATTGAATCAAAGAACGCTCAAATTAAACAGTAACCAATCTTTCAACTTGAATCAAAGTATGCTTAAATTAAACAGTAAAAAAACTTTCAAATTGAATCAAATTACGCTCAAATTAAACAGTAAAAAATCTTTCAAATTGAATCAAAGTACGTTCAAATTAAACAGAAAGAAATCTTTCAAATTGAATCAAAGTACGTTCAAATTAAACAGAAAGAAATCTTCAAATTGAATCAAAGTACGCTTAAATAAAACAGAAAAAATCTTTCAAATTGAATCAAAGTATGCTCAAATTAAACACAAAAAAAACATTTCGAATTGAATCAAAGTACGCTCAAATAAAATAGTAAAAAAACTTTCAAAATGAATCAAAGTACGCACAAATTAAACAGTAAAAACACTTTCAAATTGAATCAAAGTACACTCAAATTAAACATTAAAAAATCTTCCAAATTGAATCAAATTACTCCCAAATTAAACAGTAATAAATCTTCAAATTGAATGAAAGTATGCCCAAATTAAATAGTAAAAAAACTTTTAAAATGAATCAAATTACGCACAAATAAAACAGTAAAAACACTTTCAAATTGTATCAAAGTACACTCAAATTAAACAGAAAAATATCTTTCAAATTGAATCAAATTACGCCCAAATTAAACAGTAAAAAATCTTCTAAATTGAATTAAAGTACGCCCAAATTAAACATTAAAAAAACTTTCAAATTGAATCAAAGTACGCTCAAATTAAACAGTAAAAAATCTTTCATATTGAATCAAATTACGCCCAAATTAAAGAGTAAAAAAACTTTCAAATTGAATCAAAGTACGCTCAACTTAAACAGTAAAAAATCTTTAAAAATGAATTAAAATACGCCAAAATTCAACAGTAAAAAATCTTTCAAAATGAATCAAAGTATGCTCAAATTAAACAGTAAAAAATCTTTCATATTGAATCAAATTAAAGAGTAAAAAAACTTTCAAATTGAATCAAAGTACGCTCACATTAAACAGAATATAATCTTTCAATTTGAATCAAAGTACGCCGAAATTAAACAGTAAAAAAACCTTCGAATTGAATCAAAGTACACTCAAATTAAACAGAAATAAATCTTTCAAATTGAATCAAATTACGCCCAAAATAAACAGTAAAACAACTTTCAAATTGAATCAAAGTACGCTCAAATTAGACAGAAAAATCTTTCAAATTGAATCAAAGTACGCCCAAATGAAACAGGAAAAAACATTTCGAATTGAATCAAAGAACGCTCAAATTAAACAGTAACCAATCTTTCAACTTGAATCAAAGTATGCTTAAATTAAACAGTAAAAAAACTTTCAAATTGAATCAAATTACGCTCAAATTAAACAGTAAAAAATCTTTCAAATTGAATCAAAGTACGTTCAAATTAAACAGAAAGAAATCTTTCAAATTGAATCAAAGTACGTTCAAATTAAACAGAAAGAAATCTTCAAATTGAATCAAAGTACGCTTAAATAAAACAGAAAAAATCTTTCAAATTGAATCAAAGTATGCTCAAATTAAACACAAAAAAAACATTTCGAATTGAATCAAAGTACGCTCAAATAAAATAGTAAAAAAACTTTCAAAATGAATCAAAGTACGCACAAATTAAACAGTAAAAACACTTTCAAATTGAATCAAAGTACACTCAAATTAAACATTAAAAAATCTTCCAAATTGAATCAAATTACTCCCAAATTAAACAGTAATAAATCTTCAAATTGAATGAAAGTATGCCCAAATTAAATAGTAAAAAAACTTTTAAAATGAATCAAATTACGCACAAATAAAACAGTAAAAACACTTTCAAATTGTATCAAAGTACACTCAAATTAAACAGAAAAATATCTTTCAAATTGAATCAAATTACAACCAAATTAAACAGTAAAAAATCTTCTAAATTGAATTAAAGTACGCCCAAATTAAACATTAAAAAAACTTTCAAATTGAATCAAAGTACGCTCAAATTAAACAGTAAAAAATCTTTCATATTGAATCAAATTACGCCCAAATTAAAGAGTAAAAAAACTTTCAAATTGAATCAAAGTACGCTCAACTTAAACAGTAAAAAATCTTTAAAAATGAATTAAAATACGCCAAAATTCAACAGTAAAAAATCTTTCAAAATGAATCAAAGTATGCTCAAATTAAACAGTAAAAAATCTTTCATATTGAATCAAATTAAAGAGTAAAAAAACTTTCAAATTGAATCAAAGTACGCTCACATTAAACAGAATATAATCTTTCAATTTGAATCAAAGTACGCCGAAATTAAACAGTAAAAAAACCTTCGAATTGAATCAAAGTACACTCAAATTAAACAGAAATAAATCTTTCAAATTGAATCAAATTACGCCCAAAATAAACAGTAAAACAACATTCAAATTGAATCAAAGTACGCTCAAATTAGACAGAAAAATCTTTCAAATTGAATCAAAGTACGCCCAAATGAAACAGGAAAAAACATTTCGAATTGAATCAAAGAACGCTCAAATTAAACAGTAACCAATCTTTCAACTTGAATCAAAGTATGCTTAAATTAAACAGTAAAAAAACTTTCAAATTGAATCAAATTACGCTCAAATTAAACAGTAAAAAATCTTTCAAATTGAATCAAAGTACGTTCAAATTAAACAGAAAGAAATCTTTCAAATTGAATCAAAGTACGTTCAAATTAAACAGAAAGAAATCTTCAAATTGAATCAAAGTACGCTTAAATAAAACAGAAAAATCTTTCAAATTGAATCAAAGTATGCTCAAATTAAACACAAAAAAAACATTTCGAATTGAATCAAAGTACGCTCAAATAAAATAGTAAAAAAACTTTCAAAATGAATCAAAGTACGCACAAATTAAACAGTAAAAACACTTTCAAATTGAATCAAAGTACACTCAAATTAAACATTAAAAAATCTTCCAAATTGAATCAAATTACTCCCAAATTAAACAGTAATAAATCTTCTAATTGAATGAAAGTATGCCCAAATTAAATAGTAAAAAAACTTTTAAAATGAATCAAATTACGCACAAATAAAACAGTAAAAACACTTTCAAATTGTATCAAAGTACACTCAAATTAAACAGAAAAATATCTTTCAAATTGAATCAAATTACGCCCAAATTAAACAGTAAAAAATCTTCTAAATTGAATTAAAGTACGCCCAAATTAAACATTAAAAAAACTTTCAAATTGAATCAAAGTACGCTCAAATTAAACAGTAAAAAATCTTTCATATTGAATCAAATTACGCCCAAATTAAAGAGTAAAAAAACTTTCAAATTGAATCAAAGTACGCTCAACTTAAACAGTAAAAAATCTTTAAAAATGAATTAAAATACGCCAAAATTCAACAGTAAAAAAACTTTCGAATTGAATCAAAGAACGCTCAAATTAAACAGTATAAAAACTTTCAAATTGAAACAAAGAAGCTCAAATTAAACAGCAAAAAATCTTTCAAATTGAAACAAAGTACGCACAAATTAAACAGTAAAAAAACTTTCATATTGAATCAAAGTACGCTCAAATTAAACAGTAACAAATCTTTCAACTTGAATCAGAGTACGCCGCTCAAATTAAACAGAAAGAAATCTTCAAATTGAATCAAAGTAAGCTGAAATTAAACAGTAAAAAATCTTTCATATTGATTCAAATAACTCCCAAATTAAACAGTAAAAAATCATTCAACTTGAATCAAAGTACGCTTAAATTAAACAGTATAAAATCTTTCAAATTGAATAAAAATACGCCCAAATTAAACAGTAAAAAACTTTCAAATTGAATCAAAGTACGCTCAAATAAAACAGTAAAAAATCTTTCAAATTGAATCAAAGTACGTTCAAATTAAACAGAAAGAAATCTTCAAATTGAATCAAAGTACGCTTAAATAAAACAGAAAAAAAAATTTCAAATTGAATCAAAGTACGCTTAAACTAAACAGTAACAAATCTTTCAAATTGAATCAAATTACGCCCAAATTAAACAGTAAAAAATCTTCTAAATTGAATTAAAGTACGCCCAAATTAAACAGTAAAAAAACTTTCAAATTGAATCAAAGTACGCACAAATTAAACAGTAAAAAATCTTTCATATTGAATCAAATTACGCCCAAATTAAAGAGTAAAAAAACTTTCAAATTGAATCAAAGTACGCTCACATTAAACAGAATATAATCTTTCAATTTCAATCAAATTACGCCCAAATTAAAAAGTAAAAAAACTTTCGAATTGAATTAAAGTACACTCAAATTAAATGTAATAAATCTTTCAAATTGAATCACATTACGCCCAAATTAAACAGTAAAACAACTTTCAAATTGAATCAAAGTACGCTCAAATTAAACAGAATAAAATCTTTCAAATTGAATCAAAGTACGGCCAAATGAAACAGTAAAAAACATTTCGAATTGAATCAAAGTACGCTCAAATTAAACAGTAAAAAATCTTTCAAATTGAATCAAAGTACGTTCAAATTAAACAGAAAGAAATGTTCAAATTGAATCAAAGTACGCTTAAATAAATAATAATAATAATAAATTTGGATTATTTTTAAAACGCCGTTTTTGTGATAACCTCACCTCAAAATAAAACAGAAAAAAAAACTTTCAAATTGAATCAAAGTGCGCTCAAATGAAAAGGTTACAAATCTTTCGACTAGAATCAAAGTACGCTTAAATTGAACAGTAAAAAATCTTTCAAATTGAATAAAAGGACGCCCAAATTAAACAGTAAAAAATCTTTCAAATTGAATCAAAGTACGCTCAATTTAAACAGTAAAAAATCTTTCAATTTGAATCAAAGTACGCCCAAATTAAACAGTAAAAAAAACTTTCGAATTGAATCAAAGTACACTCAAATTAAACAGTAATAAATCTTTCAAATTGAATCAAAGTACGCACAAATAAGACAGTAACAAATCTTTCATATAGAATCAAATAAGGCCCAAAGTAAACAGTAAAAAATCTTTCAAATTGAATCAAAGTACGCTCAAATTAAACAGTTAAAAATATTTCATATTGAATCAAATTAAAGAGTAAAAAAACTTTCAAATTGAATTAAAGTATGCTCACATTAAACAGAATATAATCTTTCAATTTGAATCAAAGTACGCCCAAATTAAACAGTAAAAAAACCTTCGAATTGAATCAAAGTACACTCAAATTAAACACTAAAAAATCTTTCCAATTGAATCAAATTACGCCCAAAATAAACAGTAAAACATCTTTCAAATTGAATCAAAGTACGCTCAAATTAGACAGAAAAATCTTTCAAATTGAATCAAAGTACGCCCAAATGAAACAGTAAAAAACATTTCGAATCGAATCAAAGTACGCTCAAATTAAACAGTAACCAATCTTTCAACTTGAATCAAAGTACGCTCAAATTAAACAGTAAAAAATCTTTCAAATTGAATCAAAGTACGTTCAAATTAAACAGAAAGAAATCTTCAAATTGAATCAAAGTACGCTCAAATTAAACAGTAAAAAATCTTTCATATTGAATCAAATTACGCCCAAATTAAAGAGAAAAAAAACTTTCAAATTGAATCAAAGTACGCTCACATTAAACAGTAAAATATCTTTCAAATTGAATCAAATTACCCCCAAATTAAACAGTAAAAAATCTTCTAAATTGAATCAAAATACGCCCAAATTAAACAATAAAAAAACTTTCAAATTGAATCAAAGTACGCTCAAATTAAACAGTAAAAAATCTTTCATATTGAATCGAATTACGCTCAAATAAAGAGTAAAAAAACTTTCAAATTGAATCAAAGTACGCTCAACTTAAACAGTAAAAAATCTATAAAAATGAATTGAAATACGCCCAAATTAAACAGTAAAAAACTTTCGAATTGAATCAAAGAACGCCCAAATTAAACAGTAAAAAATCTTTCAAATTGAATCAAAGTACGCTCAAATTAAACAGTAAAAAATATTTCAAAATGAGTCAAATTACGCCTAAATTAAACATTAAAAAAACTTTCAAATTGAATTAAAGTATGCTCACATTAAACAGAATATAATCTTTCAATTTGAATCAAAGTACGCCCAAATTAAACAGTAAAAAAACCTTCGAATCGAATCAAAGTACACTCAAATTAAACAGTAAAAAATCTTTCCAATTGAATCAAATTACGCCCAAAATAAACAGTAAAACAACTTTCAAATTGAATCAAAGTACGCTCAAATTAGACAGAAAAATCTTTCAAATTGAATCAAAGTACGCCCAAATGAAACAGTAAAAAACATTTCGAATCGAATCAAAGTACGCTCAAATTAAACAGTAACCAATCTTTCAACTAGAATCAAAGTACGCTCAAATTAAACAGTAAAAAATCTTTCAAATTGAATCAAAGTACGTTCAAATTAAACAGAAAGAAATCTTCAAATTGAATCAAAGTACGCTCAAATTAAACAGTAAAAAATCTTTCAAATTGAATCGAAGTACGCTCAAATTAAACAGTAAAAAAACTTTCATATTGAATCAAATTACGCCCAAATTAAAGAGAAAAAAAACTTTCAAATTGAATCAAAGTACGCTCACATTAAACAGTATAATATCTTTCAAATTGAATCAAATTACCCCCAAATTAAACAGTAAAAAATCTTCTAAATTGAATCAAAGTACGCCCAAATTAAACAGTAAAAAAACTTTCAAATTGAATCAAAGTACGCTCAAATAAAACAGTAAAAAATCTTTCATATTGAATCGAATTACGCTCAAATTAAAGAGTAAAAAAACTTTCAAATTGAATCAAAGTACGCTCAACTTAAACAGTAAAAAATCTATAAAAATGAATTGAAATACGCCCAAATTAAACAGTAAAAAACTTTCGAATTGAATCAAAGTACGCTCAAATTAGACAGTAAAAAATCTTTCAAATTGAATGAAAGTATGCCCAAATTAAATAGTAAAAAAACTTTCAAAATGAATCAAAGTACGCACAAATTAAACAGTAAAAACACTTTCAAATTGAATCAAAGTACACTCAAATTAAACAGAAAAAAATCTTTCAAATTGAATCAAAGTACGCTCGAATGAAACAGTAAAAAATCTTTCGAATTGAATCAAAGTACTCTCAAATTAAACAGTAAAAAATCTTTCATATTGAATCAAATAACGCCCAAATTAAACAGTAAAAAATCTTTCAAATTGAATCAAAGTACGCTCAAATTAAACAGTAAATAATCTTTCAAATTGAATCAAATTATGCCCAAAATAAACAGTAAAACAACTTTCAAATTGAATCAAAGTACGCCCAAATGAAACAGTAAAAAACATTTCGAATTGAATTAAAGTACGCTCAAATTAAACAGTAACCAATCTTTCAACTTGAATCAAAGTATGCTTAAATTAAACAGTAAAAAAACTTTCAAATTGAATCAAAGTACGCTCAAATTAAACAGTAAAAACACTTTCATATTGAATCAAATTACGCCCAAATTAAAGAGAAAAAAAACTTTCAAATTAAATCAAAGTAAGCTCACATTAAACAGAATATAATCTTTCAATTTGAATCAAAGTACGCCCAAATTAAACAGTAAAAAAAACTTTCGAATTGAATCAAAGTACACTCAAATTAAACAGTAATAAATCTTTCAAATTGAATCAAAGTACGCACAAATAAGACAGTAACAAATCTTTCATATAGAATCAAATAAGGCCCAAAGTAAACAGTAAAAAATCTTTCAAATTGAATCAAAGTACGCTCAAATTAAACAGTTAAAAATATTTCATATTGAATCAAATTAAAGAGTAAAAAAACTTTCAAATTGAATTAAAGTATGCTCACATTAAACAGAATATAATCTTTCAATTTGAATCAAAGTACGCCCAAATTAAACAGTAAAAAAACCTTCGAATTGAATCAAAGTACACTCAAATTAAACACTAAAAAATCTTTCCAATTGAATCAAATTACGCCCAAAATAAACAGTAAAACATCTTTCAAATTGAATCAAAGTACGCTCAAATAAGACAGAAAAATCTTTCAAATTGAATCAAAGTACGCCCAAATGAAACAGTAAAAAACATTTCGAATCGAATCAAAGTACGCTCAAATTAAACAGTAACCAATCTTTCAACTTGAATCAAAGTACGCTCAAATTAAACAGTAAAAAATCTTTCAAATTGAATCAAAGTACGTTCAAATTAAACAGGAAGAAATCTTCAAATTGAATCAAAGTACGCTCAAATTAAACAGTAAAAAATCTTTCATATTGAATCAAATTACGCCCAAATTAAAGAGAAAAAAAACTTTCAAATTGAATCAAAGTACGCTCACATTAAACAGTAAAAAATCTTTCATATTGAATCGAATTACGCTCAAATTAAAGAGTAAAAAAACTTTCAAATTGAATCAAAGTACGCTCAACTTAAACAGTAAAAAATCTATAAAAATGAATTGAAATACGCCCAAATTAAACAGTAAAAAACTTTCGAATTGAATCAAAGAACGCCCAAATTAAACAGTATAAAAACTTTCAAATTGAAACAAAGAAGCTCAAATTAAACAGCAAAAAATCTTCCAAATTGAAACAAAGTACGCACAAATTAAACAGTAAAAAAAACATTTGAATCGAATCAATGAACGTTCAAATTAAACAGAAAGAAATCTTCAAATTGAATCAAAGTACGCTCAAATTAAACAGTAAAAAATCTTTCAAATTGAATCAAAGTATTCTCAAATTAAACAGTAACAAAATCTTTCATATTGAATCAAATAACGCCCAAATTAAACAGTAAAAAATCTTTCAAATTGAATCAAAGTACGCTCAACTTAAACAGTAAAAAATCTTTCAAATTGAATCAAAGTACGCTCAAATTAAACAGTAACAAATCTTTCAACTTGAATCAAAGTACGCTTAAATTAAACACTAAAAACTTTCAAATTGAATCACAGTACGCTCATATTTAACAGTAAAAAATCTTTCAAATTGAATCAAAGTACGCTCAAATTAAACAGAAACAAATCTTCAAATTGAATCAAAGTACGCTCAAATTCAACAGTAAAAAATCTTTCAAATTGAATCAAAGTACTCTCAAATTAAACAGTAAAAAATCTTTCATATTGATTCAAATAACTCCCAAATTAAACAGTAAAAAATCTTTCAACTTGAATCAATGTACGCTTAAATTGAACAGTATAAAATCTTTCAAATTGAATAAAAATACGCCCAAATTAAACAATAAAAAACTTTCAAATTGAATCAAAGTACGCTCAAATTAAACAGTAAAAAATCTTTCAAATTGAATCAAAGTACGCTCAAATTAAACAGTAAAAAATATTTCAAAATGAGTCAAATTACGCCTAAATTAAACATTAAAAAAACTTACAAATTGAATTAAAGTACGCTCGAATTAAAGAGTAAAAGAAAAAAACCAAAACTTTCAAATTAAATCAATGTTTACGTTCAAATTAAACACTAATTAGAATTAAAAATGCTAAATATTTGCTTTATATCTCAATAGAGATGAAATTGGAAAAATATTAGCTTCAAGGCTTGCGACTTGTAATCGGCTAGTTTAAGCGCTTGTGCAATGTTTCCCCTCCTGATGCCTCCACATCTCTCTATCCTGGACAGACCACATCCAACTGCCGCCAGCCCCTTGCAATATATCATCGGACCACCTCGTTTCAACACTTCTTATGCCCGTTCTAGGTCACCATTCTCACACTTATTTGGTACATCTGGAGTTTGTCCCTACCCAACTCCACTTCTAGATGGCAACCCTATGGACAACGTCTGTGAATTTGGTTTTCTCTCTAAACATCAAGTTTGTTTTTCCTATCCCTCAACGAAATACCCAGCATTCTCATATCCATGACTCTGTGTAGTGATATGTGTTAATGCTAGATTATGTAGTGACAAGAGTCTCACTAAAAACATACAGTCTTACTTATTAGAAAGCTTAAACGTATAACTAGATAATCGTGACTAAAATAGTTAAGATCGGTATTAAAAAATCTTCCTTATAAACGTATACTAAGATGTGACTAACTATTTCACCAAATTGTTTACGAACACCCTCATTTATATTTTTCACATGTCCGCATTGGCTTCACAGATGTCAAAATATAGATAAATGCATGTAATCTTTGGATAACTGACATCTAAAAATGAAAACAAACACCGCATTGTGCCGTGTTGAGACAATTTAAACACGATTGCGATGAAGAATAACAAGGAAAAACGTTATAAGGATAATATTTTTTCTGTCAATCTCAAATATGCGTCAGATCATATGTGAAAGATCCGACATTTTGAAATATTTGGTATGACGCGTTTGTCAAGCATTAAACAACCTCTCAACCTGTCCTTACTTGATGTCTAATAAATAAAGGTGTAATAAAGATAGTCACGGTTTATAAGTAAACTTTCTCGTTAATCACGCTCTATTACCAGGTACTATAGATAGTTTACGTTTATAAGTAAGACAGGTAATGTCTGATAATCTAATCTCGTTCATTTTGCTTTTCTTTTTTCTACTTTGATTTACTAATGTTTTTTTTTCTTTTCTTTCTTTTTATGCTTGTATTGTTTAATCAACGATTTTGTTGTTCTTCTTTTTCTTTTTTTAGTCATTATCTCATGTTATTTTTGCTTCTTATTTTGTACCCTCTTTTTGCTTTTTGCTTTGTTATGTTGCTCATATTGTTTTGTTGTTCTTACCAAGCTTGATATATTATAATGTACCTATGTAATATTTCACGAACAAAATCTTAATTGGAATATATTTATATTTAAATAATAATGTATACAATTTAAATTTATATTCTGTGAATTTGTCAACAAGAATAAAATAAAAATAAAATAAATCTATTAACAAACCAATTTCTTTTTATTGTTTTTCACATAACTCTCCCTCAAGACATTATTGGCTCTGTTGCAGACGTCACGAAAGTAGAACAGTTTCTTCATTGTGTGGGCGCATCGATAACAAAACAAACATGGGCCATCAAATATCTGTAACATTTATAAAATATTATTTTATTTAAATATTGTCTGACTGCTGAGCAAAAGGTCCCCGGTTCGATTCCCGGTGGAGACACAGTTATTAATTATGTTTTCAGTCTAGATCTGTGAGACTGTGGCGATGTGCTTGCACATTCCTACTCACCCCTCCAAAAATATATATCGACGAGAAGTGATATATAGAGGTCGCTTCAGCGGCTCGGGTCACTCTGCTCAGATATTATTGTACTCAGTCATTAGCCTCATGTTTCCGAATCTATTCTAATTAATTTTTGTAATTACTTTTATTAATTAGTTTTAATTTTTAATTGTCAATCGTCCATGTGTTCCTTAAATAAATTCATATAAGTTGACGTCTGTTTATTTATTATAATTAGAGACCGGATTATATGCAACATGAAATACTCCAAATATGCATTATAAATGTTCAAAATATGCATGAAAATCGCCAAAATGTGCCAAAATATGCAACATCAAATTTAAATAAATTCTACAAAATAACATTATTTCATAATAAAAAACTGCATAATGTACAATCAAAATAAATTACCTAGGTAGTTAAGTACTTACTAACTAGATACATATTTTTAATTTTTGTTCTTAAAAACGTTAACAATCAAGTACTGTTCCAAATATTCAGTTGGGAGGCTATGCCTTCTATCACTTAAAATATTTTTATAAATAGAAAACGATCTCTCTACATCCACTGAGGTCACTTGGCAGTATTTGAATTTTGACGATATATTTGCAGGAATAGCCTCTGGCAAAATTGAATTGATGAAGCTATTGATTTGGCATAAAGATTCATAGCCAGGGTTGTTGTTTAATATGTTTTCAAGCATTTCTCGAAATTTTGTTGGGAATGTTTCTGGCAAGTTGGAGTTAATTTGACGAAGAATGACGGTGCTCACTCACTCATTCAGCATAATATTCAGTAACGCGTCGCTCCCATAGTCGCTCCTCTCGGCTTCCAAAGACAGCCGAATGTCTTCGGAAATCTTTGTTAATTCGCATCGGGAGGTAATTGGTTCTACAGATACTGTTAAAATTTTACAAAATGTTCTCAATTATGCACGATCAGTAGATTTTATTAGAAATATGCAATATCTTACAAAAATAGCCCAAATATGCAAATGCATATGCAAATGCATATAATCCGGTCTCTAATTATAATATACCTCACTATGACATTTTATCTTGCTCCATATTCTTATTGTTAATTCTTTGCTATCCAAGTAATACTTTTACTTCGTTAGTCTGTCGGGGGGGTGGTTTAGGTATAAAGCACACATAGCATTCTGATACAACTAGTAATTGGTTCGATTCCAATAACAAGGACGCCGACACACGGTTCGATCCCAGTTGTCGAGCACAGAGCTCATGATTCATAATACATATCTATTTTTAATTAAATAAATTTTCCCCCACCTAATAGACATTCCACCCCCGCAAGACGATAATATCATATACAAGTCTCCAGAATGTGGCAACTTGTTATTGGGCACGTGTTAAATTCATATTTGACATAGTAATTGTTAGTTGCTCGTTAAGTAATTTACCTGAATGGAAGATGCTTAAATGGATTGATGTATTTTTTTGTTACAAAAATACCCATGCACCAAATCGGTTTTATTTACGGGTATATCATTTTTAAAGCCTTACCGCCAAAAGTTTTTATTTTTCCCGTTATATATACGCGTTTATCTATCTACTGATAATATAAAAATTGTTGCGATGGGCCAGGGACAATACTTGTAAACAATTACAGTTTCGCTTTTGCACATTTCAATAGCTGTTATGCTTTGTTTTAAATGATTTCCTGGTGAAAGTTTACATTTTCTAATATAACTATCATAGAATAACAAAAGTATAGAATACTCTTTAGCCTGCAGTAAACGCGACTGCTTTATGTTGACTAATTTGGTCAACAATTTGCTACGAGCATTCAGTAATCATTTGGCCGTCTGCGTGATATGTTCTCCAAATAGGTAATTTTTAACTGCTTAGCTATGCCCACCTCCACCCGCTCCGCATATGGGGACTGAAACGGCCCCTTCACAGAACGCTAGTAGGAATGACAAAGAATGCATGGCAAGAAGAGTAGCTCTAGAAGCTCCTCTAGACTCGTGGTCTCGGCACAATTGTGCAAAAAATAACAATCAACGTCGGTGAAGATAATATTCACAGACATGGATTGTCGCGAGAGTACTTCAAGCCTGTGACTGTAAAACTGGGCATCAGAGAGTTGACCAAGGACACTCTGGAATTTCATTTTTTTTATTCAGCAGATAGAAGGGCACTATAGCCATAGCAAAACAATTTGAAGGCTGTAAAGTTCTTCTTAGAGACCACTAAATCCGCATGCCCAATGGGACCTTGAAGAGGCCCACGGACTGCAGCGAGGAGCTCCGTTCTGTTGTAGGACACATTTGGGTGAGAGCATTCCCAGAGAATGTGCTCTGAAGTTTGGTCAGGGTGATGGCATAACTGACATGAGGACGAGTTTACAAGGCGGAATCTATGAAGGTAGCTATTAAAGCTGCCGTGTCCTGTAATAAACTGAGATGTCCAGAAATCTGGGACGGCCCAAGATTGAATTGAATTTTTAACTGCTTGCAAAATTATTTACGCAGTCATAACGAGTAGTACTATAGGAACAATGTCTACCAGCAGAGTCGAACAATGTCTACCAGCAGAGTCATACATATATTGACACGAGCCGGCCAATAAAACGGCTTCACTTTTTCAGTGAGGTATTGTATGGGAATATGAGTATTCTATAGTTTTATTATTATTCTATGATAACTATATAATTTTTCAAGAAAATCAGTACCTACTTTGTAGTTCTTATACATACATTTCTACCTCATTTACGAAAAGGAAAAAGGCTTCTTTACGTCATACCTAGTAGGTTTGAAATTAATTTTGACGATTCATCAAGTTATCTTCCTAAGAACATTGCGTAAACAAAAATGATTTAGCCATGAAGGTATTAATAATGAAATAATGATATTTACCTTTGTTTCTAGTAGCATCTTCAGTAAACTTACAAAATCCTCATTCAATGAACTCACAAGGCGTGTGTCACTCGACAAACAGACCCGACAATATTTAAAATTAAAATCTTCCATATTCGTCATACAAATTTTAAATTCAAAGCAGTTTATTGAAAATCTCGTAGTAACTAGCAAATGGAGTATAAATTACATTTTTTTTATCTGGTATAATTCAAAAACCATAAAATATAAATAAATAAGGTAAGTTGTATTATTTGAAAATATCTTTTTGGACCAAATCGAGTTGACAGTTGACAGCTGTCGCTAATGAAATGTGATGCTCGCGAGTGAATGACTTCACATTATTCACTCGTTTGCAGTTCACTGATTCGAATCAAAGAAAAGGATTTTATAACCTCCAAGAAGCCTCGAAAAAAGGTATAAGAGGAAGACGAAGTTGTTGAGCATTGAGAACCAGCGGCAAGCATCTTGAAAAATCACGTTAGACACAAATAATTGTAGTTTTTTGCTTGGTTATATAAAATATTGTCTTTATGTAGATACTATTACTTGGACGTGTTGACACTTTTTTTTTACAGGTTTGACTCTTCTTGATTCTGTAATACCATCAACGTACAATCTATTTTAGCTGCCGAACTTTCATTATGATGTTTTTATGCCCGAAATATCTAAGATACAAATAACTAAATAAAATATGGGTGGTGGTAGAGCGGTTTGCGTACTGGGTTAGTGATCCAGTGGTCACGAGTTCGAATCCTGCCACAACCGATTTCGATCACCTATAGCACAAGCATCTATGCTTAGTTTAGGTAATATATGAGGATGTATATGTACTTGTGATATATGGTGTATATATTTAATATTGGCAACACAGACAACCACCATCTTGGCTGGCCGCTTCCTGCTAACTTCATGTCAGTTGTCAATTGTTCATAATAAAAATATAAAACAACACATGGTGCCCCGGGTGAGGCACCATATTCATATTTTTAAACTAATTAGAGTACCTACCTAATTGCATGGTAGGGACGAAGCTATGGAGAGGGTCAAAAGTGCTAACAGGATAAGAAGAGGCTCGCAGCCATCTCGTGCTCGTCCACTTATTTTTGAGACAGCTTTAATAGCGGCCTGGAAGAGAAATTTCCATCATACACGAGCTTCCGCTATGAGTTGAGGATAAAAGCTAAAGCTCGCTGAAGGAGATTTTATTTAGTTTGTAATGTCCCGGTGAATCTCCCTAAATGGTAATGTGATGTCATGGCGTAAAGAAACACTAATAATATATAATATTCAATCATCTCCATCAGTGACTTTTCTAAATCGTCATATTCAAGATTTGTTTAAAGAGAAGCTTCAACGCTGATGTATCTCCACATCATTCAAAAAAAAATACCAGTCTACTATGTACTTCAATAAAATGAGCCCCACTTAATATTTATTTTTTTAAACACTTTCTTACACCCTATGTAAGCTGTGAGTTTATTGCCAAATGGCAATTTCTTTCAACTAATAACAAGTATGAAGTAGCCATAGCGTAGATAAATAATAGCAGCATACATAATAATTATTATATTCTAGGTTTAGATTATATTTAGAAAATCAAGAGGCAGAAATTGAAAGAATAAGGGGTCTAGCGTGGGCCGCCTTTGGTAAACTCTCCTATATCCTCAAGTCTCCGAAATACGCCAATCGTCTTAAAAAGAAAGTCTTCGACGCTTACGTTCTCCCGGTACTGACGTATGGCTGTGAAACTCTTGTGTTTACAAGTAGAATGCTGCAAGTCTCGCAGTAACACAGAGAGCCATGGAAAGGAGAATGCTGGGTATTTCGTTAAGAGACAGAAAAACTAACTTGTGGATAAGAGAGAAAACCAAAGTAACCGACGTTGTCCAAAAGGTTGCAAACCAGAAGTGGAGCTGGGAAGGGCATATCGCCCGAACCACGGACTCCAGATGGACTAAAAAAGTGCTGGAATGGTGACCTAGAACGGGCAAGAGAAGTGTTGGAAGACCTCTAACCAGGTGGTCTGACGATATCAGAAGAGTAGCTGGAGGCGGATGGATGCGGTCTGCCCAGGATAGGCAGCTGTGGAGGTCTCAAGGGGGGGGGGGGGCTGTGTCCATTACTGGACGAAAGAGGGCTAACGAAGATGAGAAGATTATACCTTATAATTCTATGATTCTAGGCATCTTATCAATGGCTCCTTCGTGTGTGTGTGTAATTTTCGGTAATTTACTTGAGAACCCACGAGGGCTGTGCAGAGCGCAAATTTAAGTTTTTCGCTTGGGTGGTATGTGTAAAAACTCTCCTCATCCACGAAGAAAATTCTCAAGTCATTTCCCGGAGACTAAAATATATTTCTCTCCCAAAAATGTTGAGTACTATGGTTCGCTCTGATTGTTTATTTTCTTGTATTGTTGACATTTTTTTATTATTTTTGTGTTTTTGGATAAACAATAGAATTCTTTACATTCCCTTCTTTTTTCGCACCCGTTTTGACATAATTTTTCCGCTGTAGGATTCTGCGATAAATATGAAGTGAGTCTGGAGAGTTATTCTAGACTCACTTCAGCGAGCCATTACGAGTCATTCAGTGAATTCAGTTACTGTGCTAGTGGTGCAAAGTTCGATATTTTTGTAAGATCCTGTCTTTTCAAATCGATTCATGAAATTTATGCGGATCATCAATTCGCTCTTCGATTCAATATGATTCAAATATGGCTATCCTTATCTATCGTACATAACATGTACGTAGTATGACAGAGAAAACAAAACTGATTCAAAATATGATATGCAAATGTAGGCGTTAAAATGTTTGCATTTCAATGTACTTAATGGTCAATATTGCTTAAATATTTTACGAACCATAATGAATTAGTCGTGAATCGAAGATTGCCATCTCACTTTATCTCAAAAGAAGTATGAGATAACAGATCGCCTTCAAAATAGTATATCCAATTATAGACGTTACGTACCTATTTGTTTTTCAAAGTATGTTGCGGTCAAAATTGCTTAGCATATTTAAGAACTGCAATGAATTAGATTTTATGAACCATAATGAATTAGTTGTGAATCGAAGATTGTCACGAGTCGGTCTGTGTATCGCATTCTAACGATATATTTTATATGAGATAGAAAGTGTGAGAGTGATGTTTGGTTCATGAACGGATCGTTGTGGCAACGTGAACCGTGAGTCACCGATTCAATTTAATGATCCGGTCAAATAATACGGATCATTCATTTTTCCCCGTCGCTATACTGTCAAATGTCAGTCAACTGTCAAGTCGAATTTTGTCCATTGAATGAAAACAAACAGCCTTAACGGTTTTTTTTTTAATATTAAGCAACAAATTGTATAATATTTCGAGTGAACCTGATATTATAAAAATGAATTTAGAGGAAGATCACAATTGGCATACCAAGTTTCTTGGACTCCTATTCGGAAACGGTAAAAATTCGTTTGATATTTTGCATAACTTTAGTAAGTAACTTTATTGCTTGTGTATCTTTCTCATTGGCTAGAATCGCATGATTCATCGTTTAAAGTAGGAACTGGGTTTAAATTTCAAATTCTAGGAACCTCCAAATTTAATGATTTTCTTCCGTGGCCGGCCTATACTCATTCAACTCTATAAATTTTCTTTGCTAATTCTTCTTCATTCCATGTGGCCAACATTGCAGTGTGTTAAGATTCATTCTGTCAATAATATACTTTGTCAGGTTATACTCAGCTCATAATATCTTCGTTCCTTATTCTATCAAACATTGTTTTTAGCATAGCCTCTAAGGCTGTGTTTCTCGAACAAAGATTAAAGTAATAGTATAGTTAAAATACTTTGATTTCATTAAATTGTTCAAAACTTTTGGTTGTTTCATCAAATCTAATGCCATTGAACGATGAAATTTTGAACAATTTTATGAAATCAAAGTATTTTAACTATACTATTACTGATTCATTTTCATTTCATTTGGAAGGAGTTTGGCATTTAAACACCACGCTTGCCAGACGGGTTGGTGAGTTTTGAATTTCAGCCGCCCTTAACATAGGGTACAGACGCTGTTTGTAGCCGCCCATTCTGGGTCAGACGCTACATGACTACATATGCATTGGAGACCATGGCCCTTACAAAAAGAAATGTAGAAAAACTCAAATGCACACAGCGATCCATGGAAAGATCCATGCTTGGTATAAGCCTAAGAGACAGAATAAGAAATGAGGAAATTAGGAAAAGGACCAGAGTAGCGGACGTCATGGATCGCGTAGCTACATTGAAATGGCAATGGGCGGGACATATTGCTAGACAGGAACCCGCAAGATGGACCCCTAAAATATTGAGATGGAGACCTTGGGAAAGTAAGAGAGGCGTCGGAAGACCGCAAAAAAGATGGTCTGACGACATAGCCGCTGTGGGGGGTAGAAATTGGCTGCAAGCAGCAACCGATAGAAGGAAGTGGAAGAATATGGAAGAGGCCTATATCCAGCAGTGGAAGACAGAGGGCTGAAGAAGAAGAAGAAGATTACTGATACTTTTGTTGAAACAACCCAGCCTTAGTCTCATCTATTGTAACAAATTCATATTATTTAACCCAATCAAGAGAGTGCAAAAAAGTACTTGCATTATGTACAGACGGTTAGTCTTTTCGTGATGTACAGAGTATTTTTTAATCTCGTTTTGATTGAATATTGATATTAGTTATAGTACGTAAGAGGTACATGTCATATTTTTATAATTGCTTATTTCCTTTTAATAATTGTAGGCATGTACTGTGTGCTGTCCTTTGTAAAATTAAATAAAATATAATAACAGTTAAAAAAAACTAACGACGTAAAAAAATCAATAATGAACAAAAGATCAAATATTCTTAAAGAAATTGAACATTTCATATTTATAAACATATTATGAATAAGGAATATTTTTATCTCCATACAAAAATCTACATGGTAGCTTCAATGTCATGTGTTCCTTCCGATATTTGTTGTTGATTTTCGTCAAACTAAAATGGTTTGAGTTTATAAGTTTTTTATATAATTTAACAATTGTTCATTTGATACATCGACAGATGTCGTAAAGACAATATATGTAAGTAATATTCGTACAATTTTCGTCTTAATTGAGTACAAATTTACTGAGATATAAATGTACAAAATTGAGTGTAGCACGGTATTGTGTATACATGACACTCATCTTAAAAAGGTTAAAGAAAAGCTTTGCTGTGGTTGATTAAAAGATGTTTTAAACTATGTAAAATATCTAACTGAGCCACAAAAGGAATGAACGGCAGTCAAAAATTAATAGATTGTATTTAACTTTTTACTATTATTATAAAACTTTCAAAGAAATAATTCTGTTCAATGGTTATTCCAGATGTCAGCACTTGTCAGGTATGCGGCCATGGGTTACCCGATCGATTCGCCATTTGCACATACTGCACATCCAACAACGTCCATCGAGACTCATCCCCAGCAAATGCCTGCAGTTCCCACGTTGACTTCTTAGATTTCACCAGCGTCTTGGCACTCGACGACAAGACCACCTCCAAGTCTGCAAACGACTCAAATGTCGACCAATTCACTTTGTCTGATAAGTGCGAACATGAACCAGTTCAGGCTAATGACCGGAGTCAACTGGATATACCTTATGAATCGGGAAGTTACCTATGCAACGAGTGCAGCTTTACATGCTTGGATATTGAAGATTATCTCAATCATGGCCTCAACCATCAAGACGATGATTCTTACTGTCGTCTTTCCAGCGATGACTCTGAATCTGATATCAAATACGACAAAAACTTGGAAGAAAAAAAACAAACCAACATTGAAATTCCTCCTCCTACACCCGCATCTGTTATTAATCCTTCATCATTATTAAGTTGTCCAGATTGTGATTTTCAAAGTGAGAAAAAAACAGATATTATTAGTCATAAATTGACCCATCGGAAACGCCATAAATCACAGTGTATTTCTTGCCCGAAAAAGTTTTACCCAATACCCGTTCTGATGGAAAACTCTAACAAAAAAAATGTCACAAATAACGATTCAAACAGAAACATATTCGGTTGTCCCGACTGTGATTATCAGAGTAACAGCCAGGATGAAATAATCAACCACAAAAAGACTCACAATCAGTCACATTTGCAATGCATATCTTGCAGAAAGAAATCAGTGTCAATGCAAAAGAGAAAATCAAAAAGAGAAACTACTTACAGGTGTGAAATTTGCGATTTTAAAACTAGCCAACAAAATACGATTTATATTCATAAACTGTTTCACAGTGAGAAGAAAAAATTCAACTGTCCTTATTGTGAATATAAATGCGTGAGACAGAATGAGATGATAAGGCACCAACGCTCGCATGACGAACTGAGAAGATTCGAATGCAACATCTGTCATGCCAAGTTCATAGAAAGATTTAATCTTGAAAATCACAAACAGATTCATGCATTATCTAACTTTTCGTGCGATAAGTGCAAATTCACGTGTTCAACAACAAAATACTTGAAAAAGCACCAACTTACACACGAAAAAACAAAAAAGCATACTTGTGATATGTGCGATTTTTCTTCTCATTACAGGCGGAACCTTTTGTTTCACTTAAAAACACATACAGGAAGTAAACCTCTCAACTGCGATAAATGTGATTTTTCTTGTTATATTAATGTTCAACTCAAAATCCATCAAAGGATACATACCAATACAAGACCATTTTGTTGTGATATGTGCGAGTATTCTAGCACAACTGGAAGTGCTCTTAACAGGCATAAGAGAACTCATTTAGGATCAAAACCATATTCCTGTGATATGGGCGACTACAAAAGCTCTCAACCAGGAAACCTTAGCAGACACAAAAAAACTCACACAAATGGTTTTAAAAAGAAGTAATATCAGAACATTTTGATTTGAGATTGATCAACAATTGGTTGCATCCCGTGGAATATTCACGAAAGTAGAACAAATTCTACATTTAGAGATTAAACCAATATTCTTTTAATATATTAGTAATCCAGTGGTCGCGAGTTCGAATCCTGCCTCGACCGATCTCGTTCACCTATAGGACAAGCATTTATGCTTAGTTTAGGGAACGTAGGAAGATGTATATGTACTTGTTTAACAAGGACATATTCATTTTTTATAAAAAAAAAAAAAAAATGTTTTTTATAACATTTATCGTCACTCAAAGATAATCTGTTTACCCATTACTTGATAACTGATAAAGCATTCTGTATGGGATGAAATATTTTAATATGATAACCACTTGCTTAACCTTGGTCACTACAGTGTTCACGACACTAGTGACCAAAAATACAGTATTATGTATTCTTTAATTCACATTCCATCCTTTTCTTAGATATATATTTTTTTTTCAATGTCAGCTCTATGTTTGGGATTTTGTAAACGTCAAAAGCTCATTTCAAAGTTAGTCGTTAGTTGGGCAAGTGAAACATGGGTTGTAATCAATACCTCGTATTTACATATTTTATGCAAAGTATAACTTTTTTGTGTATATATGAGATAAATTCTATAGTAAAAATATAAAGCTCAATACTATCATATCCAATATAATAACAAACTTCAGTTCTATGACACTACGCCATAATAAAAATCAAAACGACACTGATTATAGCAGGAAAAAAATATGAATACGTAGCCTGATAAATAGTGAACAAAATAAATGCAATATCAAAAGTCTTTGACAGTAATTTATGAGTATTTGTCGGCCTTTGTGGCTCAGTCGGTTAGGTTTCTGACTGTTGATCCAAAGGTCCCGGGTTCGATTCCCGGTGGAGACACAGTTTTTGGTAATTGTTTACAAGTACTGTCCCTCGCCGATCGCAATAATTTTTGTATCAATAGATAGATAAACGCGTATATATTACGGGAAAAATATTTTTTTTTGGCGGTAAGACTTTAAAAAGTTATAAAAATAAAATAAAATTGCAAAAATTTATGAAAGAATCCATAATTAAAATAGTTGGTTTCACCACCAGACTTGAACACTAGCGCATTGTAATTATATTACAAAATAATAGTCACATTTTCATTTATTGAAAAATTTATTATTCCATTTCGATAATTAATGCAACTCGCTCACGCGAGTTGCAATGATAACTACATACAAGCCTGTCCAACCAATTCTTACCAAAAGTTTGGTTTGAATAGGTCGGTATGTAGTTATTATTGTGACTCGCGTGAGCGATTTGCATCATATAC
The DNA here is from genome assembly GCA_963576475.1 of Molanna angustata. Classification (NCBI taxonomy): domain Eukaryota; kingdom Metazoa; phylum Arthropoda; class Insecta; order Trichoptera; family Molannidae; genus Molanna; species Molanna angustata. The sequence goes on along the minus strand of OY754983.1, from coordinate 6,529,856 downwards.
TGTATTATAATATTTATACCACGGGTGTGAATGTGGCAAATTGCGATTGTATTTTTTTTTTTTTTTATTTAACAAAAACAATACAATGTTCACATATAAATCATAATTTAAAAAGGTATACAATTTCCATCATATAATTCATAATAACCCTCTTTAATTGAGATAAAATCTCGTGTTAAAAGAGGGGAGTATCTATTTAATATTATTACATTTACCAAAACATTGTACATCTACTAAAAAATATGAAGCTACACAAAACAAGAATGAAATAACAAAAAATAAATAAATAAATCAGTACAATTTTTTAATTTTATTTTTAAATATACTATAATTTTTTTCGAGTCTAAGACTCAAAGGGAGTTCATTAAACCACTTAGTACCTTTATACTTATAGAAATGTTGTGAGGCAGTTGTACGTAAAAGAGGAATGGTAATACATCCTTGTGAATTTATTCTGCTGCTTAAAGAAAATGACAATTGGTTTGAATTTGTAAGAATATCTTTATGAATTTGGAACAATGAGATTTTTTTGTAGATATTTTCAACAGTTGAAACTTTAAATTCTTGAAATAAATTAATAGTTGGATAATCAAATCTCTTTTTTAATATAATTTTAATAATGATTCTTTGAAAAACTTCTAAAGGCACTAAAGTGGTTTTAAAAGCTCCCCCCCAACATATAATGCCATATTGTAAGATGGATTGAAATAATGAAAAATATATTGTTTTAAGCAAGTTTGTTTGAAATATATTTCTTAGTCTCAGAAAAATAAAAATTAGCTTTTTAAGGCGTTCAATAGTAGTAGTTATATGTAATTTCCATTTCATATTATTGTTTATAATTTACTTTCAAGATGCTAGTACTTTGGAGGCAGAATTGCCACCTAGTGGTGAGTTTCGGAAATTCAAATTGTCTCAGAAAACTAACAAATTGTAACATGGATACATTTTTACATGCATCTCCATACATTTTTTGTAAGTTTATTAATTTTTTAAAGCCTTACCGTCAAAAGTTTTTATTTTTCCCTAATGGGCCCCATACACGGTACAATCATGCAAATCGTAACGATAAATCGACAGTGATGGCTCTTTGCGATCGATCGTCACGATTTCCTTTCAGATCGATCGTAACGACGGATCGTACCTTGTATGGGGCCCTATAGTATATACGCGTTTTGGCCCAGTAAATGATAATGGACTTTGGAGGATGCGATATAATCACGAACTACAGGCATTGTATGACGAACCCAACATTGTACAAGTCATAAAAGTACGTATACTGCAGTGGATGGGACATGTCAGCCGGATGAATGATGATCGTGTCCCCAAAAAGGTTCTTAATACCAATCCAGAGGGCAGGCCCAAGCTAAGATGGCTGGACGATACAGAAGACAACATAAGAGCGATGGGAATTGCAAACTGGAGGAGAGCGGTGGAGGACAGGGACGGCTGGAGAAGGATTCTGGAGGAGGCCAGGGCCCACACAGGGCTGTAGCACCAATGATGATGATGGTGATATACGCGTTTATCTATCTATTGATATAAAAATTATTGCGATCGGCCAGGAACAGTACTTGTAAACAATTACTTAGTTTATAATTGTTTTCAGTCTGGATCTGTGAGTCGATTAATATCGTAAGTCTCTAGAATGTAGCAACTATTTGACATACTACCTGTTAGTTACCCGAGAAGTAATATTAAATGTGTTATTAAATTATATTCGTGGTATATGCCGTGCGAGAAGTGACCACATGGAGATGAGGTGCATAAGTGGAAAACAATGCAATTTTTAAATAAATTCTACAGAGACACAAAGTATTCTTCTTTCATATACCAATCTTCTCTCTTCCTTCTACTTTTGTCGAAAACAGAATATTTGTATTTTAATATTATGACAATGCTTTTTTTTTATTTTCCTTAAAAATTTATATATTCTATGTATGTATAATAAATATTAAGGATTTGAATGATGCTATTGCAAAACAAGATGAGAAATTACAATAAATAAAGATGAAGGAAATCAAAAGGATATTTATTTTTAATGAAATATTCAAATTTGTTATTGAATCCAAAATAAAAGAACGTTCGTTCCACAAATTAATTTTATTAATTTTTTATTATTTATTTTCTTGAAATCATACAACGCATAAAATAAAACATTATAAGATACATAAAAAGATCACAGTAAAAAATAACTGGAAAAATTAAAGTAGACATTTAAAAACAAAGAAACAAAAGTTTATATATTCAGAATTATTAACTATTCAAAATGAAGCGATACATTTTTTTTTCAACTTTTTCGATTGGCAATACTTGATGGAATTCCATTGTAATATATTAAAATAAAATACTATTTTATAATTTTCTTCCACTTGATTTAATAGACTAACTAGTTTCTCTGTTCTCTGGTGCAGAGCGAAACTATTTTTTCTATTAAATCAAGTGTATGAAAATTAAAAATCAGTACTTATCTTATTTTTATAATATATTGTGAATACAAATTACAAATCAATCAATATTATGTAAGAATTTTTATTTATTGAAAAAAAAAAAAGAAATTCAGTTGCCACTCACAAATCTGTTTCAAGTTGGTTGAACCATACCACCCCATTGTAACTAATCATCATCTGTGGCTCCACAAACCAGGTCGGGTCTTAGTCTCCTGCAGAGCCCGCCTCCATGACTGTCGATCCTGCGACGCGCATTACGCCAGTTATGGACGCCAATGCTATTCGCATCTTTCACCACTCCGTCCAGCCATCGAAGCTTCGGCCTTCCAACTTTTCTTCATCCCCCCGGTGCACCATTCATGATTCGTCTTGGGACGTTCTCCTCGCTCATTCTTTGGACATGTGTCCAGCACATCTGAGTCTTCCTATTCTTATTTCTGTCAGTATGGTAGGCTCCTTGTACAGATCATACAATTCGTGGTTGTAACTAATAGTGTTGTGCAAAACTTATATATTTGTTACCCACTATATTTTGCATGAAGGTATGATACTAATATTTTGTCTATTACTCTCTACATGTACAAAGGCATGACATGCACTTTTCTATGTCTTTATGTATTTATTTATTTTATTTCAAATCCTTACATAGTTAGGTACATAGCATATAAATATAACTTAAATATTTTAAAATAATATGTAAGGATCCCACTAAGGCTAAGCCTGTATGTGGGAATTATATTCGAATAGGATACAGTAAAATCTATATAATATATTGGTATATATACATATTTTTTTATTATTTTTTTTATTACATACGCAGTTGCGTCAGCCACCAAGACTCAGATTCACCGTGGCATTCGATAGGGGTAAAAAATGAGTATCGTGTTTTCGAAACATGAAGAATCATGAGCCATTCCCAAAAGATCCACAACATTTAACATAGCTACAATAAGTATAGGTACGTAATAGTTTCCTCTATAACAGCAGATCAGATATATTCGGAAAGTTCTCACCTTGCAGCCATTTTTTCATCTCTTTCCTAAAGGTATAAGGTTTGCTTTCTATATTTAGATTCATTGGTAGAGTATTAAATGTTCTTGGTGCTATGAATGAAGCATGTCTCTGTGCAATTCTATGTCTCCGCATGGGTACTATAAAATTAATATCCTGTCGTTCTTGCTCTCCTACTAATAGAAGTGTTTGCTTCAAAGTAGTCTGGGTGTTTGTGAATAAATCTTAGGCATTGTTCAATAAATAATTTCTTTATCGGTAATAGCTTGCTTTCAGAAAACAACAACTGTGTAGGAAATCTTCTTGGCTTTCTGTCCATAATCTTTATCACAAGTTTCTGTAACGTTTCAAGTGATTGCAAGTGCACATCATATGCTCCCCCCCAACCAATGAGTCCGTATGTCAATATGGACTGTACCAATGCAAAATAAACCATCCTACACACAGACCCATTTTGTAGACTGTTTAGTCTTTTAAAAACATAAAGAAGTTGCCTCACCCTAATTTTGACATGTTCTATGTGGCTTGTCCACCTCAATTGTCCATCTAATTTAAAATAGTACATTTTTTTTATAAACATTTCTGAAAGACGCCACTTGAAAATTATGAAATAGTTGCAAAGTTGGGTAGTCAGATGGTTTTTTTATAAATATTTCTGAAAGACGCCACTTGAAAATTATGAAATAGTTGCAAAGTTGGGTAGTCAGATGGTTTTTTTATAAACATTTCTGAAAGACGCCACTTGAAAATTATGAAATAGTTGCAAAGTTGGGTAGTCAGATGGTTTTTTTCATTAAAATATTTATTATCACAGACGATCAGAGTACCAGTCAGAATAGGCGAGTCACGTGGGCTTGCGACCATGTATGCGGGATTAAGGGGTCCCCTTTATGACTCGAGTCACGCTCACCACTCACCCACCAACCTCCGACTGATATTCCACTACCCTGCGCAACTAACTACATGCGATACCTGTTCATGCCATGAAAGGTCATGATCATACGTGGTCGGTCCAGCCTAATACACATCCAATCCATCGACACTCTTAATAATAATAATTAAAAACTTTTATTGTGATAAAACAATGTGGTGGACTTATTGCCCGCAGGCAATTTCTACCAGTCAACCACCATAAGTAAATTCAATTAGTTACAGAAATAATTAACAAGAGGATACAAAAATAAAAAATAATAAACTAATTTCTCAATAGATGGCGTTACAAAAAGGCTTTTCCGTTACTGCATAGATGGCAATTGTATAGTTCCTTATTTTCAGATGAAATGTTACACACTATTCAAATATAAAGAACTTTCAAAAATTACATTGATAAATAAGGGAACTCAATAAGAAGGCATAATTGATGAACGTTGCGCAAGCGCATAAAGTGATCACGTAAACCAGCCGATGACAGGTCGTAAGCCCTGTAGGTGCCTCGAGTTCTTGGTTCTTCTACAATATCCCAACTTCGTCTCTATTGAGATGTTAAAAATATGTTTACTTACTTCCGATGGCCATACAACTCCGGTAGAGCTTTAGCCTCCTGAACAATAGCTTTCCAAGCCTTCCTGTCAGCTGCAGTCGAATCCCAGTCATCACAAGCATTCAGCACGTATTTTAATTTATTATTCAAAGATAATAAATTAAAAATACAAAATAAAAATAAAAACGCTATGTTTGTTGGATGGGGGATAGGAGAGGAACAAAGGGAAAGAGACGTGAGTTTGTGGATAAAAAGTGTGACTTGAGACACTTTTTGGATGCTATCAAACTAGTGGCATCTCTGATACTCTCCGGCTGCTGGATAGATTCCACATCCGAGCTGCATGAACTGTGAACGAGTAAGTATAAGTAGAGGTGTGGTGTATTGGTATTGTAAGTCTTACATTTTGCTGTCAGATAATATATGTACCCCAATATGCTAGAGAAGTCACTGTGTTATACTAGGAGCAGTCCCTGATCTTAGTACTACTTAAATAATATTAAACATCTTATCAGCATCTTGGAACTAGTAGCCTTGACACTCGAATCCGAATTTTCTTTTAATACTTACCTGTCACCATAGAATAATAATAAAACTATAGAATACTCATTCCCATACAATACCTCGCTAAAAAAGTGAAGCCGTTTTATTGGCCGGCTCGTGTCAATATATGTATGACTCTGCTGGTAGACATTGTTCCTATAGTACTAATCGTTATGACTGCGTAGTAAATAATTTTGCAAGCAGTTAAAAAATTCTCTATTTGGAGAACGTATCACGCAGACGGCCAAATGATTACTGAATGCTCGTAGCAAAATGTTGACCAAATTAGTCAACATAAAGCAGTCACGTTTACTGCAGGCTAAAGATTATTCTATACTATTATTATTCTATGCCTGTCACCTGCATACATTTAAATTATCTACTATAACGTCACTTACACTCTACCGACTTTTTAATCAGATGGAGATTGCGATACCACTTCCACGCCGGTGATGCTATAGGACCCATTGGTCTTTTCAAGCCCGGACGCAGCCGCAACGTCGGACAATACAATATCCCATATCCAGCGAGTTCAACCACTACCCCTAAGAGTCCAACCACAATCGTGAAGGCCCGTAAATCATAGCAGGGGTTACCCTCCCAACAGTGCCACGAACAACAGACTGCCACAGGGAGCCTTCGCCACGCCTGTAGTACTTTTAGTTCTTCGATTTCCACACCAGGCGCAGCCGACTTTTTAATCAGCCAATAATTTGGTTGGGTTCTTACAGTTAAAACATACCACCTTATTATTTATTATGCTCCATTACAATTGGGATCGAATTTGAAGCCGCTGGTTTTATTATTTTTTAAAACCATTCAGTCAACAAGATAATTTTCTTATTCATTAATTCTAAGCCAATGTCTGGTCTGTGTTTCTTAAAAAACAAACATGGGTACCTACATAATACTTTTAATTACATTATAGATATGATCCCACCATCTATGAATTTTTTTTATCTAAGTTTATACATCATTAATGTCATAATATGTAATGATAAAATAAAATATTGATAATTAGGATTTACACCATTCATACAGGGTGTATGATGATAATATATGCTTATAATAAAGCTATTATACTTATTGTTAGATTGATTTGATTACATAACCAACACACGCAAAAACTGATTACATATAATGTTGTCATCTAAAAAACTTCTTTAGTATTTTAGTATATAGTCACATGCGGTCGCAGTGTGTCGCGTCATAGAAAAATACCACCTCCCGCCTTTTTGTCTATATGAGTTCGTGTGTGTATGTGTGTATTTGCGCTAGTGGTATATTGACGATACGAAGAAGAAAACAAATAATATTTCTTCTTTTGAAAACTAAATGACATTTTTCTATAGCGTTTTGTCTGTGCATGTGTGCATTTTCAAAAAAGGAATACGGATTTGACAAATTGAGGTTTGACAATTATAATTTTTCGTGATCATATTAATTTTAAATTATTATTATTTTTTATCATCCGCCATATGGACGTCATTTTCATATTATCGCGAATTAAATGGGTGTTAGATGACAGTACCTATATATATGTACGTATTATCAATGTATGAGTGTCGAAGTTGTACACTTTAAATTGAGCAGGGCTGACGGAATCTATATAATTTAATAATAGTAAATAATTATTGTCGTCCGCTGTGACATAATATTAGTGGCAAGCTTTTATGGTGTCGGCATCCTGGGTTCGATCCCCAGCAGAGGAGAAATTTAATTACTTTTCACGCAAATCTACTGCCCTGGACTGTAAACACTAGTATGGTTGGTTTGAAAACTTCACTTGTACAGGGTGTTAAAAATTTTCATGATAAAATAAACAAATAAGTATTTTATATACCTAATATTTGGTAATTTTTTAAAAGTAGGTACTGTCCCTGGCCGATTGCAATAATTTTTATATCAATAGCATAGAATTATAATAGTATAGAATACTCTTTAGCCTGCAGTAAATGAGACTGCTTTATGTTGACTAATTTGGTCAACATTTTGCTACGAGCATTCAGTAATCATTTGGCCGTCTGCGTGATACGTTCTCCAAATAGGTAATTTTTTAACTGCTTGCAAAATTATTTACGGAATAGTTAGGAAAATAGCAAAATTACTTGCTAAATTATAGCAGAGTCATACATTATATTGACACGAGCCGGTCAATAAAACGGCTTCACTTTTTCAGCGAGGTATTGTATGGGAATGAGTATTCTATAGTTTTATTATTATACTATGATCAATAGATAGGTAAACGCGTATATATTACGGAAAAAAAACTTTGGGCGGTAAGGCTTTAAAAAATATATAAAAAAATAAATAAACTTACGAAAAATGTATGGAGGAATCCATTGCATTTGTTATAGTTGTCGCCAAATAACTTGAACTTTTAGCCGAGAAGGGGGACGATTTGCACGTAAACTAACTAAGCAAAAATACACAAATTTGCGCTCTGCGCAACCGGAAGCTCGTTCAAGATGTTTGGCGAATATTATAGTTTTCTGACACAATTTGTATTTCCGAAACTCACAACTTGGTGGCAATTCTGTCCCCAAAATACTAGCGTTTTGAATGCAAATTCTAAACAATAATACAGTCGCAATTTGCCACGTTCACACCCGTGGTATAAGTATTATAATACAGTATATGATGCAACTCGCTCACGCGAGTTACAATAATGACTACACACTAACGTATTCAAACCAAACTTTTTGTAAGAATAGGTTGGTTAGGTTTGTGTGTGGTAATCATTGCGACGAGTTGCATTAATTATCAAATTAGTCATAAATTTTTCAAGAAGTGAATATGTGGGTATAATTTTAATACAATGCTGTAGTATAATTGTATTGCGCTAGTGTTCAAGTCTGGTGGTGAATTTCGGAAACTTGAGTAGAGTCAGGAAACCAACCATTTTTAATATGGATTAGTTCATACATTTATCGCAATTTTATTTTATTTTTTAAAACCATGGCCGCCAAATAAAATTTATTTTCCCGTAATATATACGCGTTTATCTATCTATTTATTATTGCGATCGGCGAAGGATAGCACTTGTAAACAATTACCTTTATTATAAATGATTATTTCAAAAATTCTTCTTCTTCATCGTGTCATTTATCCTGTTTGTGAGGATGGACTATCCTGGGAGGAGGTTTACCTGTCTTTCCATCTCTTCATAAGTCTTCCGGGTAGTGTTCTGTGTTGGGTATTTCAAAACAATTTGTATAACCAACGAACCAGTATTTCAGTCAAAATAAAATACAAGATTTGCGTGAGAAATTAATTAAAATATATTTCTTTCTGCCGGAAATCGAATCAATCCGAAATGCCGACACATCAAGCGGCGTAATTATTATGCCGTAGCGGACGATTATATATGATTTGTGGCAACCCTGACATCGCCAAGAAGTGGTTTTGAGGCATTTGAAATAGTAGTGATATTTGAATGTTTATATAATAAGTATAGGTAGCTACCTACATACCTCGTCTGGCTGATAATATTCAAATTGTATTACTTATGGTGTAACATCTGAAGATGACGTACATATTCCTAGAAATCAGGAGCTGTCTATGGTATTTTATTGAGTATTGCTTTTTGATCCTCGGACAAATAAAATGTACTGTGTCAAATATTAATTTAACACATTATGGAGACTTGTAATATTTGTCGTTTCACAGATAGGTACATACTGAAAATACAATTAGAATCTGTGTCTTCACTAATAGGGTTGCCTTCCCGGGTTCCCGATCCAGGGAATAACCGGGATCGATTCCGATCCCGGAAAGATCGAAAATTACAAATTTGATGCGAAAACGTTTGTTGAAATTAAACAAGACTTTAATTATTTGAGAAAACAAACTCCTGTGTAGCTTGGATATTTTTACTGACAAAGTTTTAATATCTCAATAGAGACGAAGTTGGGATATTATAGAAGAACCAGGAACTCAAGGCACCTACATGCCTTTTTTTCGTGATCTCTTTACGCTATTCCTGGTTATTCTATAATATCCCTACTTCGTCTCTATTTGAGATATCAAAAGTTTGTCAATAAAAAATATCATTTGACTCCCGAAAGGGGACAATATCCAATGTTTGCGTAAGTGCAATTAAAAAAATATTCGTTTTTCCTAGTTTGGAGTTGGTCTATTATCTCTGAAAGAAACTTCCACAGAGAATGAAGGAGTTTATTCAGTGGCAGACAATTTTGCTATTAAAATTAGATGTCGGCTTTCTGATGAGGTGTAAAATTCATTAACATATTTAATAGCTTATTTTGCTAGATAGTAAGCTACCATTTTGGTAGATTTCATTCGTGTTTTTGTATGTATTTTGTCCTTCCATGTGGTATTTGGCCTACCGCGACATCTCTTAATAATGCATTTTTCATAGATTCCGGATTCGTAGGTTCCCCGTTCCCGGAAAAAAACCGTGAAATGTTAATATTTATTCCCAGATCACGGAATGAAAAAAAACTTAAAAAAACCCTAATCTCCATCGATATATTTTGAAAATAGTTAGGTATATACTTCAAATAGATATTTTGAAAATAGGTAATATGCTTCAAATAGATATTTTGAAAATAGGTAATATGCTTCAAATAGATATTTTGAAAATAGGTAATATGCTTCAAATAGATATTTTGAAAATAGACATAATATGCATATTTGTCAAATAGGTATATGATTCAAATAGATATTTGGGAAATATAAAAGAAAAATAGATATTAAAAAAATATAACAAAGACACAACATCACGGCATATCCTATGACCTATAATGTGGGGTAAACAGAGACATGTGTGTGGGTATGCATTACCTTATTAAAGGAAGCACGACACATTTATGTAACCCATATAGGTACTAGTATAGTCTCACATAAAAAGGCACTACATTATAAAGAATGGGTGATGAACCTCATTGCTAAAGTATTATAATATTTTGCCTTTCCAACGCATACAGGACACCCGAAATCCTTAACAATAGTAAATATTGGAAGTACAATTTAATACAGAATAACATACCAAAATAAAAGACTAATTTATTGTGTACTTAGCGAAGAAAACCATGTATGCAATACCTATTTTTAGTCTATGAATTCCTGTTTTTATGGAATTTTCCTCGTTTGCATTCAGTGTTTATATTTCATTATGAAATGACGTCAAAAAGACATTACAAATTAGAGATATTTTTTTAAGTACACAAATACCATCATTTCGTTGGCTACGACTATTTACACGACTCAACCATAGACGAAAATCAAAAATAACCATAGAAAACGCAGATAAATCAAGTTATAAAAATATTTACCTTTGTTTATACTTTGTTATAATTGTAGATCTCGATAAAACAATGATTTATAAAATTAAGTAAATGTAATAAGATGCCAATATTATTTATTTATTCTTCAAGTTGGTTTCCATGATGCATTTATGACCATTGAAAAAATGACAAAGGTAAATATTTTTGTATTTTGATTTATCTGCGCTTTCTATGGTTATAAATGACCTAAAAACATAGACGACGTCAGAAAATTTGTCGTGTAAATAGACACTTTTTGGCGGGAAAATGCTTTTCCCGCCAATTCCGGTCGTAAAAATAGTGGCACCGCATTTCGTTTCCCTATTCGATGTGTGCAGTGGAAACCGAACGCCAAAATATTATATTCTGAAATAAAACATACTTACATACATACCATCACGCCATATCCCTTATGGGGTAAGCAGAGAGAACCGAGCGCCATACTCCTAAATTTTTGCACACATTCCTAGCTTCCTTTACATCCATGCATCGTCTCATACATGCTCGTCGATTATTCAAGTTTCTTATATTTCCTTCTTTCAAAATATCATTCAAATGGTCATGCCATCCCTTTCTGGTGCGGCCCCTGCTATTCACTCCATCTCTTACACCCATGTATATTTTTTTGTTTGTCAGTCGTTCACCATTCATTCTTTCAATATGTCCAAACCACTTCAAGGAATTCACTTTCATTTTATTTATAATACTCTTCTTCATCTTGCATTCCCTCCTTATGTCCTCATTTTTATTCAATCATATATCGTTCTATTTTTTTTAAATGAATATATCCTTGTTAAACAAGTACATATACATCTTCCTACGTTCCCTAAAATAAGCAAATAAATGCTTGTGCTTAGGTGAACGAAATCGGTTGAGGCAGGATTCGAACTCGCGACCACTGGATTACTAACCCAGCGCGCTAACCGCTCTGCCATCGACCCATCTAAATATATTACATACTCTTCTTAGTGATCTCATTTCCATAGCATTTATTCTACTCAATAAGAAGAGTAGGTATGTAATAGAACGATATAATATGCTGCGAAGTCTCTAAGTTGGTGTTTTTTGACTTCAAAGTTGACAAAACCGTGAAAAATAAAGATCCTGCATACAAATCTCGCGTATCTTTATTGATACTTTGTCGATATGAACAAATCGACAGTTGGATTATTTTTGTCAAGAGAGAAGATTCTGGGTTCAGTTCTTTCAACCTACCCGCAACAGGATAATGTCAACAACAACAATAATACCCTGCCATGAAAAATATACTATTGATTTTCATTGAATCGTTGTATTTCGTGTGACGGAAAATATAGTTCAGTTTTAAATTGTCAAGGACACTCTAAAATTAATAATTCATACTTATGAACACACGAACAAATAATTGATCGTCCGTACAAATGTGACTTATTATATTGAAGTAATAATAGTTGTCTTATTAATAAAGCAAAGTGTCTGGTTGTATGCCTGTTTGTATCTATCTGCGTGTTTGTGAGGTTTTTTTTAATTATGAAAAAAGTTATATAAAAATAATACAATAGTTTTAAAAACGCGCGCAAATTTTAGTTTTAATACGAGAGATAGCGACACTTTCAAAAAAGTACTACCTCCCTGACCAGCCAGCTGGTTAAAAATTATTTGACCAACACCAATTTAGTTAGTTTATTTTAATATTTTGGTAACTTTTTTTAATATATAATGCAACTGGCTCACGCCAGTCGCAATTATAACAGACTACAAACAAACCTAACCAACCTATTTTTACCAAACTGTTGTAGGTTAGGTTTAAAAATTCGGTGTACATCCTAGGATATCCTGGCTGGTCAAGGAGGCAGTACCTTTCAAAAAATCATTTTTAATGGCTGGTTTTTAGTTACTTCCTTCCATTAACTCACTTTACATGAGCGAGGTTTTCAACGCGGTCCAATTTTCAACGCTTAAAATAATAAAAAGAAAATAATTCATATAAATAAAAATAATACAAGAGTAAAATAATACATCTAAAGAATTAGCAGGAACAGTTTGCGTTGCTAAACCGTGTGCATTTGTATGGCACGTGTCATGAATTCAACACGAGTTTTTTAAGTGCATTAGCGCAACAAACTAGTGCCTAATTCGAGGCAGTACTTGCCTCCTAATCAAAACGGAAAACTTTGTTAGAATGGTGTTCAAAGGATGAATGCGAAATTTACTGAAAAGAATCGAATACTTTTTATGAAAATATTATAATATTCTCTTACATTGGATTTTTGTACCGGTGGAGATTCAATTATATTTCATGACAAATTAATATTTCGATAGAGAAGTTTAAATATCTTAGGAGAACTGGGAAATCAAGGCACCTACATGACTTGGGACCTGTCTTCGGCTGGTTTAAATGATCACTTTAAGCGCTTACGCAAAGTTCACCGATATACACATTTTTACATTTATAAGTACTAAGGAGCACTACGACCAGTTATGAATGATCGCAACATATCATATGATGCCAAAGTCGCCATTCATAACGCTAAGTGCCAACCTTGACGTATATAAGTGAGACGGGGGGCAAGTCTGATTCAATTGGCGAAATCAAAACCCTCACGATTACCCATATCATGGATATAATTATTATAATATGGAGTTCTATAATATCTTTAGATGTCATAGAACTCCATATTATAATTATATCCATGATATGGGTAATCACTAGGGTTTTGATTTCGCCGGTCGAACCAGACTTGCCCCCAGGACATGGCAGAAGTCGCACGAAAGTAGAATAATTGCAGTTGAAATGAGATCTCTATGAAGATTCTGTAATAGAACGATGTATGACAAGATACAAAATGAGGACATAAGGAAAAAATGTAAGATGAAGAAAGATATCATTAATAGAATGAAAGTGAACACATTGAGATGGTTTGGCCACATGGGGAGAATGAATGAAGAACGCCTGACGAAGAAAATATACAAAGCTGATAGGTACGGTAGGTATAAGAGGTCGGGGCCACCCAAGGAAGGGATGGCACGTCCATGTGAACGGTATTTTGAAAGACGGAAATGTTAGAAGCGTTAACAACAGACGATGTATGAATTATGAATGTTGACGAGGCGATGAATGTGTGTCAAGATAGTAGTATGTGGCGGTCGGTTAACTCTGATATGGGACATGGCGTTATGGTATGTATGTATGTATAAGTATATTTATGACGTATAAAACCAATGAAAACTTTATTAACACCAGCTGATTATGACCTTATAAGCCGAAACGATCGTAGTTAGACAAAATAAATACATTGTGGAATAATATGTGTTCATAATTTTCTAATTATTTGAAAAATCAATATGCCATATCTTAATTTTATATCAAGGGGGCAAGTCTGGTTTAACCGGCGAAATCAAAATCCTCACGATTACCCATATCATGGATATATGTAATTATTATATGGAGTTCTACAATATCTTTAGATGTCATAGAACTCCATATGATAATTATTCAATTATATCCATGATATGGGATATCACTAGGGTTTTGATTTCGCCGGTAGGACCAGACTTGCCACCCAGGTCTAGATTTTGAAATATTTGCATATTCTAAAACGAGTGATTCTATAAAGTATGTATTCAAATTTTGTATGGAAAATATTCAGCATTTTCATGAAATGATTATGTTAAGGGGGGGACTGCTGCCAACGTACCTATTTTTCAATTTGATATAAGTACCATCCTTATTTATTATCAAATCGTTTTGAAAAAAATAATTTAGATAGTTTGGATATTAATAAACAAAAATATACCTTAACTTTTTGATAATGTTCTGTATAAATTCTTGTAGAAAAATAATGGCATACCCCGATTTTCAACGTTTATCATATATTTTTAATAAACTATAAGGCGTAGAGTAATATATTTTTTTTTAAATTAAAGAAGACAAAAATATCTAGAAAAATATGATGTGACGTTGCATTAATGCTTCAGGTTTAGTAAATAAACCTAAAAAACATTTATTTTCCATTCAGCACCATTACGTAATAAAAGTTTTTTTGTTTTATTTACTTAACCTGATGCGTTAATGCAACGTCATATCATATTTTTCCAGGTATTTTGTTCTTCTTTAATTTATAAAAAAAAATATTGCTCTATACCTAATATTTTTTTAGAAATTTTAGATAAATATCTAAAATCGGGGTATGCTTATTATTTTCCTACAAGAATATATACAGAACATAATCAAAAAGTTAAGGTATTAAATTATACCTTAACTTTTTGATTAACTCTTAAATTATTTTTTAATAAAATATTTTATTATGAAAACTTGATAATTTTTCAATGCCATTTTATGAAAGTATGTGCCTTTTTACCAATTTGAAAATAAAAATAACAAATTTTAAGTTTCCTGTTGAGCTTGGGGTCACTTTGAAATATTTGACAGTTAAAAAAATAGAGAAGCACTATTCAGATATCTTTCAAAATCTAATGGGGTCTAAGTGAGTACCTATTAGATATACAAAATTTTTATGTACTTTTTTTTAAGTACATGTATTGTTTATAATCGATAAAGTAAAATAAACATGTCGTACATAGCACACACACACACAGATACGTTGTGATGAAACTTTCAGAATACAATCTCAGCGTGATAATAGTTGATAATCTGCAATAAAAAAATACCCTTAAAAATTGCGAAATCACAACTCCCCACTATATCCCCTTGGGTGAGTGAGGAGTAAAAATTTCAAACCCTTTTTTTCAACCCTATAGATATGGAATTTCCAAGAATCTTTCATTGCAAAATATCATCTCTCATCAGTTACAAGGTTCAACATCTATTCTGAATGTTGCATTTTTAGGTCAAACGATACTGTTGTATGGGCATACATGTTCCTGTGTGTCGTGCTAAATTTGTCAAGGTAATTCACACACGCACATCTGTCGCTGGTTACCCCACATTTTGTGATATACCATGATAGTATGTATGCACAAATAAGTTTTTTACGTTCTATTTTTACTCTTTACATACCTCAAGGGGATATATTATGTAGTTGGGAGTTATGAATTAGCAATTTTTAAGGTTATTTTTTATTGCAGATCATCAACTAGTATCATGCTGAGATTGTATTCTATATGTTTCATCACAATGTATCTGTGTGTGCTATGTGCTATGTACGGCGTGTTTATTTTACTTTATCGATTATAGACTAAAGTATTCATTTGATTCTGTTCAAATTTTGCAAATTTGTATATCTAATACTCGGTTAGACCTCATTAGATTTTGAAGGATATCAGGGGGGCAAGTCTGGTTGACCGTCGAAATGAAAACCCTCCTTGTTTACCCATATAATGGATATAATTATTATATGTCGTACCATACCATACCATCACGCCATTTCCCTATTTGGGGTAGGCAGAGAGAACCGAACGCCAGAATCCTCTCTCTTGACACACATTCCTCGCTTCATTCACATCCATACATCGTCTCATACACGCTCTTCTATTATTCTTACTTCTAACATCACCATCTTTCAAAATCCTATTTATGTGATCGTGCCAACTTTTTCTTGGCCGACCTCTACTTTTCGTTCCTCTTTTATCAGCCTTGTACACTTTTTTTGTCAGACGGTCATCACTCATTCTTTCTATGTGGCCGAACCACCTAAGGGCATTTATTTTCATCTTACTTACGATATTTCTTTCAATCATACATTCTCGTCTAATATCCTCATTTCTTATTTTATCATACATCGTTTTACCACACATTCGTCTTAGTGACTTCAACCGCGTTAATTCTACTTTCATGCGTCTTCTGCCATGTCCATGTCTCACTAGCATACATTAGAGTCGGTAATTATTATATGGAGTTCTACAATATCTTTAAATGTCATAGAACGCATAAGATAATTAAATCCATGATATGGGTAATCACTGGGGTTTTGATTTCGTCGGTCGAACCAGACTTGCCCCCCTGATCAGTAATTCTCAATTTTTTAACTGTCAAATATTTCACAGTGACCCCAAGCTCGGGAAACTTAAAATTTGATATTCTTATTATCAAATCGCTAAAAAGACACATCACTTTCATAAAATGGTATTGAAGAATTATTATGTTTTCGTGATTAAAATATTTAAATAAAAAATAATTCAACAAAATCATTTCATGTACCTAAATAGTGAAAATTAACCATACACAAATTGACTTGGAATGACTTGGTAGGGAGGAGTATATGCATGTATGTATGTTTATTTTATTTAGATGTAAAAAATAAATGCACTTTCTTACATCTAGTATAACCAATAAGCATATTTACAAGTTGAAAAAATACCAATTTCACACAGTATGAATTATATTATAAAAACAACAAAATATTCAAATTTACAAAAAAATACAAAGAAAGCACACAATATCTTTTCCTTTATGAATTCAACGTTTAGGCGACGAAAAGCGGCAAAACCAAGATGCTTCCTTCACACATTCTGGCAAATCATTAAACAGTTGATGTACTTTGTAATACACATTATTTTGTGTACCTGCCAGGTTAGTATAAGGCAGTCTAAAGTAGGTGTGAACTCCGATATTATACAGAACTATATTAAACATAGGTATATAGCGTTGGACACAACTTAAAATTAATCTAAATTAATATATCTAGATCGGTCGATGGCATAGCGGTTAGCGCGCTGGGCTAGTAATCCAGTGATCGCGAGTACGAATCCTGCCTCGACCGATTTCGTTCACGTATAGCACAAGCATTTATTTGCTTATTTTAGGGAACGTAGGAAGATGTATATGTACTTGTTTAACAAGGACATATCCATTTAAAAAAAAATATACTTACTTAAATATGGGCCCCTTGTGAAGCTATGGGTCCTCAATGCTTTGCATGATACTGCTCGTTTGTAGCTACGTCTCTAACGTTAAACAGCATTAAATAATATTCTTCAATTTTTTTTCTTTCAGAATATTTTTCACGAATAGGAATAGTTACAATGGAGGTGGAGGTTTTGCCTAGAATGCTTTGTCTCAGTCCTGGGCTGGAAAATATGGCGCACGTACCAAAGAACGCCATTAAACACGTAAGTCTGCAACATTTTTAAATTCAAAAATGTATTTAATTCAAGTTGACATTGATTATTCTTTGACAATAATAAATGTTTCATCTCAATACAGACGAAATTGGAATATATATTTATAGGAAAACCGGAAAATCAAACATTTTCAGGAATTACGTCCTGTCATCGGCTGGTTTACGAGATCACATAGTAGGCTATAATTATATGTCCTATTCTGATTCGTCTAAATTTATCCGTCTGAATTTTAGTATATGAGAAACGTCAAAAAGTTGACTGCATTTATACGGGGTCGCCTGTTGGTTATAGACGTTTTCGTACTCTGAAACTAATCAGAATAGGACATAATTTAGTATATTTTGAAAATATTTTCTCCAGTACCCTCAAAAGATAAATCTTTGAAATAAATTACAGTTTGTATGTACATCTTTATTCTACTATTGCATTTTTTTTTATTACGGCACTGGCCGATTTACTAATGATATTAATAACAATTAAGCACTACAAATAATAACACTCAATTATTATTATTACCATTATACACTTCCTCAAAATAATTAGCAGATCAATGTGTAAATTGTAAATTATTTAAAAGAGCAAAATAAAATGCAACAAACGCATCATCAAGCTTTCAATTGGGAATAGTTCACCCATCCAGATACTTAACATATCAAAGGATTAGGCTCTGAGGAGGTCTCTATACTACCTAACAACCCTACTGATTCCCGAATATTAACGTTTAAAATTTTAATTTGTTTTAGTAAGTAAAACCCTTTTTATTGTAAGTAACTAAAAAACTACAAGGCATATGAAATAGATGTTTACTTAATCGAAAGAGAATATGAATATCTACCGGCTGAGTTTTTTCATTATTTGTTATATTTTAATTACTATACTTGCTATTCAAAAATAACATCTAAATTTTATCTTTTCGTCAAGAAAAAATATTGAACATCACAGGTGTTTAATGACAAATTTTACAAAACATCTAAATAGAAACAATGTTGGGTTATTATAGAAGAACCAGGAACTCAAGACACCTACAGGGGTTACGACCTGTCATCGGCTGATTTACGCGATCACTTTATGCGCTTGCGCAACGTTCACAAATTATGCCTTCTTAGAGTTGCCTTGTCAATGTAATTTTTTGAAAGTTCTATATATTTTAATAATGTGTAACGTATATCACCTGAATATAAGGAATTATACTATTGCAATCTACGAAATAGCGAAGAAAACTTTGATTTTGTAACGCCATCTATTGAGAAATTTGTATATTAGTATATTTGTAAAAAAGAGATGCTAAAAAAGTTTGCCAATAAAAATATCATTTGACTCCCGACAGGGAAAAAATCCAATGTTTGCGTATATGTAATTAAAAAATATTAGATTTACATATTAGGTGAAATACAATATATTTTCGTGTCTCATACAATAGAAGGTAATTTAGTGTACATTTTTGCGTACATCCGTATACCCAGGGTATACAAGGGTTTTAAGCTCTTGCGCAGCGTTCGCCAATTTTGCATTTTATCCACTAAACTTATCAATCCGTATTCTAAAAATTCTATATTATTTTGAATAGAACATTTCAAACACTTGAAAATAAGCAGAAAACATCTGCGCCATCTATGGAATTTCGAAGAAACTTTCTAACTTCGTCTATTAAGAAATTGATTCGTAAACAATAAAGAAAATTAGGTTTGGTTAGATAAGTACCTATAATGTTACTATAAATTAATTGCGTCTTCCAATCTTGTAAATATTTGAAAAAAGAAAAGGAAGAGATGACTGTTGATACCATAGATTTTTATTATGATATACTAGATATCGTAGTTAGCTAATTTTGTATGAATCGAAGTGAGGCATTTTTCGGGGGGATTTTTGACGTTTTGGTTGACAGACCACATCGTTTTTCTATAGAGAATAATGACTAATGTGAATTGTTTACGGATTTATTTATCTAAAAAACATTTTAATTATTAAGGTTTAGAGAACAGTTATCTAGGATGTGTTGAAATGTAAGGAAAACTGAAATATGTTGCCAACCAAAACGTCAAACGCGCGATATTCCATGACTCACTTTTTGCACGGAGTATTACATCTAGTATAATATTATAATAAAAATCTATGGTTGATACCTACTGTGAATACTAGTGTTTACAATCAGCATTCACCTGCTTCCGGTTTAGTAAGTCAAAGTTTCCGGTTGGCTATCTGATTGGTTGAGATCTCGTAGTATTAAGTCAAATGAGCTGTGAAATTGAAAAAAAAATATATATATACTTATATCAATTTAATTCATAATACAACTCGCTCACGCGAGTCGCTATTATTATTATTAATATAAACAAACTTTACCTAACCTAAGAATGCACAAAAGAAAAGCTGGAACTAGACGCTACTCTCTGAATTGTCCCATGGTGAATATTGTTCATACGGTCAAAAGGTCGCATTGAAAATTGTCCCCACGGTCACCTGTCCATACGGTGAAAAGGGCGTACGGTCATTCGTCCATAAATCATTTCATTTTCATGGGAATAGATTCAGACGTGTATTTTTAATATTACAGTTTTGTTTTCTTAGCAAACGAAATGATTCCCTTTAATCTGTTTTTTTTTTCAAATTAAGTAGTAAATAAAATTACCCATGACATAATATTTAAATACAATTAAACAGAACTGTTCAGTATCATCAATTTTGGTTAGTTAAAACTATAGTAAAAATTAAGACAAAAAGTACAATCGTTTGTATTGCCTTACTGTCGCATGCATATAATTCTTTTGTCCTTTTTGTCTCGCTGTCCTAATTTATTTGATTTTAGTACCAATTTCGAGATTACCGATTAATTTATATCAACAGTTTTAAAACAACTTCATTTTGTTCGATGACGTCAATCATCGTGTCGGAATAAAAACAGTATTACATCGGACATTCAAAATACACCTGTCCATCAAAATATGCCAACCATTTATATAGGTGTCATACTTTCTGCGTTGATCAGCTTAGACGTTTTGTTATTGTTTATTTTTTTATTGAAACTGCGTCGAATAGTAAGTTGATTCCGTCTCGTGCGGAGCCCGCCAAATAATTACAACATGGTAGTTGTTGTTTTTTTACTATCGTATGTGTTGCTGTCCCTTTCGAGCTTGCGTGTTTTGACGGAGTTTTTTTTCTCTTTCTCTCTCTCTGTCGCCCATAGTATTTTACGGCCTTCAGTGCTGCTAGCTGATAAATCAGTGTCGCCATTATTTCATTATAATCTTATCTCGATAGTTTTAGTAGAAATATTATTTACATCGAAAAGGAGATAGCAAATTGAATTAGGTATCTGCGTGAAACTTGACTGATTGTAATTTTATCGATGTATTAACAATATAGATATGATGGAAATATACAGAGATAAGGATTTTTATATTGCTGATTTATTAATTTGTTAATAAAAGCAGGAAAACACACAAATTAGACAAAAAATAAATGTTTTTCTTATAAAGTTTGAGAAACCCTAAAAGTTTTTCATAAAATCCAAGTTTGAGATATTTTATTTGTCTATATTTATACATTTTATTAGTACTCTAGCTTATATAGTTTTTTCATGCATGGAAAAATTAAATTAAAATTAAATTTTTGACAACCCCTGATTGGAACAAAAATTTTTAAATCAGACTACAGAAGTTTTGGAGGCCTACAATTTTCTATATATTCAAATTTTTTTGACTCTGTGTATCAAGTGGATCAAAAGGGTTCACACAAAACGCAATTATATATATTTTTTTTGCATGCAAAAAGTTCACTAGGCCATACAAAATGTTCCTTCCTAGTACCCAGTACCTACGTCTTGGCTTGAAACTGTCGTTATATTAAGATAAATAAATTCTCTACAACAAATCGACAGTTGGAAAATAAGAATTTACAGCGGTAATCATCTTAATATTCAAGACTGATGTGAGTTATTAAAGACATACATATTTGTATATACAATATTTAGTAACTGGATAATCATAAATTATAATGTTACATGTTCAAATATCTTTAAGAATTGATGAATGATTCGTTGATTCGTTGAATTTGCCTACATAAATTGTTTGTACTCCGATTAAGAGTCCTTTGAGGTTTATAATATGTGATTGTGTAGAGTGCATATTATTCATTCGTTAAAAATATTTTCAAGGCCTTACCCATAAAACAATTCCGTCTTAATTTAAGAGTCCTTGGAGGTTTATAATATGTGATTGTGTAGAGTGCATATTATTCATTCGTTAAAAATATTTTCAAGGCCTTACCCATAAAACAATTCCGTCTTAATTTAAGAGTCCTTGGAGGTTTATAATATGTGATTGTGTAGAGTGCATATTATTCATTCGTTAAAAATATTTTCAAGGCCTTACCCATAAAACAATTCCGTCTTAATTTAAGAGTCCTTTGAGGTTTATAATATGTGATTGTGTAGAGTGCATATTATTCATTCGTTAAAAATATTTTCAAGGCCTTACCCATAAAACAATTCCGTCTTAATTTAAGAGTCCTTGGAGGTTTATAATATGTGATTGTGTAGAGTGCATATTATTCATTCGTTAAAAATATTTTCAAGGCCTTACCCATAAAACAATTCCGTCTTAATTTAAGAGTCCTTGGAGGTTTATAATATGTGATTGTGTAGAGTGCATATTATTCATTCGTTAAAAATATTTTCAAGGCCTTACCCATAAAACAATTCCGTCTTAATTTAAGAGTCCTTTGAGGTTTATAATATGTGATTGTGTAGAGTGCATATTATTCATTCGTTAAAAATATTTTCAAGGCCTTACCCATAAAACAATTCCGTCTTAATTTAAGAGTCCTTGGAGGTTTATAATATGTGATTGTGTAGAGTGCATATTATTCATTCGTTAAAAATATTTTCAAGGCCTTACCCATAAAACAATTCCGTCTTAATTTAAGAGTCCTTTGAGGTTTATAATATGTGATTGTGTAGAGTGCATATTATTCATTCGTTAAAAATATTTTCAAGGCCTTACCCATAAAACAATTCCGTCTTAATTTAAGAGTCCTTGGAGGTTTATAATATGTGATTGTGTAGAGTGCATATTATTCATTCGTTAAAAATATTTTCAAGGCCTTACCCATAAAACAATTCCGTCTTAATTTAAGAGTCCTTGGAGGTTTATAATATGTGATTGTGTAGAGTGCATATTATTCATTCGTTAAAAATATTTTCAAGGCCTTACCCATAAAACAATTCCGTCTTAATTTAAGAGTCCTTTGAGGTTTATAATATGTGATTGTGTAGAGTGCATATTATTCATTCGTTAAAAATATTTTCAAGGCCTTACCCATAAAACAATTCCGTCTTAATTTAAGAGTCCTTGGAGGTTTATAATATGTGATTGTGTAGAGTGCATATTATTCATTCGTTAAAAATATTTTCAAGGCCTTACCCATAAAACAATTCCGTCTTAATTTAAGAGTCCTTTGAGGTTTATAATATGTGATTGTGTAGAGTGCATATTATTCATTCGTTAAAAATATTTTCAAGGCCTTACCCATAAAACAATTCCGTCTTAATTTAAGAGTCCTTGGAGGTTTATAATATGTGATTGTGTAGAGTGCATATTATTCATTCGTTAAAAATATTTTCAAGGCCTTACCCATAAAACAATTCCGTCTTAATTTAAGAGTCCTTGGAGGTTTATAATATGTGATTGTGTAGAGTGCATATTATTCATTCGTTAAAAATATTTTCAAGGCCTTACCCATAAAACAATTCCGTCTTAATTTAAGAGTCCTTGGAGGTTTATAATATGTGATTGTGTAGAGTGCATATTATTCATTCGTTAAAAATATTTTCAAGGCCTTACCCATAAAACAATTCCGTCTTAATTTAAGAGTCCTTGGAGGTTTATAATATGTGATTGTGTAGAGTGCATATTATTCATTCGTTAAAAATATTTTCAAGGCCTTACCCATAAAACAATTCCGTCTTAATTTAAGAGTCCTTTGAGGTTTATAATATGTGATTGTGTAGAGTGCATATTATTCATTCGTTAAAAATATTTTCAAGGCCTTACCCATAAAACAATTCCGTCTTAATTTAAGAGTCCTTGGAGGTTTATAATATGTGATTGTGTAGAGTGCATATTATTCATTCGTTAAAAATATTTTCAAGGCCTTACCCATAAAACAATTCCGTCTTAATTTAAGAGTCCTTGGAGGTTTATAATATGTGATTGTGTAGAGTGCATATTATTCATTCGTTAAAAATATTTTCAAGGCCTTACCCATAAAACAATTCCGTCTTAATTTAAGAGTCCTTGGAGGTTTATAATATGTGATTGTGTAGAGTGCATATTATTCATTCGTTAAAAATATTTTCAAGGCCTTACCCATAAAACAATTCCGTCTTAATTTAAGAGTCCTTGGAGGTTTATAATATGTGATTGTGTAGAGTGCATATTATTCATTCGTTAAAAATATTTTCAAGGCCTTACCCATAAAACAATTCCGTCTTAATTTAAGAGTCCTTTGAGGTTTATAATATGTGATTGTGTAGAGTGCATATTATTCATTCGTTAAAAATATTTTCAAGGCCTTACCCATAAAACAATTCCGTCTTAATTTAAGAGTCCTTGGAGGTTTATAATATGTGATTGTGTAGAGTGCATATTATTCATTCGTTAAAAATATTTTCAAGGCCTTACCCATAAAACAATTCCGTCTTAATTTAAGAGTCCTTGGAGGTTTATAATATGTGATTGTGTAGAGTGCATATTATTCATTCGTTAAAAATATTTTCAAGGCCTTACCCATAAAACAATTCCGTCTTAATTTAAGAGTCCTTGGAGGTTTATAATATGTGATTGTGTAGAGTGCATATTATTCATTCGTTAAAAATATTTTCAAGGCCTTACCCATAAAACAATTCCGTCTTAATTTAAGAGTCCTTGGAGGTTTATAATATGTGATTGTGTAGAGTGCATATTATTCATTCGTTAAAAATATTTTCAAGGCCTTACCCATAAAACAATTCCGTCTTAATTTAAGAGTCCTTGGAGGTTTATAATATGTGATTGTGTAGAGTGCATATTATTCATTCGTTAAAAATATTTTCAAGGCCTTATCCATAAAACAATTGCGTCTCAATTTAATGGCTTCAAAAACAAATAAATATGATTGATTATATTTTCTATTCTTATAATATTTTATAATTTATTTTTCTTGGCATAAACTTACACGTGGTAGTATCTACTTATTTTGTATTTAAAGTGTTTGTTAGATATTTTATTAATTTAATCTCATTGAAGAGATAAGATAAGGTGAGGCAAAATGTACCACACATAAATTTATTCTAAAGCTTTAAATGATTAATTTTACAACAAACTGAAAAATATTTTGAATAACATTACATAAAAGAATGTGTTTTCTTAATATTATCATTTATCAAGGCAGTATCAATTACATAATACATATATCAAATTCATCTACACACTCTTATGTAAATAATCAACAAATATTTCTGTAATTGAAAGTGTATAATATACATACTATGAAATTCTCAAGATTATTTGCAATTTGAAGCCACACGTATATAAAATGTTAAAAAATTACGGTAATTGTTTACAAGTACTGTCCCTGGCCGATCGCAATAATTTTTATATCAATAGATCAATTGCGCATAATATATCACGGGAAAAATAAAAACTTTGGGCGGTAAGGCTTTAAAAAATTATAAAAAAATAAATAAACTAACAAAAAATGTATGGAGGAATCCATTACAATTTGTAAGTTTACTGAGACAATTTGAATTTCCGAAACTCACCACTAGGTGGCAATTCTGCCTCCAAACTACTAGCGTTTCGAAAGCAAATTATAAACAGTAATACAAACGCTATTTGCCACATTCACATCCGTGATATAAATATTATAATACAGTATATGATGCAATTCGCTCACGCGAGTCGCAACAATAACTACATATCCAACCTATTCAAACCAAACTTTTGGTAAGAATAGGTTGGTTAGGTTTGTAGGACTCGCGTGAGCGAGCTGCATTATTAATCAAAATGGAGTCATAAATTTTTCAAGAAATGAAAATATGAGAATTATTTAAAATATTACTTTGTAATACCATTGTATTGCGCTAGTGTTCAAGTCAGGTGGTAAATTTCGGAAACATGAGCAGTCAGGAAACCAACCATTTTTATTATGGATTCCTTTATACATTTTCTCAATTTTATTTTATTTTTTATATTTTTTTAAATCCTCACCAAAAAAAAACAACAGACGAAAGTTTTTATTTTTCCCGTAATATATACGCGTTGATCTATCTATTAATATAAAAATTATTGCGATCAGTAGTTGTAGGTACACGATGTCTGGAAGAAAATGTTTGAGCTTCACAATCATTTAATTAAATGTAAATACTCAAATTAAAAAAAAAACACAAAGTAGCTTAGAAGGAACAAAATCGCTTTAAGATGTTGTACATAAAAATCTTTCCATGATGCAATAGTAATGCTAAACGATGCAATAGTAACGCTAACGCTAGCATAAACAAACATGTGACAAGGACATTGCAGTAAAAATTTTGAAAGTGAAATAATGTCACAGGAAATGACATGTTACTCAAGATAAAAGTTATATACTTAGTAGGTATAAAGTATTAGGTACAAATTGAAGAAGACACAATATATGTAGGTAAGTACCTATTGTGAACAAAATTAAACAAAACGTAATGGCATGATCATATGAAAATAATGAACGAAGTTCGACTTATGTATTAGAAAGAATATATATTATGTAACATTCCATCTCGTTACAGACTAAGCCTAATGAAGTCGACATATTATATAATATGTAAAAATATGATTTTATAAATTATAATGAATAAATAAATATATTAATATAGATAAACATGCTGTAAAATACCTTTAAAGAATATATGCAATGTTTTTTTAATCAAAGTATAAGTTGTACATACTTTTGTCTCATTTAAATTAAAAAAAATATTGATACCTATGTCAATCGTCATTACAGCTTATAGATAAATCATTCAGTATATACAACAAATCTTCCAACAATAAATTATTTGTACGAGAGCCCCATCTTTTGCTGATAATTGTATATTTATTTATTCTGGTAACACTAGCATTTGCTCCGTCTCTTTCTGATATCTTACGTTTCACCGTGTCGCGTGACGCGCTCTGTCATCCGTGATCGCTTTGAAGTTGTACGCGGTTGCTTGTCGCTATTGCCAGTTTTATCGAGTTTTTACAGTTGATGTGTATGTGTGAAATCGAAATTTCTGGTAAATATTGTGAAATGTGCGATAAGTTCCGCGTTGTGCGGTGTTCGATCTGTCGATATTTGCAAAATTCGCTGGTAAATGCGACGTAGTTCGTTGTAATAACAGCGTTTTGGCCGTCCGATGTCAAGTGTCATTTTTTTGGGGTTATGGATATCGTCTTGGCTGCAGTGCGAATACATGTCATTGCCGTTTGAAAAATATCCTCAATTCTGAATTAATTACGGTGCAAAGTGCTATGTTGTGTTTGTTATTAACATTCTACGCTCGTTTGTCTGTGTATTGGAATGTTTTAAAGTGATTATATCGCGGTTCGGCTTCACCCCCCTCCCCAAATATGAGTAATATTTTGTTGTAAAAGACGAAATAATTGTTAAGCAATATGCGCGTATCAAAAGCAAACTAGTACATTGTTCGATGTGTCTAAAATTAGTTAGCTTTGTTTGTATATCATGAACAAAGATCACTCTATTGACGTTTTACATACAATTTCAAAACAACGCAGATTACTAAGAATGTTATTTACGGTATCACTCCGTAGATTCAATGGTTTTTTTTTTGGTTGAATCTAATTGGATTTCAACTCGTTTCTTTAATATTAACTGAGGTCGCTTTCAGCTTGTAATTCCAAGAATGTATACGTCATGATCGTTAGATTTATAAAAAAATGAATTAATACAGATTTAAAATAGTTTTCACAATATGTTTACACGCATAAAAATTTGATTTTTAAATCATTTATACTTTTCACGGCATATTACACGCCACCGGGGTAAATATCCATAAAAAATTAAGTTCATTATATTCCTTTTATGTGGTTAAGTATTGAATTTAACACTTATCAAAGTATTAACTAGACGCCATTAAAAAAATATATATTACACCATATTTATATAAACAGATGTTTTCTTTTGTTTACGAGTTATTTCTGTTTTGATGATATCATAATTTGTGACGTCATGTTTTTTTTGACAGGACATAGTATAAAAATTTCTCAGGTGGCATTTCAACCGACATTTATCTTCTTCTTCTAGTGTCATATCAGGTCCCCCCGACGCCGACGTTGACGACCACCATAGAGAAAGCCTCCCTGTCCTGTGTAGTGCGAAACAGCTCCTCTACAGCTCTTATACCAATCCATTCGCGGATGTTTCGCAGCCAGGAAAGCTGTTTTCTTCCGACCCCTCTACGACCCTCAATCTTCCCCTTCATGACGAGCTGAAGGATGGTATATTTTTTACCTCAGAATACCTATCACATTTTACGGAGCTTAACATTGGTGATTAATTATTTGTTAATGTTGGCTCTATGTAGTACATCAGTGTTACTGACCATGTCAGTCCATGATATTCTCAACATTCTGCGGTGGATCCACATGGTTCAAATGCTTCAAGGCGGTTTATAATATTAACTTTGAGAGTCCACGCCTCCACCACATAAAGCAGAACTGACCACACATAACACTTGACCATTCTTTGTCTCAGCTTTAAGATATTGCCGTCGTGGAGAAGAATTTTCATTTTTAAAAATGCCGATCGGGCCGCTTCTATCCTGCATTTACACTACCCAAATACTTAAATTGTTTTACCCTTTCATAAGAATATAAATAAATTAATAATGCCCTATAAATTGAAGATAATAATTTTATTAGGTATGAATTAGAGAATAACAATTTTAATAAACTAATATTACCTTATTATAAATTAAAGAATAAGAATTATAATCAAATAAGTCCTTATTACAATTTAAGAGATAATAATTTTAATAAACTAATAATTCCTTATTATAAATTAAGGGATAAGAATTATCTGCATCTGCATATAAATAAAGTAGACCTGCAGGCTAAGTCAGTAAAAAAGTCGAGATCCGACAACGTATCGCCGCTCTTCTCGTCATGTTTACGCCCGTGACGACAATTCGTAGTCACTAAGCGCTGTCGAGTTCGTAAATGCACTTATGAGTATTTGTCGCCGTTAGGCTGGCTTGCGGTACATTTTTGAATTATCATTTATGGCAATACACAATATTTTCCCCATGATTTGAATAAATGTCAAATTTGTTTACATAAATTTGTTAAATAAATATAATATGGTCATATTTTTAAGCACGAAAGCAAGTTATAATACGATTAAATTAACTTCTTTTGTGTTTATTGAATGTTTTGAGTGTAATTTTAAAAATTATTTTTAATTATATTTCGATCAATTTATCAAGTCTATGACAGCAGCGTGTTATTTTTTTACTAAAAACTACGCCGAATTTTCTTTTGTTAAGTGTTAAAATACATATGTGATAAAATAGCTTACAAGAATACTTTCTCAAAATCCACAAAAATACGGAAAACATTTACGGACGCATAGAATCATCATAGAATTATAATGTTATAATCTAAGTACGGACGCATATTTCCATTAAATATATAACCATATAAAACTTTTGTTATGCGGTAATTAGCAATAATTGAATTACGCGGAATATTTAAAGGGTTTGAAGAATCTCTTAAACGGCGTCGTTTAACCCGTTTATTATTATTCTCAAAATAAATATGAAATTCGGCATTGTTCGCGTAAAAAATGACATTTAATTCAACATGGCGGCGTTAGATCTTGTCTCTCGACTCGATGTCGACCCAATCTCGCCGTCAAATAAGTGGGCGAGAACGATTCCACGCATTATCTGCTTAGTGACTACCAAAACTGTCAAAATATCGATTAGTCGATATTTTGACAGTTAATCTCGACATTTATCGGTCGAGATCTACTTACAGACTTAGCCTGCTGGTAAATTTGTCGTTCTGGATTTGCACATGTTTGTGCACGGCTAAATTCATGTCAGTCTGTCTGTCTGTCTTTCGTTTGAAATCTTACTATGTCAAAATCGTCAATTTTACAGTAGAGCAAAAATCTTATAATATTACATTTTTATAATATAACATTTGAAACAGTATAAAAACACAAAGCCTCGCGAGCTAATGTTTTTTATGTTATTTTCAAAAGAAAGTATGTTTTAATGTTATATAATAAGACTTATAGAATGCTTTTTTGCATTACTCGCCGAGTCGCCAAAATTGATTTATTAGAATATATCCTTACGGTTATTATAATGCCAACTGATGCCAACGTAAAATTTTGTTTGTTCCCGTCATAGCCAGAGCTCAAAAGGCACGAAATAATAAAATCCTACATAGAGAGAGGGAACAATTTACACGGAACAAGTGTTTCCTTTTGCATTGTGGGTCAGATTTGCTTTACTTGCATTGTTTTACCGATTTAGCTGTCAAAATGGTGATTCTTTACAAGAGGCCTACAACGCCAATTATATTGATTTTTTGTTTAAAGATAGTCAATATTATACATATTTCGGGAAAAATATTCTTTTTTTGTGGAAACGCCTAATTTAAAAAAAAAAAATACGAAAAAATATATAAAGAGTATAAATGGTTGGTTTTCGACATCTATCGGTAAATTTTCAAACTTATGGAAACACAATATAAAATCATTTTTACAAAAAACAACTTTATTTCTACGAAATTTTGTAAAACAGGAATACAGTTTAAAAATATATAAGATTACAAAATATTTAATACCTTCAACTTTCGTGTCAGGTCTTGAAATTTAATTATTATTTAACTAAGGAATATTATTTGAATGACATCACAAAAGCGCCGCAATGCGTTTAAAAATATAAGTTTTCTTCCGATGAGAATGATATTTAATTATGAAATAATATTATTATCAACAACTATTGATTATTGATTACAGTTTAAAAATATATAAGATTACAAAATATTTATATACCTTCTACTTTCGTGTCAGGTCTTGAAATTTAATTATTATTTAACTATGGAGTATTATTTGAATGACATCACAAAAGCGCTGCAATGCGTTAAAAATATAAGTTTTCTTCCGATGAGAATAATATCGAAATAATAAAAAGGTCATCAAAATGAAATATTATTATCAACAACTCTTGATTATTTATTATAAAATAATGTATGCTGTGCACGTTACAACTTTAAAAACACATTCGTTCTATATGGGCAACCCAAAGTTTGAATTAATTGGACTAACATAAATAAAAAAAATACTTATTTAAAAATAATCAAAATGAGGTAATTAACTACATTTTGATGATGGAGAATAGAGTGCTTTTACTCATCATAATATGCCCATGAGACACAAAGCGAAGATGCAGGTCGATAAATTGCAGCATCCAGAGTAATTTATCTTTTCACGGCACTCACGGTTAAGGGCAAGCGTTCGTTCTTCCTCGCGGGTGCTCAGGTTGACGTGGCCAAGTCTTCATGGACTATTGGCATCGTCATGGGCATGTTCATGGGGCGTGTGGCTGGGGCCATGTGTCCATGCGGAGTAGCCGCAAAAACAACACTGGCAATGGACTGGAAGCCCGCACCTTGTGAAGTCCACTAGATATTGTGACGTCCACCAGGTGTTGGTTAATACTGTACCGAATAATTTTTTTAAGTACCTACCATAAAAGCTTCGTTTCATTTTGTTGCATGAACCGCCGAAGGCGGCCATTTACCGCGCAGCGGTAAAAAGTAGGCTGAAAGCCCTAGCTTAGAAGCTGAGCGAAGCGATGCTTCTCAGCTAGTAAGTAATATAATAATACCTTATTATAAATTATGAGCTAGGAATTTTGATATTTAAAGTAATATTAAGGGACAAAAATTTCAATAAACTAGTAAGTATTCCCTTATTATAAATTAAGGGATAAGAATTATAATCTAATAATTCCTTATTATAAATTAAGAGATAAGAATTTTTATAAACAAATAATTCCTTATTATGAATTAATGGGTAACAATTTTAATAAACTAATAATTCCTTATGATGAATTAAGGGGTAACAATTATAATATACTTATAATTCATTATTATAAATATATTTTAATAAAATTAATAATTCCTTATTATGAATTAAGGGGTAACAATTATAATATACTTATAATTCATTATTATAAATATATTTTAATAAAATTAATCATTCCTTATTCCCTAGGCATAATTAATTCAATAAACTTTAACGGAAAATAATTTCGATATAATAATAATCATAATAAACACTTCTTTGCACCTTGCGCATGTTACGAATCTATTGCCGTATGGCAATTTCTTCCAACTAACCAGTGTTTCCAACCTCGAGAAAAATGCTAGCGCGATAAATTAATTTAAATAAATTTCTTCTTTTAATAAACTATTTATTCCTTATTTTAAATTAAGGGATAAGAATTTTAATAAACTAATAATTCCTTGTTATGATGAGACTTTTGATAAATGTTTTTTTTCTTTGCATTAATTTAAATGGGTCGGTGGCAGAGCGGTTAGCGCGCTGGGCTAGTAATCCGGTGGTCGCGAGTTCGAATCCTGCCTCGACCGATTTCGTTTACCTAAGCACAAGCATTTATTTGCTTATTTTAGGAAACGTAGGAAGAAGGTTGTATATATACTTGTTTAACAAGGACATATTCATTAAAAAAAAAAAAACTTGCAAAACAACAATGATTGGTCTATTTAAGTTTGTCGACGGACAAAATACAACTCTTGTGCAGTCTTAATTTTTTTTTAACATGTCCACGTAGGGGACGCCAGCTATTAGGATTTGGGTCCATTTTACTCTTCCGAAGAAGCGCACTACGTAGCGTTGGGAGGGGTTTGCAATCTAGAAAAGAGTTTATTAATTCGGATTTTAAAAAGACCCGGGTTGTACGAAGATGGAAACAGAATTCGGAAGATCGTTCCACAGTCAGGCTGCTGTATTAATAAAGGAGTTCGAGAAGCGACTTGTTCGTATATGTTGAAGGTCCACTGTGAATGTGTGCTGCGATTGAGTGAAGCGAGTGACTCTGTTGCGAGTGGGTGGAGGAGGGACAAAGATGCAAGTTCTTCTGAGCAATTCCCGTGGTAGTATCTATAGAATAAACTTAAAATACCGACTCTGCGTCTGTGTTCTAGTGATTGCAATCCATCAGTCAGTGATGGATCATCAATCAGACGTATAGCACGCCTTTGGACAGCGTCGAGGGTATTCAGTAGGTATTGGGGGGCGCCACTCCAGAGGTGACTACCATAATATTCAATAATTGGACGTATTTGCGCTTTGTATATAGATCTGGGTCTTAGTAAAATATCTACGCGCTCTATATAGTACGCTCAATTTTTTGAGGCGAGTTTCACCTTAGCTTCGATGGAGCCCTTGTAGTGTAATTGGTTCGTTATAGATACTTCAAGCAGGTTGATAGAGCTGCTGTTAGGTAGGGTGCTTCCGTTGAAAGACACTTGCAATTCATTGGGGTTTCTCTTCGCAGAAATTAGACAGGCTTGGGTTTTTGAGACGTTAAATGAAACTTATTAATGATGGTCTTCAGCGAAACAATACAATATGTCAGTTTCCATGTTAAAATTTCAGTTTTATTAATCCATGTCACTATTGTTTGGATTTAAATTTATAGTGATTTTATTCAAAATTAAATACAAAGATTCTAGTTCCACATACGATCATTTCGGCTGACATCGTTGTCAAATGATCAGTCAAAACTGATAAAATACGATTTAAATTGATATTTGCGTTCAAAACCTTTGCGCCGTTTTTCCCCTGATTGGGTAGGCAGAGAGAAACGATCTCCTCGTTTTTCATTTCATCTTGCGACTATTTTGCGTGCATCGTATCATACATACGCGCTGTTATTTATAAAATCATTTTTATTTTATTTTATTTGGGATGTTCAACAGCTTCACATTATTACCTACAATAAACTATACATTTACATAGAGTAACAACATTATAGAGAAGCGACGAAGTGAATTCCACGAAATTGAATAAAATACTTATGTAGTGTCATAGAAAATAAATGGAAAAAACTAAAATTAAATGTTAAGGGGCCATATAAACCTAAACACCCCAATTTCAAATCAATTTCCTCAAATATGTTAAACAGTGTGTTTCTAGAAAAAATAGTAT
The DNA here is from genome assembly GCA_963576475.1 of Molanna angustata. Classification (NCBI taxonomy): domain Eukaryota; kingdom Metazoa; phylum Arthropoda; class Insecta; order Trichoptera; family Molannidae; genus Molanna; species Molanna angustata. The sequence continues at coordinate 6,495,759 of OY754983.1, read as the reverse complement.
AAGTCTTTTTAACATTTCTCTAGTGAATGTTCGTCACACAATTTTAAAATTCAGCATAAATTCTCATAATAAAATATTAAAAATATCCTCTTATACAGTGTTTTTTTTTTAAATTACTCCTAAACTATGTTTCGTGGAGAAATAAATCTTTTATACGCTTACAGAGTGAGCGTTGTAAAATAACTCTAGCTCAATTACTTCTTCTTCCATTGCTTGATTATGCCGATGTATGCTATTTGGATGCAAATGAAGTGCATCTCAATAAACTTGAACGTCTTCAGAATATATGTATCAGATTCATCTTTGGGTTGAAAAAATTTGATCGCATATCACCTTACCGCAATCTTCTTTGTTGGCCCAGGATACGCCAGCGGCGCAATATACACATTTTGTCACTATTGTACAATATTCTCTCGAACCCAAACCTGCCACAGTACCTCAAAAGCAAATTCACTTATTTATCCAATCATGTACTTCCACTCCGATCTGCTGAACGTACAACACTATCCATACCTATCCATAATACAGAATTTCTCAGCTCTTCGTTCGAAGTACAATCAGCAAGATTATGGAATAGCCTTAATCCGGATATTGCGTCGTCTAACTCACTTAGTATTTTCAAGAAAAAACTAAAGAAGGAATATTTATACTTGAACACCTGATCCCGATTTCCTCTCCTGTCCTTACCATATCCTTTTTATTGCTATGAATTATATTTTTTTTTGTTTAATAGTATTTAAGTGTTATACGTGTTTTCTTTGATTTCTTTTACTCTTTTTTATTTGCTGTTGTACATACACAATGTTGTCGTACTTTGTAATCTGGTTGGTTGGAAGAAATTGCCTAATGGCAATAAGCCCGCCAGTGTACAATTATATTTGTTTATATTATGTACAAGAAGATGTATAAATAAAATAAATAAATAAAATAAAATCAAAGTGAATGACCGATAAGGTTTTATCATTTCTTGTCAGGTTTTTTCTTGAAACGCACAACGTTAACAAATTTTGGGTTTCCGATAATTTTAATCAACGCACGCGATAATTACCCTTACTAACACGTAAATTCATAGTGCATTAAGCAGTTTTACTATATCATGTCTTCAGTCACTAGATTTAGCGTTATATGTCCTCTTAAAACAGTAGCATGAAAAATAGAAGGAAAAAATACATGAACCCAAAGAAATTTATTTTAATATTATACCATTCACTTTTGATAAATATCCTTCCAATTTATATACAATAATCATCATTTTGTCGTAATATTCGTACATATTTTCTTACACAAATAAGCGAATCTCAAGGTCACATTAAATTTAAAAAAACACCTTTATTTGATAAAATAACTAATTTTTCCTAGTGAGGTTGAATACATTTGTGTATTAATTTTCAAAGTATTATTTGTGAGATGAAATAAATAAATAAATAGAAAATCAATGTATGGAAGTGACGTGACTGGCATACATTGAGTTATCTTTCCTTGTTTCTTTTCTTGAGCTAAATGACCCGTTGTCTAGGGGGCTGATACTTTGCAAATTATTATGTGAATTCTAAAGGGCGTATGTGTTTTTTTTTGTCGAAAAAGAACGTTGAGGTGTGACATGGTTGAAGTTAATAATTATCGTAAGATCTGTACAGTAAATATTGTAGTTATGTCATTATGTCATGCATTTGTGTATGAAGAAAAGAGATGTATAGTTTTCTATGGGTATAGACTATAGACTGACGTTTAAAATATTTTTTTTGTCATAGGGCCGGTATTACAGTCGGCCTCATTATTTAACTCATTGAGGTTGTTAAACTCAAGATTAATGTTAAGGGGAGATTGAATCCATTTACGTATTACAGTGCAATATGACATGTCAGTTACTAAATCTTCAATTATAGACATATTTTACTTTTTCTGTGGTTATTATCTGTCAAATTTTAAATAACCTCAAATAATACGAACTACAAAACGGGACGCTACGACTTGAAATACTATTGTTTTATTATCCAACATGGTAAATTTAATTTTTTTCACCAAAATAATGCTTTTAAATGCCCATGTTTGTTTCAATATTGCTGTCAGGTTGTTTTGTTGTGTGGCGCCACCGTCGATTCAACTAACGCCTCTAGTGATAGAACACTGAAACTACACGCGTTGCCTAGCAACGAGTCGAGAAATGACATTTGACTCACCGTTACGTACTTAATCCGCCAGAAACGTTGAGTTAAATATTTGTTGTTTTAGTGACGTATTTGAGGGAAGATTAGTCCTAAACGAACACTGTAATACGCTATATTATTGTAAAACTTGAGTTCAGCTCTTAAACTGAGACTGTAATATCGGTCCATAACAACACAAACACATGATGTAACCAATCTCACGCTGACAGCTCGATGTTACGATTTTTCTGAAATTCTAGCTGATTTTCGTCATCTCATAAATTAGTCAAATGGTTCCTGAACGTTCCTTTTACCTATATCATTTTCTTCCATCTTGCTTTTCTCATTAATAAATATTATTGTACCGAATTAACTTTTGAAAATTCACGAGTTGGAAGAAATTTCCTTACCCGGGTACCTTTTTGCATTTGCTACATTTATATAGTAGGTATTTACATAATTAAAATATATATATATATATATATATATACACTGAGAAATTCCTCTTAAGTTGTTCATCTCTGCCATAAGACAACCTCGCGTACCATTTGTTGGTAAACACTGGTTTACATATAATATGAATCACCGTGTTTATAATAATAGATATTGCGTCTAGTTTGTTTTTGGTTATACTTGTGACTCATGTGCTTTTTCATAATATAGAATCGATTTATGTAAATATTCGAGAAATATAAACAAAATATAATCGATTCGCTTGAATTTTTCCATTTTGTTTTCGTTATAAAAAAATACCTCGTTGCAACACTACTATGAACTACATTATAATATTGTAACTTGAGTTTGACTGCCAAATTTATGACGAACTATGTTACATAAAATAATTTGTATAGCTATGTATATTGTACCGAGAAAAAAATGTTATAATATTGTAAATCCAAGAAATATGAGTTTTTCAGGCGTTAATCTCTTTTTACTCCTCACTAACCCTTGGGGAAGCTGTTGGATTTCCCAAATAAAATAAAATAAATTGATTCAACACGGCGCAAAGCGGTGTTTGTTTTGATTTTTTGATGTCAGTTATCCATAGATTTTCTATTTTTTGACATCTGTGAATCCAATGCGGACATATATGAAATAACTAATGAGGGTGTTCGTAAACAATTCGGTGAACTAGTTAGTCACATCTTAGGATATGTTTAGTATAAGTGATATTTTTACTCTCCACACTATGGAACAGTGGAGACTCATGATTTAACAATTTTTAAGCTTATTTTTTTTACATCAATTTTTCAACGGGTATGACGTAGAGAGTGCACACTGTGAGTTTCGTCGTGATGTGTTTGTATGTATGGCGTACGGTATTATTTTTTTTGTGTCCTCTCTACATCCCAAACTATAAGTCCGATTGAATTCATATTAACACCATATGTGTAAAGTGTATAGAACCTAGAGCTGATTAGTTTTCCATAGATATACGTTAATTTCTTCTCTATGATTTCATCTGTCCAAATTTTCAAAATGTTCTCACGGTCTGGAAAATTGAGTTTATTGTATACTGTTTGAAATTTCGATACAACAAAAATACACTCATCAAAAATGCATTCAAGGATTGTCAAAATTTAAAGAAAAAAATCTATGGTCTGCCATATCAATGTGAAATAAATTTCATATTTGTATGAAAAATGTATATAACAGAAGTAAAATAGCTTCTGTATGGGAAAATTGAGTGATCAACTTCATATTGATATTGTATGTGTCTCTATAAACAAGTGTACTATTCTATTCTCCACTTCTATCTTCCTCAAGAGGTAGGTAGTGAGAACCGAACACCGCATTCTTTTATCTTGACACACACATCGCCTCATCAACATTGATACACTGTCTCATACAACATGCTCATCTTGCTAGTAATGCAATTTTACTTAAAATTTCTCAACAGGTATCATGTAGAAAATACATACTATTAGTTTCGTGACAATGTTTTTGTGTGTATGGTGTATTAGCCCCTATTCAGTAACTATTGTTAACTAAAATAGGAACGTACTAAAATTGTAGATTTTAGATTTACGGTCTTATTTCAGCGTTATAAAATATCAACTTGGACTAAATGGAATAGGAACGTACCTATATTGGCCGGAACGTTCTTAAAAAATTACTGAATTAGACGTATTTTGAATAATTATGAAAAATATTCAGTAACTTTTAAGAACGTTCCGGTCAAAATAGGTACGTTCCCATTCTATTTAGCCCAAGTTGATATTTTATAACGCTGAAATAAGACCGTTAATCTAAAATCTACAATTTTAGTACGTTCCTATTTTCATCACAATAGCTACTGAATAGGGGGTATTATTATTGAGAAAAATTTTGCCTTCTGGGAATCTAATATTTGTTTAAGAATCTAATAGAAATATACTCCATAAAAATGCATTTAGAGATTGTCAACGTTTCAAGAAGAAAAAATGAACGCTTACTATGGTGTGGAGAGTTTAGTGTTGGCCACAACCCACTCGTTTAATATTGTTTATTTATAAGTGGCTCATGGTTTTTTTAAGTGCCGTTCCGTATAGAACGACGACATTAATTCAGAAGTCTTCCACTAGTGTGTCTTATAATGGAGCCCTCTAGATTACAATAAAATTTGAGTATTCAATATTTATGTATACTGATATAGAAAGTCTTTGCTAATTTGATTTAATTATTCAGTTCACAAAAATTCAACGCAAAACCTAGATTTTTTGCTCCAGTTAATTTCGAATTTTCTCCGTACAATGAATTTACATATACTTTTTTTATTAAAGATGTATCTACATACATACCGTGACGCCATGTCACTCGCGGGGCAGAGAGAACAGAATGCCACATTTTTCTATCCTGGCACGCATCCATCGCCTCTTCAACAATCATGCATCGTCTCAAACGTCAACATTGATACAGTTTAGCGTAAAAATAATAAACAAAAAAAAAATACATGTTCGTCTGTAGTTCACGCTTCTAACATTTATTTATTTAACCCTTTCTCACCCAAATTAATATGATTGGATAAAAAAATAAATATCATAGGGAAACATGTTCTCACAACATTTGAAAACATTTTAGTGAAAAAATATTTTTTTTTCATGGATAGTTTTGGAAAAATTACAGGTCTATAAAAAATGACACTAGGTCTGAAAGGGTTATTTGAAGCATTGTAAATAACATTTTTTGCATTGATTTATTAAATATACGCAAAATGAATTACATGTTATCAAAAATTTGAAATAAAATGCATAAAAAAACAATAAAAATTTACATTACAAAATTCCTATGTAAAAACCAAATAAAACAACATCTGTCAAAATAGCATACCCTTTCCCTTTATTGACATTTATCTGAGAAACAGTGCCGCAAACTTAGCGAAATAAAATCAGAGTTGCCAGAGAACAAATAATATTATACCATAAACAAGAAATATAAGTGTTTTATACGCTCAGTCATTCAAAAATAAATTACAAAGATCATATCTATTTGAATCGACACTGGTTGAAAAAGGGTTAAGTATAAAAATCTTACAAGTTATTGAGTTCAATATTCCTTTACTTAATGTTATGCCTGTTTACTTTGAATCGACTATTTTTTATAATAAATTTCATCTGGATTATGTAATATGTATATAACTAGATTAATTTGTGATTTCTACGTATTTTTTTTTAAGTTTTATGTTTCACCATTTTCAATGTGTTAGCTATAGGACTAATTTTAACTTATTTTTTTGCAAAGTGAAAGCGCCCTTGAGGTGACCACGGTTGTCACTAAACGGCGCTTTATAAATTGTCCTTATTATTATTATTATTATTACAATTAATATGAAATAATGTATTCAACCTCACTAGGATAAACCTGTATCGAGGTTAAATAAATTCACATAAATTCACAAAAATATTATTATACAAAACAACATGTTACTAATGTCGTCAGTTGGGTACTTATAAACCACTTGCAACAATATTTTTTAAACAATATAAACGATAAATAATACAATAACAAAAATATAATATGTAGGGTAACCATGAGTATTGCAAATAAAAATTAAATGATTAATAATACAATAACAAAAATATAATATGTAGGGTAATCATGAGTATTGCAAATAAAAATTAAATGATTAATAATACAATAACAAAAATATAATATGTAGGGTAACCATGAGTATTGCAAATAAAAATTAAATGATTAATAATACAATAACAAAAATATAATATGTAGGGTAATCATGAGTATTGCAAATAAAAATTAAATGATTAATAATACAATAACAAAAATATAATATGTAGGGTAACCATGAGTATTGCAAATAAAAATTAAATGATTAATAATACAATAACAAAAATATAATATGTAGGGTAATCATGAGTATTGCAAATAAAAATTAAATGATTAATAATACAATAACAAAAATATAATATGTAGGGTAACCATGAGTATTGCAAATAAAAATTAAATGATTAATAATACAATAACAAAAATATAATATGTAGGGTAATCATGAGTATTGCAAATAAAAATTAAATGATTAATAATACAATAACAAAAATATAATATGTAGGGTAACCATGAGTATTGCAAATAAAAATTAAATGATTAATAATACAATAACAAAAATATAATATGTAGGGTAATCATGAGTATTGCAAATAAAAATTAAATGATTAATAATACAATAACAAAAATATAATATGTAGGGTAACCATGAGTATTGCAAATAAAAATTAAATGATTAATAATACAATGACAAAAATATAATATGTAGGGTAATCATGAGTATTGCAAATAAAAATTAAATGATTAATAATACAATAACAAAAATATAATATGTAGGGTAATCATGAGTATTGCAAATAAAAATTAAATGATTAATAATACAATAACAAAAATATAATATGTAGGGTAACCATGAGTATTGCAAATAAAAATTAAATGATTAATAATACAATAACAAAAATATAATATGTAGGGTAATCATGAGTATTGCAAATAAAAATTAAATGATTAATAATACAATAACAAAAATATAATATGTAGGGTAACCATGAGTATTGCAAATAAAAATTAAATGATTAATAATACAATGACAAAAATATAATATGTAGGGTAATCATGAGTATTGCAAATAAAAATTAAATGATTAATAATACAATAACAAAAATATAATATGTAGGGTAATCATGAGTATTGCAAATAAAAATTAAATGATTAATAATACAATAACAAAAATATAATATGTAGGGTAACCATGAGTATTGCAAATAAAAATTAAATGATTAATAATACAATAACAAAAATATAATATGTAGGGTAATCATGAGTATTGCAAATAAAAATTAAATGATTAATAATACAATAACAAAAATATAATATGTAGGGTAATCATGAGTATTGCAAATAAAAATTAAATGATTAATAATACAATAACAAAAATATAATATGTAGGGTAACCATGAGTATTGCAAATAAAAATTAAATGATTAATAATACAATGACAAAAATATAATATGTAGGGTAATCATGAGTATTGCAAATAAAAATTAAATGATTAATAATACAATAACAAAAATATAATATGTAGGGTAATCATGAGTATTGCAAATAAAAATTAAATGATTAATAATACAATAACAAAAATATAATATGTAGGGTAACCATGAGTATTGCAAATAAAAATTAAATGATTAATAATACAATAACAAAAATATAATATGTAGGGTAATCATGAGTATTGCAAATAAAAATTAAATGATTAATAATACAATAACAAAAATATAATATGTAGGGTAATCATGAGTATTGCAAATAAAAATTAAATGATTAATAATACAATAACAAAAATATAATATGTAGGGTAACCATGAGTATTGCAAATAAAAATTAAATGATTAATAATACAATAACAAAAATATAATATGTAGGGTAACCATGAGTATTGTAAATAAAATTAAAAAAAAAAAAAAAAACCTGATATTTCAATAGATTTTTAATTATCTCAATAGAGACGAAGTTGGAATATTTATTGTAGGAGAACCGGGAAATCAAGGCACCTACAGGGCTTACGACCTGTCATCGGCTGGTTTACGTGATCACTTTATGCGCTTGCGCAACGTTCACCAATTATGCCTTTTTAATGAGATCCCTATCAATTCAATTTTGAAAGCTCTATATATTGCAATACTGAAATTCTTTTCGCTTGAAAATAAGGAATTTTTACTACAGCCATCTATGGGTGAAATTATGAACAACAATATTATTATTTTTTTTAAATTTATTTTGTTGTAACGCCATCTATTGATACAATTGGTTTTTTTTTGTAAATAATGAAAGCTACAATTCTTATATCTGAGGTGACAATATATAGAGCTTTCAAAATTGACAGGTCGTAAGCCCTGTAGGTGCCTTGATTTCCCGGTTCTCCTACAATAAATATTCCAACTTCGTCTCTATTGAGATAATTAAAAATCTGTTAAAAAATATCTTTGACTCCCGACAGGGAAAAAAATCCAATGTTTGCGCATATGCAATAATAAAAATATTCGATGATATTTCAACTTAGGAAGGTTAACTATGAAATAATACTTCTTTCCATCCTCAGACAATACAAACAACTTGATATTTTTTTAAAATTTGAGAGAGGAATTGATTGATTTTAGATATTCGGGAAGAATATTGAATATTAGTGGAGCCTGATAACAGTAACTTCGATGCCCAAAAGAAGTTTTAGACTATCATAAAGTTTAAACATTCATTTCCGTCTTTCGACATAATCGACAAGATACTATGAATTGGTATTTTTGTCATATTTTATTGTAATGTTCCGTGTTTTCCACGTGGGGGTATAATTATCTTATGTAGTTCTATAATATCTTAAGATATGTGTTATAAAGAGGTATTTTATTCCACTGTTTGACGGGACTTACCCCCGATACTCGATTGAGTTAGTCCGTAATAATAGTGCTTATTAAAGTGAACGAAAATCGGTTGCAGGAAAAATGTTATCAACACCTTTGTCATTTGAGGTTAGGAATAAGTTTATTAGGTGTTCGCATTTGATCACATTTTTATATGATTTTTAACAATATTTATTATTTTTTAATGTTGAAATTTTCGCGTTTCATGTCAACTTTGACAGCTCATCCGACATTAGTAAAAATTAGCAGTGGTGTATTCAAAGGTCTACTCTCTATTTCTCCTAAGAATGACCAGGCATTTGCGCATGTCACCGCCCATTAGGCGTACTTATCCCCGCTTTACAACTACATATCTCTATTCAACCTTCAACCAACGGCGTAAATAAATGGGGTAAAAAAAACCCACGTCAATATTGTGAAGTATCATTGTTTTAAAACAATAAAGACAATAACTTGATTTCAATAAAGATAAAGACAACAACTTTCATTATAAACAGTATTGAATTGGCACAAAGCACTCTTTGCAGGGTGAATTGCATATTACAAAAAAAAACTTGATTTCATTATAATTTATATAAATATTAGGTACCTCTATAAAAACAAATAATGACATAAATAAGGAAAGTACTTGAATTTATTTTGAATGTCATAAAATTATTATGTGTAAGTAAATAATGTCAAGAAACAAAGAAAAGAACTTGGTTTACTTTTGATGCTATTAAAATATTTTCTGAATGCAAAAAAAAATACAAAAATAAATATATAAAGTTGAATATTTTACCTGTCTATTTTTATTCCTCTTTACTGGCGAAAGTGACGAACTGGGGGTAATATTTTCCATGTTGCTACACTGGGGATGTCGACTGACTTAACATATACCTGTGATTAGTAGTGTCCGACCGAAGCTTCGGCTTCGGCCACCTTCGGCTTCGGCCAAAAATAACCCGAATTTTCTTAAAACTTGTAAAAACATGCGCGAACATAACATGTGTAGCGGGTGTATAGATTCGGCCGGCCCATTGTCGATTCAAAGCAATATAACAGATAACATACTACCGTATAAATCCGATAGAAAAAACGTTGTATATGGTTATTTTATTTTATATTGCTTCTCGAGCAACTAACAGGTAGGTATTATGTCAAATATTAATTTAACACGCACCCAATAACAATTTGCCACATTCTACAGGCTTGTGATATTTATCATCTCATAGACCAGACTGAAAACACAAATAAAAACTGTGTCTCTACTGGGAATCGAACCCAGGACTCTTGGCTCAGTAGTCAGTTATCATACTGAGTCGCAAAAGCCGATTATTCATTATTTTAATCGAATTTTTTTAGTAAAATCAAACGACCTTGGACCCTTGGCTCAGTAGTTAGATATCTAACCAACTAAGTCACAAAAGCAGATTATTTTAATCGATTTTTTTAGTAAAATCAAACCTTCGGTCTCGGCCGAAGGTTACGGCTAAGGCCGAATAATTGGCTTCGGCTTCGGCCAAAATCTTACCTTCGGTCGGACATTAGTGATTAGTCGACCGTTTATTGCGGTGGGCGGTACCTGCGCAAAGGGGGTCTAAAAACGGTTATTGTATGGTCGTTCATAGGAGAACTGGAGAGTAATATTCGCTCTTGACACCTCAACCGGGCGCTTCGTTTAAAAGAATAAACAAAAATATGTACAAAAACGGAAATCATTGACCGCTTAATTATACTTATCACGTACCCGAATTTATTCTTAGAACTACAAAAGCGATAATACATAATCTGCCAAGCGAAAAATAGTCTTATCGTAATATTTTTTTGGGTTCGTATTCCTATTACGACTTTCTTAACGGATGCGCCTCAGAGCGAATCGCATAAACTCCAAATAAAATAATATTAAGATATGTACAATACGCAATTTTGGTTCCTAAGTGAGCCTGTCAAAAGATATATTTTTGTTTGTTTTTGTTGAATTCTTTACAACTTGATGATATTTGCAATAAAAGTCAGTGTCTTTTCAAGTCTATACTGGGACATATAGAATTTTTTTTCCCTAGAACCGTCATAAAATGATACATCTTTATTTTTCTGAAAAGGTAAGTCCACGTACTACATATAAAACGAGTGGATTGTGGCCAACGCTAAACTCCTCACTGCCAAGTTACTCCATAAAGTATTCAAATTTTATATGGCAAATTTTCAGCATTTTTATGAAATGAGTTTTGTTGAATTATTTTTGATTTAAATATTTTATTATGAAAATTTCTAACCACTTCCTCAAGGGAATATTGTGGGGCCAGTGATCGCGAGCTCGAATCCTGCCTCGACCGATTTCGTTCACCTATAGCACAAGCAATCATGCTTATTTTAGGGAACGTAAGAAGATGTATATGTACTTGTTTAACAACGACATATTCATTTAAAAAAAAAACAATATTCGCAAGCAGTATCCGCAATTTTTAAGGTTTTTTTTATTGCTGATTATCTATCAATTAGTATCATGCTGAGATTGTATTCTGAAAGTTTCATCACAATATATCTATGTGTGTGTACTGTTTACTATGTACGGCGTGATTATTTTACTTTATCGATTATAGACTAAAGTACTCATTCGATTCTTTTCAAATTTTGCATATTTGTATATCTAATACTCGTTCAGATCCCATTAGATTTTGAAGGATATCTGAATAGTGCTTCTCAATTTTTTAACTGTCAAATATTTCAAATTGACCCCAAGCTCGGGAAACTCGAAATTTGTTATTTTTATTTTCAAATTGGTAAAAAGGCACATCACTTTCATAAAATGGCATTGAAGAACTATCAAATTTCATTATAAAATATTTAAATAAAAAAAAATAAAATCATTTCAAGATAATTCTGAAAATTTTCATACACATTTTGACTTCTTTGTGTAGTGAATTGGCAGTGAGGAGTATAGCTTTGGCCACAACCCACTCGTTTTATACGTGTATGACGTTTGGCGTATTACGCACTGTAAAATAGTGTGTCCTCTACCGAGCCCGAACGTAAAGTTCAATCGACTTCATATTTTAATATATAGTTTTTTTTTAATATGTAGTGTAATCGCGTAGGTAGGTACCTGCTTTTTGGATCTAGTCCATTTCTCTCATAGTTTTGAATTTGTTGAGTGAGGTCAGTTACTCTCATCTCCGAGGCCTGCATTCAATGCCCGCTAAGTGCATTTTAAATTTTATGCCGATATTTGAAAAAACCTAATTTACCATGTTCACAGCCATTTTATTTTATTTCGTTTTACAGAGTACAAACAGTCAAATTCATATAATATATCTTCTTCTTCTTCTTTTGAATAGACGTTCAGGTCTGTTTTTTAAGAGGCCTGCTCTTCCTGCGAAGTGGACCCCCAGCTATCCCTCCATCTTTTTGGCGGTCTACCGCGAGGGCGGGTTCCGTGAGGCTGATTGTGAAGCACGATATGAGGAAGTCTGGTGCTGTCCATCCTTTGGACATGACCATACCAGTCCCTCCTCCGCTGCCTGCTCCATCTGATGATATCGTCAACCTCACATAGTTCCCTTATTCTGGAGTTCCTCACTCGGTCTCTCAGGGTTTTGCCTGCAATTGCTCTCAATGTCCTCATTTCTGAAGTCCTCAACATTTGTTTGCTTCTGACTGTGTCTGCTCGTGCCTCTATACCGAGGATATGGCCATTAAAAGCAAAGTGAGAATCTACAAAGCATGCGTAAGACCAGTGATGACATACGGTATATAATATATACAAAAAATAAATTACCAGCATATAGACCAGTGAAGACTTCAGATATTACCAAATATTAATCATTTTTATAACTAGGTAAGAATTAATTAATCAATGAATAAACAAATAAATAACTCAAGAAATAAATCAACCAATAAATAAATTAATGAACAAATACTCAATTAAACAAATAACAATAGAAATGAAATAAGCGAATTAATAAATAAATCAAGAAATAAATCAACCAATAAATAAATTAATGAACAAATACTCAATTAAACAAATAATTTATCTAGATTATTATTTATTTTATCTAGAAAGCTACTGCTTTAAGTTAGGTATGTATTTTACATTTCAATATTTTTATTTATTTTCTTCAATTTAAATTATTGACTTTATAATAATTGGTGACGTAGTTGAAAAAGTCATAAAATAGTACGTGACAAAACAAAATTAAACTAGTGCGTTGTGACCAACGCAATTCTCCTCACTACCAAGTTACAATGCAAAGTATTCAAATTTTGTATGGAAATTTTTCAGTCTTTTCATTAAATGAGTTTGTTAAATTATTTTCAACCAAAAAATCAAACCAATGTTCACACTTAACCCTACGAGAGGATGTCAGTATTTTAGACTTCCAAAAACGATATTAATAATAATAGTAAATTTTATTTAGATGTAAAAACATATATAAAAAATAATACATCTAGTATAAATAAAAAATATATAATTTTTTTTTAACAATACGTATGGTAAGAGTATGACAATTATAAAAACATGTAAAACTATGGAACATTAACTATATATTCAGCACCTAGCCTACGAAAGGTAAGAAGACTTGTGGATTATTTTATGTTTGGTGGCAAACATAAAAGAATATATTTTGAGACCTTTATGGCATAATTTTTTTTGTGTACATATTAATCTCGTTTTTGAAATCTGAAATCCTGACATCCTCTCGTAGGGTAAGTGTGAACATTGACATTTAATAATATATTTTTCTGCATATATTTTGGAAGCATATTATTTTTTAATTTGTAAATCAAAGTTTATACCATAATGGTCTCAAAATGTATAATAGTTTACCACCAGACTTAAAAGAAAACAAAAGTATTGTAGTGGTGCAAAGTTCGATATTTTTGTAAGATCCTGTCTTTTCAAATCGATTCATGAAATTTATGCGGATCATCAATTCGCTCTTCGATTCAATATGATTCAAATATGGCTATCCTGATCTATCGTACATAACATGTACGTAGTATGACAGAAATCAAAACTGATTCAAAATATGATATGCAAATGTAGGCGTTAAAATGTTTGCATTTCAATGTACTTAATGGTCAATATTGCTTAAATATTTTATGAACCATAATTAATTAGTCGTGAATCATATGATTGCCATCTCTCTTTATCTCAAAAGAAGTATGAGATAACAGATCGCCTTCAAAATAGTATATCCAATTATAGACGTTACGTATTTGTTTTTCAACGTATGTTGCGGTCAAAATTGCTTAGCATATTTAAGAACTGCAATGAATTAGATTTTATGAACCATAACGAATTAGTTGTGAATCGAAGATTGCCATGAGTCGGTCTGTGTATCGCATTCTAACTATATACTTTACGTGGATTAGAGCAAGAGAACACATGATCCGGAATCGATGAGTCGGTCTGTGTATCGCATTCTAACGATATATTTTATATGAGATAGAAAGTGTGAGAGTGATGTTTGGTTCATGAACGGATCGTTGTGGCAACGTGAACCGTGAGTCACCGATTCAATTTAATGATCCGGTCAAATAATACGGATCCGGTCAAATAATACGGATCATTCATTTTTCCCCGTCGCTAAAGTATTGTCACCTTTCGTAGGCTAGGTGCTGAACTATTAATGGTCTCCATACTTTAACAGTTTTACATAGTTTACAACATCATTCTCTTACTGTAATTGTTTGTTTTAATAGAGTTTTATTTTTATATATATTTTTTAATCTAGATGTATTAATTTTTATATATTTTTTACGTCTAAATAAATGTTAATATTTAGATACTACAGATTTTTTCAATTGTTTACAATACGGATTATTGAAACTTCACGAATGAATGTTGTTATTTTTTTTGTCTCGAGGTGCCTCTATATGTTTTACGGTATAATCTCACAAACAACCCTTGTTCAACGTCCTTCACACAGAAAGCCAGACGAGGTCTATGACACATCTGTCTGGCTGGCGACTCCTTGAACTATTGTAGGATAGGAGATTTCAAGTAGACCGCATTTTCAATGTTATTGCACCCTTAAATCTCGACTGTCTGCTTTCAATCTTTCTATTTGTAATGTTACATTTTTTTAATATTAATCGTAAATTGAAGGCTGGCGCGCTGGATAAGTAATCCAGTGGTTGCGATCTCGAATCCTGCTTCGGCCGATCTCGCCTATAGTGGATTTTTTTTCT
The DNA here is from genome assembly GCA_963576475.1 of Molanna angustata. NCBI lineage: Eukaryota > Metazoa > Arthropoda > Insecta > Trichoptera > Molannidae > Molanna > Molanna angustata. The sequence goes on along the minus strand of OY754983.1, from coordinate 6,480,536 downwards.
CAGTTTAGGGACGAATAAAGATATGCTTTGATAGCTCATATTTAAGCATTATTTATTTATATACGTTGTGTAGAAGCGCACAAAAGGGGTTTTATTGCCACGAGGCAATTTCTTCCAACCAGCTCGAGCGACATGATGTCTCTAAAGTTAAATTGGTACAATAATAGGTATTTAGTGTTTATTTATTTATTTTATTTTTATTTTATTTTATTAAAAGGGTACATCGACAGACATCCAGCTTACAATTCTCACAAAAAGAAAACAATATTGGTTATAACTATGAGTGCTGGACGTTCAATTATGGATGCACACAAAATTACATGAGCTCTCACTCAATCACACACGCAAGTTACACAAGTACATAAATTAGAAATAATTCGGCTATAAAAGTTAAGTAAAAAAGAAAAAGAAAAAAATAGTTACACAATTCAAGAAGAAAAAAGTTACACAATTCAAGAAAAAAAAGTTATAGAAGTTACATAAGTAGAAGCAAAAAAAAAAACAGGCACATAAGAAGTCAAAAAGGTCATAAAAGTTAGAGGACAACATACAGTGTATAATAAATTATATTAAATAAAGAAGATTTGGGTAATATTAAAGCCAATTACCGGTTGTCACTGGAGTTATTGTAGTATATTATTAAGGTAAGTTAGGAATAGTTACATATTATGGTGAGATATTGTGTGAAAGAATTGTATATAAATGTGTGCAGTATATTAAGTGTTGAGTAAGATAATGAGGATGAATTTTTAAGTCTGATATATTTGTTTAAATGTGGGGGCGCTTAGTAAGAATAAGTCGAACTCTTGGAAATGCCTATTGTACGTATTACAGATTCTGTAGATTGTTGCATGTTGAGCATAGTTAGTATGCTGAGTGGTTAGCTTAGGGTCTATACATAAAAAGAGTTTTTTTATGTATAGACCCTATATAAGAATTGTATATAAATGTGTGCAGTATATTAAGTGTTGAGTAAGATAATGAGGATGAATTTTTAAGTCTGATATATTTGTTTAAATGTGGGGGCGCTTAGTAAGAATAAGTCGAACTCTTGGAAATGCCTATTGTACGTATTACAGATTCTGTAGATTGTTGCATGTTGAGCATAGTTAGTATGCTGAGTGGTTAGCTTAGGGTCTATACATAAAAAGAGTTTTTTTATGTGAAAAAAAGTGAGCATATGATTTAGCAATATTAGCATTTCTCGCGAAATAATTCCCGAGAAGAAACACTGTTGTATAATTTGCAGGTGTCGTGTTTTGTTTGTAGTCGGTAGACGGTGGCGGTGTGTTGCGACGCATATAGCCGACAGCAGCTGATCCGAGAGTATCCTACGTTCGACCGAGCTGGGGTCGGCGGCACTCAATGTCAGGCGGGGGCGGGCCGTGCGGCGGCTGGGCCGTACCCAGTAACATACTGCGCACTAGGGGCTGCGTTTGTTACAGTTTTTTTTGCTATATTGGTGGGAGATAAGAAAATTGTGACAATAAGGGGAAAAAAGTCAACAAATAAAAAATTACGATACTTTTTTAAAGTTTTCTTCACGTTGAATTGTTATTCTCAAAAGAAATTCGTAATAATTTCATGATTTTTATGCAATAAGTATAGGTCTTCATTTTCTTTTTCGATATTTCATTACAATTTAGATGGGTCGATGGCAGAGCGGTTAGCGCGCTGGGCTAGTAATCCAGCGGTCGCGAGTTTCGAGACCGATTTCTTTCACCTATAGCACAAGCATTTACGCTTAATTTAGGGAACGTAGGAATATGTATATATGTACTTGTTTAACAAGGACATATTCATTTTTATTAGAAAAAAATAGTAAATAGTGTACAAATAAAAAAATGATACAAACGCTCTAGGTTGAGCGTTTGTTATTAAGTCCTAAATTTTTTAAGTGAGTTATTCAAGAGGTCAGTACATCCGATACTACATTGTTTTTAGAACGTCCCGGCTAAAAATATGTGTATTCCTGTTACATTTAGTCCAAGTTGACATTCTATAACGCTGAAATAGGAGAACGTTCCTATCTAGGATAGTTCTTAATTGAAGTAAGTCACAAATTAGTACAATTTCCTATTCTATAACCACATTTTAGTCGAATCAACTGTCAGCACGTTACTATTTTTAACTTACGGCTATTTCGACGCAATCTAGTTGTTTTATTCCGACTGTTTTATTAGAAGTTGAAAACATTAGTTGTGTACAGAAAAATAAATTGAAATGGATTATACGTGTTGCGTTAAGTTGAAAATAAAAACCAGAGAATATTAGTGCAGATCAATTGAAATGTTAGGTTAGGCGACGTGACACAAATAAACATGGCCGTGGTCTTCGGCATAGACAATTTAAGTTCATATTACTATCTATGGTGCACTAATTTTGTAGATATTAGTTTTAGGAACAACGTCAGTTGCAGAATACTAAATTAAGTTAAAACGACCTTAATTCAAAAATTTTCGATCGTTCCTATTTTTACTCCTCACTAACCCAAGGGGATATAGTGGGGAGTTATGATTTCGCAATTTTAAGGGTATTTTTTTATTGCTAGTATCATACTGAGAGTGTATTCTGAAAGTTTCATCACAATGTATATGTGTGTGTGCTATGTACGGCGTGTTTATTTTACTTCATCGATTATAGACTAAAGTACTCATTCGATTCTTTTCAAATTTTGTAAATTTGTATATCTAATACTCGCTTGTATCCCATTAGATTTTTGAAAGATATCTGAATAGTGCTTCTCAAGTTTTTTAACTGTCAAATATTTCAAAGTGACCCCAAGCTCAGGAAACTTAAAATTTGAAATTTTTATTTTCAAATTGGTAAAAAGGCACATCACTTTCATAAAATGGCGTTGAATAACTATCAAGTTTTGATAATAAAATATTTAATTAAAAAATAATTTAACAAACTTATATCATGAAAATGCTGAATATTTTCCATACACAATTAGAATGACTTGTTAGTGAGGAGTCTAGCGTTGGCCACAACTCACTCGTTTTATTATATTTTTCAAAAGGTGAGTAGAAACACTGATTCATTTTTTATTTCACAAAAACGAGTACCTATCTCGACTCATCTTTGAATATCGTTATATCCTTATTTTATTTTAACATTTATAGTCAACAGAGACTATATATTAGACCTGCATGAGACGAAGCATGATCGCTAACGAGGCGATGAATTTGTGTCTAGATAGAAGAATGTAGCGAGCTGTTCTCTCTGCTTACCCCGTGATGGACATGGCGTGTTGGCATATATGTATATTAATTTTTTTTTTCTTCAAAATTATCTTGGCACACAGCCCTCATTTCACAAAGGCGTAAATGATATTTTTACGTTGGCGCCGGTCCTGGCGTCTCATCAATGTTCGGAAGTTTTATTTTCAAGTTTAAATATGCGATTTAGCCACGCGGGAGCGTACCTGTCTGTTATGTGTGCTCAACGGAGAGCATCGCCCTCGTGTGCCATACGTTAATTATAATGTTGTGTGTGTCTATGTATTACTTCAATACATCTGTTCTGTGTTGCCCACCTTCTGCTGTAATTGGGCGATTCCAAAAAAACTTACGAAAATCGGACTTTTCTACTCTGTTACGGCTCGGTGGACCGAAAATCACTATTCCGGCTCGAAGGACCACAATCGTCGTTTCTTGGATTATAATTTCATTATATGGGTTGTCGAACGGAAGTTTCACCATTTTTATGTTTTTGACAGATTAAATAATATGTAAAACTAATTCCTCGACACCATTCGTCATACAATACATGATAACTGTTCAGAAATCGATATAAATAATACGACATAGAATTGTGAAGTAATAACTCTCAACTATTATCAGGTAGTGAAGACTAAAATATACCCAATAAATATAGATATCGGTGGTAGAGCGCGCTGTTCGAATCTTGCCTTGACCGACTTTGTTTACCTACCTTTAGTACTAGCATTTAGGCTTAGTTTAAGGAATGAATTATGTTCCAGTTTTGAGGTTTTATTTATTCATTCTTTAAAAAAAATCTATTTACTTATAAGCCATGTTCAAGCCACTGCTGAATAAAGGCCTTTTCTAAAGTTTTCCATTTTGTTCTGTCTTGAGCTGTTCGCTGCCATCCACGACCCGCATTCCGGACAATGTCTTCTTTACACCTTTTTAGTGGTCTTCCTACGCCTCTAGTTGGTTTAGGGTCTCCACTTCAGGATTTTAGGTGATCATTTGAGTGCTCTCTGCAATGTCGGCAACCCTTGTTTCGTGTCTAATCTCCTCGTTTCTGATTCGATCTCAGAGACTGACCCCCAACATTTGCCTCTCCATTGCTCGCTGAATGCATATTACTTTTTGTAAGCTTTTGGCAGTGAGGGACAGTATGTAGTTTCCAGGCTGTATGTCATAGCTATTTTTATTTATTTAGAAGAGTAAAAAATATTGAACAAGTAATTTTCCATCGTTTTTGGTACGTATTGTATCTCGTTTGACTCATGTCATACTCGACTTGAACAAAAAATCAAGGTAAAAAATAATTACATACAGGTAACATTGTTCTCAGGTAGTTTGTCAGGTTTAATCACTAGGCTGACGCATACACGTACAAAGACGGGAGTATTGTCACTCGAAACGCGACATCTCACTGCTTAAGTTACACGCGAATATTTACGTACATGTTGATCTCGCCTGTGACAAGATGTCGCACGTACAGAGGTAGCTCCTGAACGACAAATCACGAGTAGCTAATAATAATACCAGTATATAATATATTAATGTCCTTTTGATTGCTGCCATCGCCATCGTGTGGTGCCCGTGCGGGATAAAATGTTCATAGTTTTAAAATATTTAAGTACAACTAATTATTTATTTATTCAGTTCTTCTTCTTTCTGGACTCTTCCCAACTTATCGTCGATGAAGACTGTTGGGGTCAGCTCTCCTCGTCCTCAAGCTGTACACTCTTCGGTTCTGGGCCGCCTCCAATGTCAATTCTTGTTTCATCAATTGTGAACTCCTTTGCGCCATCCATGTATTTTTTGGTCTTCCCCTATTCATTGATCGGAGGATGTCTACGGCCATAGCCTGGTTCACAATGTGATCCTCGGGTCTTCTTAATAATAAATTATTTATTTATTCAGTTAAGAAAGGATAAATGATGAAGAATGATGTAATTAATAGAATGAAAGTTATCACATTGAGATGATTTGGCTACTTATGAAGAATTAATAAAGCACGCCTGACGAAGAAAATATACAAAGATAACAGGAATGGATTTAGAGGTCGGGGGCGTCCAAGAAAAGGATGGCACGACCGTGTGAATGATATTCTGAAAGACGGAAATGTAAGACGCCTGAACAACAGACGAAGCATGAATGTTGACGAGGCAATGAATGTGTGTCAAGATGGAAAAATGTGACTTTATTCGCTGCATACCCCGTGAGGGACATGGCGTGATGGTATGTATGTACGGAATTACCATTTTTGTTATTAAAGAAAATACCTACATATCGTGTAAATCCTTACAAGGTCTTACCTTATCATGTACGTACATAGTCAACATAATAATAAGATTTTTCATAGCGCTGTTTATTGATTCTGGATCATTCCAAGGACAAGAAACAAATTTGTTTTCAGTCCTGAGAAATTGCAACCCAATAGGAACACTCACAGTACCGTAGCATTCATAATAGTAAGCAGTTTTGTTGATTTTGTCCAGCTACCTTCAGGAGTTGTTACTGAGTTGTGATTCGGACGACCCTATTTTGAGATACTCCCCATAGAATTATTTTCCATGACACAGTTCTTGAATGTATTGTGGTCCCATATTGTTTTTTCTAAGCATTCTTCGCTCTCGCCTTTGTCCCATTTACTTAGGTCCATTTGCTCATTCTACCACGCCACTTTATTTTCTATACATTCTATAAGTATTACGATAATCGTACATTCTTATTTCTATTACGAAAAGAATTTATCTGCCTACTTAGGTTTACAAAGGTTTGAATTCTAATATCCTTTCCATTACCTTCCCTATTTATCAAGCATTACAACTTACATAAGTGTGTCTGTGTGTTTTTACATTCACATATTTTTTCATATTGTTTTCTTTTTTTCTTTCTTACGTCCTGTTTGTGCTATTCAACTTGTATTATTTCTGTAAAACTTAATCGGTCCACAAATGGTGAACCTAAATATTTTTTAATACTTAATAATATTATGACGACTGTCTCGTTTCAAATTAAAAGATTCAGATCCTTTGCTCGCAAATGTGTCTGGACGCTCGTTCAGATTATTCAAAGCATCGAACACAAAAAGAAACAACGAAAACTTGACATATAATAACAGTGACGTTTTGCGCAAACAGACAGACCCGCTCTAGATTAGATAACGTCCCCGCGGACTGTTGACGATACAGTATTATTATATAGATATCGTACGATAATAGTGGGTCCATGTCGTCACACCCCACACCAAGTAGACTCGAGAATCTTTCACAAATAATAATAAACGTCGGGCCGTTAACATCGCGCAACTGCAATGTGACCTCGGACTGTGGGAGACCGAGGAACAAAGGATGGCCCCATCCTGGCACAGTTTCATATGACCTACACCAAGGTTTCCAAACAGTTTCGTCTCGTCGGGAGTTCATTAGGTACCGTCCATTTACGGACTCCTCGTCCGTGACACATTTCAACCAAAGATTCATCTGAGTATCGAATATTTTATGATAGCATATAATATATAAATAGTGTATCATGAGGGGGTGGACCTCAATACCTATCGATTTAACCCACATCTATGTTCAGCGATGTTGGGTGGTTCAAAAGTTTTAAATAAAATTTTGAGACAAATTCTTCACTGTAGCTAAACTATTAAGGACTGCGATCATGATTTTTTCTGGGAATAGTTCAATAGTGATCTTTATGTAAAACCATACAGCTGTGAGTCAGCACCCAATAAATATAAAAAAGAATCTGAATAATTTTGCAAGCAGTAATTTTACAATTACTTTATTTAAAAAAATAATAATTTCACATACTTTTTTTTCTACTAGTTATTCTAAAACTACTACCATTCATAGGGAGCTAGCTCTGCGAATTTCATTCGGCTAGCGTTAGAGGATCATGTTGAAAAGTTCACTTATATTGTACTAGTACAAAAACTCAATATTTTTCCTTTAAATGGGTGATAAAGATTGTTTTTAAATTATTTTTTGTATTTAAGTGTATGTATTTTTTACTTTTTTTCAAATTAAGAACTTCAATAGTTGTTCTAGTTCTTAATTTCGCCATCTGTCTGCCAACTACTCTGGCAACTAACAGGTACCTACTATGTCAAATATTAATGCAATACGCACCCAATAACAAGTTGCCACATGCTGGAGACTTATGATATTAATCGTCTCGCAGATCCAGACTGAAAACACAATTAGAAACTGTGTCTTCACAGGGAATCGAACCCGGAACCTTCGGATCTGCAGTCAGATACCTAACCAAGTGAGTCACGATAGTCGACAATGTTCGTTTACTCGTTATTTTAATAAAATAAACACTTCCTAGCACCCTGCGCGAGTTTATTGCCATATGGCAATCTAGAAAAAGCTGGAAGCTGTGGCAAAGAATTGCATGTGAGTTTTTGTAAGCTCATGCATCACATGATGTAAATAAATTAAACCTAATTTATTAATTCAATATTAACTGCATATTTTTTCTCATATGTATGCTGTGCCCTATTTACCTCTAAAATGAATCACAACTATTGAAATGGGAATAATTGACCTGGCCAAGCTCTATATTTTATCGTCCATAAAATAGATCGCTTTTGGAACAATGGATTAAAACGTAACACTTTTGGGGACTCTTGAGACCTCGCTATGATCGTTTATATCAACGACTGACGGGAATGCAGCGTAGGTATAATATAATTTTATTCCAAGATTTGACCCAATTATTGTAATCAACGTGCAACTCTTGATTTGTGGAAAGTGTTAATATGTGTCTCTCCTTGATTGTTGTGAAACATGTTCTGTTCGCCCTGAATAAATTACACGACAAATCATGTGGAAACACGCGAATATTCGCAACATTTGGCGCCCAACGTGGGGCAACAATGGGCTGTTAGTTAAATATGTATACTTGGTGAAATCCTTAATGATTCTCTGATTAAAATGTATACAAAGATGATACTCGCTATGATTTAGTAATAAGGGTTCTGTTTTTTTAAAGTAAATAATTTATTTTTTATCAAAATCAGCTGTTGTGGGTTTTCACTCCGCTCATAACTAAGCATGATATTTTTGAGATCCCTTTCAATTTGTTTATATTTTTTTATTTTATTGGTGTAGGTATAGAACTAACTATTTACAATATTAGTTTGAATATAATGTTTTGTATATTAGAATATAGGTACTTAATTTTTATGTTTAGACCATAATATGAGCGTCTTTGTCTCGATAAATTATTAGTTTAGGAATGCTTTTTTTTATTACTTTAATTTTCGCCAAAAATCTTGAACGAGCTTCCGGGCTTGTGTACTTTTGCTTCGTTGGTTTACGTGCAAATCGCCCCCCTTCTCGGCTAAAAGTTCAAGATGTTTGGCCACAACTCCACCTCCTGAATCGCCCAGTTAGGTGGATACCTACCCCCTGAATATTAAGTCCCGATTTCGATTTCTAGTCGTGACCTAATTGTGTAAAATTTTTTGTCGATTAATCTTACGAGTCTCCAATTATTGGTGCTTTCATTGATGAGTGTGTTAAATCTATATTTGACATAGTGTGTTAGATGCTCGAAAGCAACGTACAATATAGAAAGATTGGGTTTCTAGCTTGAGCAGAACAGAATACTTTTCATTAATTGCTGGAGTAGTTGATTTTTTCTTTAAATATTTTATACTACTTTTGTTGTAATCAGACACAAGACTATGTGGAAATATCGCAACGGCTTGTTTTAGGAGTAGCTGTGGAAAGGTAAAAGGAATGTAAGAATTCCTGTCGCTTTCTGTTCAAGTCTAGTATGAATGTGGAATATATATATTTTTTTTTATTTGAGTAAATCTATTGGTGGTATCGTTTAAGGTAAAGCCGAGAGTCTTATTGGCCACATCCCACGCGTTTCGTTCGCTTTTCGTATTTCGCATATTCAAGTAGCTTTGCAATAGTTGTCCCGACCTTAATTCATACCAGGCAAGTATAAAATAAATGCAAGTATAAATGCAGTGGAAATGAGGTCTCGTATATACAAATGCGGTATCAAATAATATGTCACTACAAGCAAGGGCATTAAAAAGAATTGATTATCTTTGAACATGACGAAAATCAGTGCATTCAGATGAATATTTATCATCTAACGAAGTATACGAAGCTGACAGAAATGAAGATAAAATTGAGTATGTAACTAACTTACTGGATCCTATAAAAAAAAAACTGTTACAAACGGGAATTTTGCGAGTAGGTATTCTTGTAATATCTGAAATACTTATCTATCCAACTTATGTATTTCACTAACCACGAATGAAAGACAAAGAACTCTCCGGTAAGCATGTCAAGCTAATCGAGGGAATAAAAGAAAATTCAGTGATCGCGCTTCGCAGTGGCTTCTTTTTCCACCCTTCTCTGTTTCCGTGAGTGTAACTATGTCATCAGCCCATTTTTTCTGGTGTTGACCTATTCCTCTTTTGTCTTCCCAAGGTCTCCATCTGTCAACTCCCTGTCTTGCCACCCGGCATGCCCACTGTCACTTAAAACTACATTACGACTTTCAAAAACAACTCATGACACTCCTTTTTAGAAAAAAAATTGCACGAAAACAACTCAACCACACCCAACTGACCAAATTTTATTTATAAATATAAATAATCCATTATAGCAATGAGATTTTATACCCATTCGGAATGCCATTTTTGGTGTGATCTACAGCATAGTACAGACACACGCATGTGTCGTGTTTCCTTTTAAAATAATTTTAGGTTATGTGAATCACACATGTCGCTTGTTACTCCACATTGTGGAATCATTATGATAATATTTTATTTATTTATTTAAATTCACATAAAAAATAGAGTCTAACAAGAAAGAAATAGTATAACAAATGTTAGACGATTTAAAATATGCTAACACTTGTAAAATGCTCCAAGAGGATACTTAACTATAACATGAACGGAAACAGATATTAATATGTAGGTATTACGATTTCTTTGAAAATGATTAGAAGCGTATTGAAGCTTATACCAATATTATGAAATACGTTAGGAGTTCAAATATCACTAGCTATGTGTAGCCATGATCCAATTTGTCTGGTTCCCCTTTCTAAGGGTTACGAAGGTCAGATGGCAGTCGCTTCAATGTAATAACCAGACTCACCAATTCCAGGATCATGGTCAAAAGCGTACCCCAATAGAAACGGGAAAAAAGCGATAAGGCGAAAGAAAGTTAGGAGTTCAAATAACAGAGGAGTATTGGGGTGATTTTTGCAAGGACATATGTAAATGTTCATAAATAAAGACATAAGCGTTCGGTTATTTTATGCCTACCCCAATAACGGGTACACGGCGTGATAGTTTGTATGTATGTAATTTAAAATAGTGTCTTTGTAGTAAAACAAAACACTCGTGACCTTGAAGTTTACCGAGATTTCATCGCTCTTATGTAGGTACAGTGGGACCTCTTTGTTCGCCGTTTTTGGATCATTCGCCAGTTTTGTTTTGGCTTCGTTGCGGTTACGAAGTGGCACACAGACGTACAAAGCATAATTTCATTGATAATGTGGTTATATTCGGTTGGCACATGGAGAAAGTTTAAAAACAATCATTTAAGGGAAATATAACAATTGTAAAATACGTGTCCACTTCGATATTAGTCCAAGCCGGTTTAAGAAAAAATAAATTTCGCATAAACACTTTTTTTTGAGTATTTTTTCAAATCGAGCGCTTTTGAATCATCTATTTAATACAAATAATTTACAGAAAAATGGAAATTGGATTCATATAAAAGATTTCAAGAGGTTTTTTGTAATATCCGAACTATGTCAGATGTTATGTTGTCTGTAATATTTTCGACTACTAACTTTTTCTACTCTGTATTTTCCCTAAAAATGACCAGGAATTTTCGCATGTCTCCGCCCATTAGGCGTACTTATTCCCGCTTTACAACCATTTCTATTCAACCTTCAATCAACGGTGTAAATAAATGGGATGAAAAAACCCAAGTCATTCTTTGTGAAGTGTTTTTATTTTTTAAGCAATAAAGACAATAACTTGATTCTAATTTAAGTATATAAATATTAGGTATATTAAAACAATAATGACATAATAAATAAGGAAAATAATTCAATTTATTTTGAATGTCATAAAATTATTATGTGAAAGAAAATAATGACAACAATTAAAGAAATAAACTTGATTTATTTTTAATTCTATAAAAATATTATCTGAAAACAAAAAAATACAAAAATAATTATAAAAAGTTGAATATTTTACCAGTTCATTTTTATTTCTCTTGACTGGCGAAAGTGACGAACTTGGAGTAATATTTTCCTTGTTGCTATTACACTGTTAATAACCACTTAACTAATACCTGTGATTGGTCGACCGTTTCTTGCGGTTGGCGGTACCTGCGCAAAGGGGATCTAAAAACGGTTCTTAGTTGGTCATTCTTAGTAGGAATTCAGAATAATACTTCTTAATAATTCTCTCAACATTATGACCCGAAATTCGTGGACTGCTTATAGCAGTTGGGGTCAGCCGCTTCAGGATTCTCGTTATCAATAGACGGACCGCTTCAAGCGGTCTTAGCTTCAAGCAATGTTTAAGAGCAGTCGGTTCAACTGCTCCAAGCAGTTCGTGTATCTCGGGTCTATGACGTATTTGGAACGTGGCTAAAAATAGCGTTTTGAAACAATCGTTCTTTTTTTGAAGAGCGAGGATTTAATTTTTCTTTCGCCGATATTTTTTTTATACAATAATTATTTGTTGTTTTCAACAAAAGAAGTATGCGAAATTGAGACGATGCACATCAAAATCGCCTAAGTCCATTTTAGACATTTTTTTCATTTGATGGGATTTACTTGTTTAGTATCACTAAAACTTTAATGTGATTGAGATCAAACTTGTCTATACATAGAATTTACTGTATAAAATTAGTACCAAAATATCGGATTTTTTCAAACTTCAAAAATAGTCACAATGACGTTTTATATCAAATTCGCTTAAGTCACTTTCGACCAATCCTGTGTTAATTTAAAGCTGTCATTGCAGCCATTTCACTTCACTTCGCCGGAATGCGTGATTGTTTTTATTTCAAACAAACCTAAATCAATTACGTTTTAAGTCTAAGTCCATTTTAAAACCATAATTTTATAATTTTTGATTACTGTACCCATTCTTTTTTCTGTTATGTTAGCATATATATGTATTGTAAAATAGCTCCCAGGGAATGAAAAATTCATAGATAAGTTATTTATTAAATGAAGTATATTATTTTCATGTTTTGTCAAAAATTATTTTCGTGTGACTTAGGCGATTTTGATATGCATCGTCTCAATTAGTCTTATTGTTATGACTATCAACGGCGAACATAGACGTTCTCCTGTATTTCGTTCAGCGGCAAAATGACAGTAGGTACGGATTTGCACGTTGGTATAGTTCTGTTCCCATACCCCCTTTATGTCTATTTCTGTACGACTGTTCTTGTGAACGCTGACAAAGACCGTCTGCCCACGCACCTCTCCCGTCTTTTGCATCTTTCTCTGGACCAATTCTCTCGAAATTCATTCGCTATTTGCCTGTTGGCCCGCGGCGAGCAGACTCCGCGGCCAGTCTGGGAATTTTATCAACAGTGTATGGATTTGTTTGTTTGTTTGTCGCGTTCATAGACCGTTGTGCATTTTGGATTTTGTCTTTTACTCGTGTGAGTTCGTGCGTCTTCCGTCAAGGTCTAATTATAATTTATCGATAAATTCGCGTAATTTGCTTTGTGACGGACAATAGTGGTGTGTGATGGACAAAAGCGTTATCAATGCATCGAAACAATGTGAATCTAAAAATATTTTTATCAATTTGTAAACTATAGTAAATTCTAAACCTATGAATTTTTTGACAGTTGATTAACATACCTATATATTTTATAGTTCATCAATCTAATCAAGAAATATTTTTAATTGTAGTGGATTTGTGAAATAATAATAATCATTTTTATATAGTAATGCAATTTAAAGTATCAATTAAATTTACCCGATGATAATGCCGAGACATCTCGGCGAAAACGTTCTTTCGTAACAAATCGAATCTTTTTCAAATTTAAATTGATGTAGTAATACCTAAATACCTAAATAGATGGGTCGATGGCAAAGCGGCTAGCGCGCTGGGTTAGTAATCCAGTGGTCGCGATTTCGAATCCTGCCTCGACCGATTTCGTTCACCTATAGCACAAGCATTTATTTGCTTAGTTCAGGGAACGTAGGAAGATGTATATGTACTTGTTTAACAAGGACATATTCATTTTTTATTAAAAAAAATATATTAAATTTTACGTTTTGATCTTTTAGTCGGTTTTTAGGATTTAATAATAATAATAATAATAAACACTTCATTGCACCCTGTGCAAGTGGCGAGTTTATTGCCGTATGGCAATTTCTTCCTACTAACTAGTGTTTCCAACCCAGAGAAGCAATATTTGCGTGAGAAATGAATTAAAATTAATTTCTCCTCTGCTTGGAATTGAATCCAGGACGCCCGTACAGAAACCGAACGGCTAACCAATTGTGCCATGGCGGTCTTAGCTAGAGATTCATTCATTTATTTATTTATTTTCTCTCAGAAAGCTACTGCTATAATTTATTTATTTTAAATTACATTCATTGTATAAAAGTTGAGCCAAAAGTGCTTTCTTCAATTTAAATTATTGACTATACAGTAATTGATTACATAGTTGAAAAATTCATAATAAAATACAAGAAAAAAAATTTAAAAAGATAGATAAAAAACAACAAAGATATGCACATATACAGTAAAGGAGTATGTTTCAGGATGAGGAGGAGGGATCTTTAGTGAATGAGGAGGGATCTTTAGTGAATGAGGAGGGATCTTTAGTGAATGAGGAGGGATCTTTAGTGAATGAGGAGGGATCTTTAGTGAATGAGGAGGAATCTTTAGTGAATGAGGAGGGATCTTTAGTGAATGAGGAGGGATCTTTAGTGAATGAGGAGGGATCTTTAGTGAATGAGGAGGGATCTTTAGTGAATGAGGAGGGATCTTTAGTGAATGAGGAGGGATCTTTAGTGAATGAGGAGGGATCTTTAGTGAATGAGGAGGGATCTTTAGTGAATGAGGAGGGATCTTTAGTGAATGAGGAGGGATCTTTGGTGAATGAGGAGGGATCTTTAGTGAATGAGGAGGGATCTTTAGTGAATGAGGAGGGATCTTTAGTGAATGAGGAGGGATCTTTAGTGAATGAGGAGGGATCTTTAGTGAATGAGGAGGGATCTTTAGTGAATGAGGAGGGATCTTTAGTGAATGAGGAGGGATCTTTAGTGAATGAGGAGGGATCTTTAGTGAATGAGGAGGGATCTTTAGTGAATGAGGAGGGATCTTTAGTGAATGAGGAGGGATCTTTAGTGAATGAGGAGGGATCTTTAGTGAATGAGGAGGGGATTGTTGGATTGTGAATTAGGATTTAAGAACATCTTTATCTGTCTATTTAGTATGGGATTAGCTACAAATGGTATTTCGATTGACTTTAGTTGAACAATCAATAAAATTGCATCAAATTAATAATTATTTTTTTAGTATGAAGATTTTTTTATTGCCGTTGTGAACAAAGTCAATGAATTCATATGATCGACTTGATCTTTTTCGTGGGTTTTAGGATTTAGATTGAAACTTATCTGCTAATAGTTTAGGTTTTTAGATTGAGTCAGATCTACGGACGCGTTATGTTTTGATTTTTACGTAAATCGGAATGATTTGATCAATCAATGTGGATTCAACTTAAAAACTCCTTTTGTGTTTTTGTGTTGGTTACCTTGCATAGTTGGCGAATTTAGTTCTACGGAATTGCTAACCTTCAAATATTTCGATACTCTGTAAATTTACGAAGACTTATGTTGAAATTCCGGGTTGAACTATTATAATTAGAGTGTTCAACATAAAGGCGTCTATCTAAGTGTTTCAAGAAGATTTTTTTAATGTTCTCTATTTGGTTAATTTAGATTTTGTACTTAGTATGTGTTCCATATCGGTGTATAGAATTCCAGACGGATATACTAGAGGACGAATATATGTATTATCGTACAGTGTTTTTAGTGTATTAAACCGAGCATTTGATAGGCTTTATTTGTACTTTGGGGCTTTCAAGACTTTCTGTCTTAAATTCGGTGCAATCTTATCTTCACTATCAGTGAACAGTGAACCAGTTGCTTCCACATGAGTAACTCTCTTTGGCACATTAAGTGCAGTGTCTGCAAGGTTTTATAGTTCTCCGGACTCTTCGTATGTTCTTTATGTGTTCTTTCAGAGTTTTGCAAGGGGCCGTTATAAGTCCCCATAAGCTGAACGGATGATGGTGGAGAAAGAACAGGTTTTATTTAAAATGAAATAAATATTGTAGAAGAGAATTTTGCGTTAAATTCCTTCGTTGTGTCAATAACAGTTTTATGAGCAAATCTTTGTTATTTTGTATGTTCTTGATTTAGATTTTTACAACTGGGTGTTGTTTTTGTCTGCCGTTGACGGTTTAGTTAACTTGTTTGATGTCGTGTTGATCATAATTTGTTTTATCATGCCGTTTTCTGCACGACCTTGATAACATCACGATATAACTATGTTTGTATTACCCAGTTACGTACTGTGATTGACCCACATAATCCAATATAGCCAGCTCTCGGATCGATTATGTGAATACCCTTAACAGATGGTCTGACATGGCCTTTTATAACGCTGACAGCTTCAATCGTTTTGTCATAATATCTTATCGGGTTTCTTGTTTGGATACCACGGAGGTTGCTGGTCCATTATTGAATCCAAGATTAGATGCATGTGTCTCAGATCCAAAGCGCTGGAAAATTGATCAATTGCGCAATTTCAGAAAATAGAAAATACCTTACTCCCGAAAATAGACTTCAAATCCGATTTCAATCTATGGTTAGAACCTACCTGCTACCTGCCTGCTGCCTTTTCCTCTATTTTTAGCATACATTCTAATTACTATTACATCATACCTACCTACATCATTATTCTCTAGCATTAAGGAACTTTTTATTTTCAAGGCATTGCATCCTATTGGATGATTTATGCCAAAAAATCAGCAAATAAACAAATTAACACAAATAAATAAACTCAGACATGGTACTGAAATAAAAACATTAAAAAATTACAAATACGCTGATGTTTAGCGGAAATTCTAAATTGGGATTAAATGAATGTGGTATGAGCAAAACAACTGGTAAGGTTTGCGAAAAAGATGCGTTTTGAGATCCTTTCTAAACGTTTATTTGAGATATATTTTGAATTACTAATTCGCGAAACTTCTAAAATTTCATTGATGTGATCCTTCTTCGTGGTCACAATGCTAGGACTGATTTGCACCGCACACTCCGTCTCTTCACATATCTCTGTTGTCTGCCAGCCTCTTCGTCTCTTGTTAGCTGTTACAGCGCACATCAATGATCACCTGGTCCATATAACTGTCTCTAGGGCGACCTCTACATATAGTTTCTGGCCTCCGTCATTCCTTGGGCAATAGTAACAAGCAGACTCGGATGCCTGATGTTATGGCTTATCCATTTGGATCGTTGTATGGCAACAATCGTTAAGAGTTGACTTTTTCCTCGACTTGGCTCATTACCACATCGTTTGGAATGTGTTATGACATAAAAAAAGAATTTTAAATCTATTTTGATTATGTTTTTCACATATTATCGGAATTAATTTAGTTAAATTAAAATAAGACAACATGATTATAAGATTTCGTCGACAAAATAAATATTGCTATATAATATTGTGGATAACTGACACTAATTTCGATTCATATAGGTTTCTATCCTCATATAATACTGTTTTGGGAGACAGAAGAACAAACATTAAAAAATTGTTGGCCTTCGTGGCTCAGTTGGTTGTGTATCTGACTGCTGACCCAAAGGTCCCGGGCTCGATTCCCGATGGAGACACAGTTTTTAATTGTTTTCAGTCTGGATCTGTGAGTCGATTAATATCGTAAGTCTCTAGAATGCGAGAAGCAATATTAAATAAATAAATAAATATTATTTTGTCACGACTGATAATTTCAACTTAACTGAAATATTCCGGACTGCTGTGAGAATAAATAGCACGACTCAATTTAGGTGTGAACCAAAATTAGGGACGTTTTGACAGTTGATTCGGCTGAAATGTGGTTGTAGAATAAGGAATTGAACTAATTCGTGACTTACTTTGAGTTGGAACGTTCTTACTTGGTACGTTCTTATTTCAGCCTTGTGGTATATCAACTTGATCTAAATGGAATAGAAACGCACCTATTTTAGCCGGAACGTTCTTAAAAGTTATAGAATCAGAGGTATTGGCGTATTGTTACCTTTATTTAATTTTCTTTGAGAAAATACTGGTATCGATTAACATATTCTTAAGACCATTCACACAATCATGTATGATTTTATTCCATTTAAATAATAATCGTACTTAATTTGAATGCAATGAAACCAATGCTACATACTAGAATAATAATTAAGATGGCGCATGCTGCCAGCGTACCAACTTTTTCAATTTGATATTGCAACATTACTATTAAGCGAATAATTTTGATTAAAAATATCTTAGTTTGAATATTAATGGAGAAGAATATCCCTTAACTTTTTAATTATCTTCTATGTATATTCTTGTAGGAAAATAATAAGCATATCCCGATTTCGGACTTTCGGACTGGCGTAGAGCAATATATGTATTTTTTTTAACTAAAGAAAATATCTGGAAAAATATCTCATGACATTTGGATTATGTTTCGGGTTTGGCAAAGAATCCTAAAAAAAACATTTATTTTTCAATGGCGCCGAATTGAAAATAATGTTTTTTTAGATTTCTTTACTAAACGTGAAGCATTAATACAAATTTCAAGGCATATTTTTCCAGATATTTTTGTCTACTTTAATTTAAATATATATATATATATATATATATATATATATATATATATATATATATATATATATATATATATATATATATATATATATATATATATATATATATATATATATATATATATATATATATATATATATATATATATATATATATATATATATATATATATATATATATATATATATATATATATATATATATATATATATATATATATATATATATATATATATATATATATATATATATATATATATATATATATATATATATATATATATATATATATATATATATATATATATATATATATATATATATATATTGCTCTACGCCTTATAGTTTATTAGAAATATAATGTGAATGTCAAAAATCGGAGCTTGCTGATTATTTTTCTACAAGAATATATACAGAACATAGTTACAAAGTATTTAAGGCATATTTTTTTTTATCAATATCCAAACTATCTAGTTTTTTTTTCAAAAGGATTCGTTAAGTATCTAATAATGATGGAATATAAAAATTGATAATATAGGTACGTTGACAACTGGCGCCCACTTATCGTCATCGCAGAAGCTAATCATTTTGTAATTTTTATTGCTAGTTAGTTGTGAACATTTGAATCTGACGGCCAAGACCATAACAGTGTTTCTTTCAGTGGTGTAAAACGAAGCATCGATTCTAAATCAGACACATAGTGAACCTTAAACCGTAATGAAACTAACTGTCCAAATTATTGGAAGTGTGTTAAAGTATCGTGAAGTGTTTTGGACTAAGCCAGATTTGCCTTGGACTAATGCAATACAAACAACAGTTTGACGCTAACAATCTTCTATCCGCCCAGTAACCTTTGAATCTTGGGCCATTGAAGAGACTTTGATTACTTACAAGTTGACGTGTGTCGCCGAGTAATTATTATTACCGGTGGTTCGAATTCCGCCCAATTATTCAGATAATAACAAAAAAAACTCGTTCTTGATCCATTCGAAGATGAAGTCGTTGCTCGAATGTTTTCCTCAAACGAAGGCGGGGTCCTTGTGAACTCGTGCGAGATGGATGTAGATGTTTACATATACATGCCGGATCGGATGTGACTTGGATCGATCCTCACAAAATAGCAATAGCGCGATAGAGAAAGAATCCAAACAGCCGACGGCTGACTGAAGAGTCTCGCAAACTCGGGGCGATCGCTTGACCCAAAGTGACCTCCGGATGGACTGTTTTTACCGCAATTTGAATTTCAAAGCGTCAACGTTGATAATGTAACGACGCAACACACGACGTTTAAATATATACAAACGAATTGATCTCAATAGTTTAATAGTTTTATAAAAAAGGTTTCGAATACCGTCGGTTCCTACAGACAAAAAAAGACAGTACAACGCTGTTTTGTGCCTGTCGACTGCAGAAGACTTTGTACTTGTGACTGCTTCGACATAATCTTTAACAAAACATCGAATAAATATCGTATTTTTTACGATTGCACACACGGACAGATCTGATATAAACCGTTACGTAAAGGCTGCTTCAAGGTTGTGATTTTTAATTATATTATTGTCTTAGTTGTCGAAACGTCGCTATGATAGCTCTGAAGAAACTGTACGGGGAGGAGTTGCTGAGGCTCGCCTTGATGCTCTCTCTGCTGAGGGCCGACCCGGAGCAGTACCTCAGGGACGACTCGAGGCTGCTGGCCGGCGGCCTGGTCAACGGCACCGACTGGGCCCCCGAGATCACCGGCATACACACCAGGACGAGGTACCTGCACCCCAAGTCCCTCGACTCGATTCTCCTCGACTACGAGAGGGATGTTTTCGAGGAGCTGCACTCGCTCGGGCGGTGGGGGCACCCGGGTGAAACACGAGAGGCGATCCAGGCGTACCTACTCAACGGTGTTGAGAACAACGCCGCGCAGCAACAGGCGGCGACGCAGATGGCCCAAGATCCCCAAGAGGACAGTCTCGGACCGTACTCTCTGCTGTCGACGACGCAGCTGGAAAACGAAGACGTGGAACAGTGCGTCACTGTCAAGACTGAAGAGGACGTCGGCGAAGGAACGCAGTCCGTCGCGTCCGCCACTCTGTCGACCTCGTTCATAAGGAACCTGACGACGTTTCGAGGTCCCCTAATGGAGGAGGACTCGGCCCAGTCGGCGCCCTTCGACGTGTCACAGTTCTTCGCCGATCCGATCAAGGTCGAGAGCGACGAGGAGGCGAACGAGGATCGGAGCGACGACGGGGTTAGGGTGAAGCAGGAGGGCTTCGAGGGGGACGACAACGCCATAGACGATTACATTCCGTTTTACATGCGAAACGGGGGCGATTCTATCACGAATCAGAACCTGGCCGACCTGACGGACTTCGACGAGACCGCCGAGACCCTGGAGCAGTTCAAGAGGAGCATCCAGTTCCTGGACGTGAGGCAGCAGAGCGAGGACTTGGAGAAGTATCTCATCGAGAACACTGACCTGGACATAGAGGAGACGTGCGTGACGACGATAAAGCGGGAGCGGGCCAGCACGAGCTTCACGTCTGCCGGTAGCAGCGGGGTGGGGGACGAGGCATCTAGCTCTAGCTCCAGCTGCAACGGCACCACGGCCGGATGGGTCGACCTGAAGATAGAAGAAGACGAAGGACTGAGTAGCGGGGACGAACTCACACAGGAGGTATTATGACATTTTATTTAATTTTTCATTCCGTCACTATTTTAGTTCTATTTATGTTATTTTAGTTCTATTAAATTTTTTTATTTTAGATCTATTTATGTAATCTATAAATAATAAAATATTTAAATAAAAAAAACAATTTATCAAACTCATTACATGAAAATGCTGAAAATTTTCCATACAAAATTTGAATAATTTATAGAATGACTTGTTAGTGAGGAGTTTAGCGTTGGCTACAACCGACTCGTTTATTCATATCCCTCACACATGCATGATCTCCATTGTTAAATATTTTACCTAACTCATTGTACCAAATAAAAAGAGCCTTAAAAATGTTAGGAACGACAATATAAAGACATTATTGGTGAACGTTGCGCATGCGCTCAAAGTGATCACGTAAACTAGCCAATGGCGGGTCGTACCTAAGCCCTGTAGATGCCTGATTCCCTGGGTCTCCTATAGTAATAATAATAAGATTTTAACTCCAGTCTGTGAGCAACAATGCTACAAAAAACATCTTTTACATACAAAATTTACATTTAATATTATAAAATAGAAAAAACCTTTACACAATATAGATTACATACATAACAATTGAAAAAATAACAAATGATTTTTTTACATAATACAGAAAAGAATATTATATATACACACATACGTCTACACATATAATATACAAGAATGAGCAAAAATTACATATGAAAAACAAAATTAATTCTCGAAAATAGTAACAGGGGAGTGAAAACAATGCCATCTATGTAACAAATATGTAATGATACATTTTTTGAGTCTTGCATCAAATCGATCGCATCTATAATTTTTCCCATATTATTTTACGCAGAGCCGCGAAAATCTATGCATTTTTGCGGCGATCGATTTTCATCCGTCGAGATTCTAATTGGAAGCTATTAAAATTATTTTTGGTCTATGGGTACGATAGTATTTTTTTGGCAGCCGCTGTCA
Source organism: Molanna angustata (assembly GCA_963576475.1). Taxonomy (NCBI): domain Eukaryota; kingdom Metazoa; phylum Arthropoda; class Insecta; order Trichoptera; family Molannidae; genus Molanna; species Molanna angustata. The sequence goes on along the minus strand of OY754983.1, from coordinate 6,458,800 downwards.
CGTGGCCATGACATTCAGGGGACGTTGCACCGTCCCCCGCTAGGGGAGAGCGCAACGCCATCCTGTGTCGAGCGGCGAAACTATTTTAGTTTATCGCTTGTCGAACTAGAGCTTGGAAAACGCATTTATCATTTTAGCAATGTCGAATTAGCTGTCAAAGTTTACATTAATCGCGATAATTAAAAATAAAAATAACAAATAGTGTTCAAAATCATAAAAGTAGATAAAAAATTGTTTTTATATAATTTATATAATATATTATATGATGACAAATGGCTTGACAAATACGAATACATAATAAACTTATTCCTAACCTTTGATCTTATACGGGATGTAATTAAATAATAGTGCGAAATAATAGTATATGATGTGTAGGTACGTTATTTCCCATTATTTTTTCGGTTAGGTTTAGTTAGTCTTTAATGAAAATAGCGACTCACGTGAGCGAGTTGCTTTATAAATTGAATGGAAATCGGTTGCAGAAATAATTTTATCAACACCTTTGCCATTTGAGGTTAGGAAAAATATTGTTACGTATTCGCATTTGATTTCGCACATTTTTCAAATAAATTAGTTTTCTCAACATATTATTTAAGTATTTGTATGATACTTACTATTTTTAATACTTCTTATTATTATTTGTGCTGAATATTTTTGCGTTTAATATCAACTTTGACAGCTCTTCCGACATTGGTAAAATGAATATTGCGTTTTCTAAGGTCTAGTCTTGTCGACGTGCGGTTGTGATCTCGGCTAAATTGTGGGAAAACTAACGAATTAGTATGAGCCGAAAAAAATGTTGTTGCTTTTGTACCGTGAAATGAAAATAAATTCCTTGTAAATTATAAAAATATCAATACACCGTCACGACATAATCCCGCAATGCAGGGTAACCAGCGACAGGTGTCCTCATCGAATCAAAGAGTTGATATTTTTACTCTTCTTCTTATTTTTTAGTTTACGTGCCATTAGGATGATATCTGGCAGTTTGAAAGTGTTTAAAAATTATTTTGAATGTTGGGCGAAGAAAATTTGATATGTGAAAATAAATGTATGTTTAAATATAGTGCAGGCTAGGTAGTTCGTAAGCTAAGTGCTGAATACATAGTTAAAAACTATTAATGTTTCATAGTTTTACATGTTTTTATAATTAATTGTCATACTCTTACCATACGTATTGTTTAAAAAAAGTATATTTATGTATTTTTTGTTTATACTAGATGTATTAATTTTTATACATGTTTTTACATCTAAATAAATTTTACTATTATTATTATTAACACAATATTGTATATAAATATTAAGGAAAATTCATAGATTTATTGAAGTGAAAATCCATTTATAAAATACAGTTGAATTTTCGTTTTATTTGTGAGTAGTTATTTATGTTTGGCATTTCGACAGATTTGTGATGTAATTTTACCGAGTACATATCTCTTTCAATCTAGATTATAGTTTGAAAGAGATATTATACTCATAGAAAGAATGAGAGGTGATCGTCTGACAACAAAAAATGTACAAGGCTGATATAAAATGTAAAAAATCTGTCGGTTTAGTATCTGTTTGCTGATCCAAAGGACGCGGGTTCGATTCCCGACGAAGACACAGTTTTTAATTGTGTTTTCAGTCTGTATCTATGAGACGATAAATATTGTACAAGTTTCCAGAATGTGGCAACTTGTTATTGGGTGCGTGTTAAATTAATATTTGACATAGTACCTGTTAGTTGCCCGAGAAGCAACATTAAATAAATACAACATAAAAAATGAGTGAGTCGTGGCCAACGCTATACTCCTCTCTTACAAGTCACTAAACAAAGTATTAAATTTTGTTTTGAAAGTGAAAACTTGTTAATTCTTGAATGCCATTCTTTAAATAGTTTTTTTAGCAATTATAAAATAAAAAATATCCCAGCTTCAAGTATCAGTAGAAGGCCAAAAGTAGTATTTAATTTTCATTCATTCATTTATTCATACCATCACGGCAAATCCCACAATGTGGGGTAACCAGCTACCGGTGTGAATTACATTATAAAAGGGATCATAAAAAGTGTATAGTCACTAAAAAGGCACTACATTCAGAATGTGTGATGGTGAACCTCATTGCTGAACTATGTGAGATGTTATTGTTTCCTGTTGTATTTTCTATTACCCGGCTCTTACGAGACACCCGAAACACTACATTCAGAATGTGTGATGGTGAACCTCATTGCTGAACTATGTGAGATGTTATTTTTGCCTGTTGTATTTTCTATTACCCGGCTCTTACGAGACACCCGAAACACTACATTCAGAATGTGTGATGGTGAACCTCATTGCTGAACTATGTGAGATGTTATTTTTGCCTGTTGTATTTTCTATTACCCGGCTCTTACGAGACACCCGAAACACTACATTCAGAATGTGTGATGGTGAACCTCATTGCTGAACTATGTGAGATGTTATTGTTGCCTGTTGTATTTTCTATTACCCGGCTCTTACGAGACACCCGAAACACTACATTCAGAATGTGTGATGGTGAACCTCATTGCTGAACTATGTGAGATGTTATTGTTGCCTGTTGTATTTTCTATTACTCGGCTCTTACGAGACACCCGAAACACTACATTCAGAATGTGTGATGGTGAACCTCATTGCTGAACTATGTGAGATGTTATTGTTGCCTATTGTATTTTCTATTACCCGGCTCTTACGAGACACCCGAAACACTACATTCAGAATGTGTGATGGTGAACCTCATTGCTGAACTATGTGAGATGTTATTGTTGCCTGTTGTATTTTCTATAACCCGCCTCTTACGGGACGCCCGAAACACTACATTCAGAATGTGTGATGGTGAACCTCATTGCTGAACTATGTGAGATGTTACTGTTGCCTGTTGTACTTTCTATTACCCGGCTCTTACGAGACACCCGAAACACTACATTCAGAATGTGTGATGGTGAACCTCATTGCTGAACTATGTGAGATGTTATTTTTGCCTGTTGTATTTTCTATTACCCGTCTCTTATGGGACACTCCAATGTTATGTTATATATACCTAGTTTAATAGATTTTTCGGCGGCAGAGCAGATTTGTAATGCAGTGGATACGGGTTCAAATCTTGCCTCAACCGATTTCATTCACTTGTAGTACAAATGTTTATGCTGAAGTTAAGAAATTTTATGAGGATGTATAGGAAATTAACATTCAAATCATAGATGCTTCTTTAAAATCATCAACCCCTAGTTATTATATAACTTGTTAACATGATATGATATTGTATTGTGTAGCACTTGTATATTAAGTTTTATTTCCATATGTTTATAAAACAGACACAGCAAATCCTATCATTTAATTAGTAGATATTTATGGATTATAAAACCCCAAATAAAAACATGGAAAGTAGAAGACGATAAATAATAATAAATTGTCTATCATAACACAACAATTATTACAATAATAAACTTGGTTTTAAATAATATTGTGCATAACTTATACATTTTAGTTGGTATCTATTTCACAAGGATATTACTGACATCTAGCGACAAAAGTGTAAATTATTTTTTATGTTCACTAGAAGCGCGGTTCGCGTCTTTGCTGCGCGGGCCACAGCTGTAAAACGTTTTCAGCGACAACCGCTAGACGTCGTACGTATCAAATTTTCATTGCTTATAAATTTCGTTAGTAAAATTATATTGTCACAATGCTTCTTCGTAAGATGTCTCTGCTGTTTAACTAAGATGGTTCTTTGTTATTTGTTACATTGCTGATTTATGCACATTATTATGATTTCTATTTTTCATAATAATTAAAACAACATTTAATTTTTTGAGTAACATATGGACAACGTGTTTTTTAGGATACACATATACCTACAATTATATTTTATCGATATTAGAAATTAAACTCATGATTCGTTCTGCATATGTATTGAATTATGATTTGTGATTTTACTGTGAAAATGACTCGATAATTTTACTTTACGTATTTTAATACAGCGTTAAGTATCTACATCAACAAAATCATAAGCCAGATATTTTTAACAATAGCCTACAATCATTAAAAAAACAACTATCATCAATATTATAATGAATACTTTATGTACCAAATTGTATAATTTTTGGTATGTCCAATACTATATTAATATGACAACTAACCCTTTCCTCCTCTCCTACCTTTCTTCATGTTCCACCCTCGCTTCATAAAATACACACATACACACACATCACAATTGTACACTTACACCACACTTTTGTCTTTGACTTTGTACTGAATTGTCTTTATTATGTATATTAATCTGTGGAACAATGTAATTGGCTTACTTTCCTGATTATTATTTTATTAATGTAAAATATGTAACAGCTGTTTTGTTTCCCAAAATAAAATAAATAAATAAATAAAAATAATTTCAAGATTACAGTGATTATATATCCTAAATTTAATGCTAGGTTACTATTAAAGGTTTATAGTAAGCTGGTACTAGCAAAAGTGCTCCAGGAGGATACATAATTAATACGGTGCCACTATTTTTACGACCGGAATTGGCGGGAAAAGCGTTTTCCCGTCAAAAAGTGTCTATTTACACGACAAATTTTCTGACGTAGTCTATGTTTTTAGGTCATTTATAACCATAGAAAGCGCAGATAAATCAAAATACAAAAATATTTACCATTATCATTTTTTCAATGGTCATAAAAATGCATCATGGAAACCAACTTGAAGAAAAAATAAATAATATTGGCATCTTATTACATTTACTTAATTTTATGAATCATTTTTTCATCGAGATCTACAATTATAACAAAGTATAAACAAAGATAAATATTTTTTAACTTGATTTATCTGCGTTTTCTGTGGTTATTTTTGGTTTTCGTCTATGGTTGAGTCGTGTAAATAGTCGTAGCCTAATTAATATATGAACGTAAAATTCTGTATTATTTTTACCGACCGCCAACCGCGTGTAACCTACGCCCAAGTCATCCTCAATATCGAGGACAAAGTGGACGATTATTAGACCAAAATCATAATGAGCGATGAGGCTCATTTCCACCTCAGCGGGTAAGTGAACAAGCAAAACTATAGCTTCTGGGGCACCGAAAATCCACGAGTGATGCACGAGAAGCCATTAAACCCGCTCAAAGTGACTGCATGGTGCGCTGTTCACGCTGGAGGAGTCATCGGGCTATTTTATTTCGAGAACGCCGCTGGTCAAACGACAACAGTGGACGGTGCGCGCTTTAATAGGGCCATGTTAACCGAGTTTTTTCTGCCGCAATTGGACGAATTAGGACTGGAGGTCATGTGGTTCCAACAGGACGGAGCAACGGCACACACTGCGCGAGCCACAACCGATATTCTGAAGGCGGCGTTCCCGGGTCACCTCATCTCTCGTTTTGGCGATTTGCACTGGCCCGCAAGATCGCCCGATTTAACCGTCCCAGACTTTTTTGTGGGGTTTTTTGAAGTCCCGTGTTTACGTGAACAAGCCCGAGACCCTGGAAGCCCTCAAGGACAACATTCGACACGAGTGCGAGAATCTGTCGCCCGAAGTTCTCGCCGTAGTGATGAAAAATGCCATAAAACGAGCCCGTAGGGCAATCATTTGGCCGATATCATCTTCTCGACTTGACCAATAAAATTCTAAAGGTTCGAATAAACATAATCAAAAAACAGAATCGAAGTTTTTCATTTAGAAAAAAAAATGAGAGCCAAACAACATCGGATGACTTCTTTTGGCCCACCTTGTACATTGTATCATTGTAAATATGGTGTGATTAAAAATAAATATGTAAATTACATTTTTAAACCCCTGTATTGACTATCCCTGCCACCCCAATATGCACCCCTCAAGACTGAAGCACCCTGTATATGAAATGAATATAGCTGGTATTTATTTTTATATGTGTGTATATAATATATACAATGTAACGAAAAATCCCCCTAATTCTGGTGTCAGTGTGAGTTTGGGGGCAAGTGGATATCATTAATTACTGTCAATCCATCCTCTTTACTTACACCCTAACGTCAGCTAATACGGTCACGTAATACCCCCCCCCCCACATATTTTGATGTTGTACCTATATCTGAAGCCTGGAATAAGAAACATATAGGTACTTATAAAATGTATGTCTCAAATAAAACGATTCCTTTAGACGCTATTGTACTTTTTCAGGGAGCATATAAAGCGAAACACCCCAATTTGAAACTGTGTTTCTAAGAAAAATACCATCCGTCTTACTTATAAACGTAAACTATCTGTAGTATGCCCTATTCTGATTCGTTTCAGAGTACGAAAACGTCTATAACCAGCGGGAGACCGTGGATCCGCGCTTTTATCCGCGCTGTGTGACGTAATGAGACCCGTATAAATTAATGCTGTAAAATTTTTGACATTTCTCATACACTAAAATTCAGACGGATAAATTTAGACGAATCAGAATAGGACATAGTACCTACCTGGTTATAGAGTGTGATTAACGAAAAAGTTTACTTATAAACCGTGACTATCTTTATTACACCTTTATTTCATAGACGTCAAGTTAGGACGGGTCGAGAGGTTGTTTACCGCTTGAATAACTTGTCATACCAAGTATATCAAAATGGCGGATCATTCACATATGATCCGAAGCATATTTGAGATTGACAGAACAATTTAATACTTGTAACGATTTTCCTTCATCGCAATCGAGTTCAAATTGACTGAACACGGCGCAAAGCGGTGTTTGACTTCGTTTTTCGGTGTCATTTTTCCAAAGATTACATGCATTTATCTATTTTTTGACAACTGTGAAGCCAATGCGGCCATATGAAAAAAATAAATTAGGGAGTTCTTAAACAATTCAGTGAACTAGTTAGTCATATCTTAGTATACCTACGTTTATAAGTAAGATTTTTTATACCGATCGTAACTATTTTAGCCGTGATTAGGTATCAAGTAAGTTTTGTTCTTAAAATACAAAAAAAAAACTTCGAGTTTCCCATAGTATAAATCACGTATGAACCTTCATAGTGCATTCTTCTTTTTCTTATTTACTAGCCTTCTTCCCTCCACTGCTGGATTAGGCTTCTTCCATTTCCTTCCATCCTTATAGGTAGGGAATATTTACTCACACCATATTATGTATTTTATTTACCTATTCTTATTTTGCATAGAATATTTGGGTATCTATTCTTGCCTGTATCTATGCTAAATGAAATAAAAAAAAAAAAAAAATATATATATATATATATATATATATATATATATATATATATATATATATATATATATATATATATATATATATATATATATATATATATATATATATATATATATATATATATATATATATATATATATATATATATATATATATATATATATATATATATATATATATATATATATATATATATATATATATATATGTATATATATATATATATATATATATATATATATATATATATATATATATGTTATAATATTTTTATCTCGGTTTTCCCGTGTCAGTAGGTCTTGACTAAGACCATTTGTCTTCCGACGTTTCGCCTGAATATCACCAGGCATTTTCAAGGACTTAGCGAAACGCCGGAAGACAAATGGTCTTAGTCAAGACCTACTGACACGGGAAAACCGAGATAAAAATATTATAACATATTTCACCCGTGAAAACATCAAATATAACACATATATATATATATATATATATATATATATATATATATATATATATATATATATATATATATATATATATATATATATATATATATATATATATATATATATATATATATATATATATATATATATATATATATATATATATATATATATATATATATATATATATATATATATATATATATATATATATATGATGTATCCGTTTCTCGGGTACTCCGCGTCGTGTTCGTTTGGTTTCTGGTGAAACCTTGTCTTCGACGTTTCAGCCGTACGTTGACGGCCATCCTCAGGAAGTCAGGTGCTTCGTCTGTAGTCTCTGGCTGCGGCGAGGAGGGTTGGACCCTCCTCGCCGCAGGGTCCAACCCTCCTCGCCGCAGCCAGAGACTACAGACGAAGCACCTGACTTCCTGAGGATGGCCGTCAACGTACGGCTGAAACGTCGAAGACAAGGTTTCACCAGAAACCAAACGAACACGACGCGGAGTACCCGAGAAACGGATACATCATTTACACCCCTCCGCGAGAGCCTGAAAAACAACATATATATATATATATATATATATATATATATATATATATATATATATATATATATATATATATATATATATATATATATATATATATATATATATATATATATATATATATATATATATATATATATATATATATATATATATATATATATATATATATATATATATATATATATATATATATATATATATATATATATATATATATATATATATATATATATATATATATATATATATATATATATATATATATATATAATTCTAAGCTCTAGAAACCTTCAATAAGAAATGTTGATGTGTAGATTGTTGGCGCTATATAAATTAGTATTATGTTTTTAGAAGCTTGTAATCCAGGTAAGGATATAAGAGATAAATAGGATCAGGACGACGAAGAGTTGCATGGCTCCCTAACATGAGACAGTGGTTCAGAAAAAGTCCTGCGTCACAGTTTCGAGCCTCCGTGAACGTCGCCAACCTTCGTAGAGGAGACAGAACACGAAGAAGAATTGTTTTTATCTGAAAGATTATTAATATGATTGTTTTTGCTATTGTTCCAGGACATGGACCTGATTGAAGTGCTGTGGAAGCAAGATGAAGACATGGGATTCTGCGTGGACGCGCCACCGCAGACGGTGAGTTTACTGGTGTATTTTCTGATATTGTCGAATCTTATCTAGTGTTTTTTTATTCAATCTAGCCAGTATCTCAAGAAAAGGAAGCATTACTAGCGTGTGAAATAATCTCCCGTGGTGAACGCGAGATACCGACACAGAAGACAAACGACTAGCCAAAGCCAATACCACGGCGGACTACATCTTTCAGCTAGGAACGATTTTGATACATTCTGCGTCCTTCGATTCCTTTCTCTTTTTCCTTGTTGCTGCACTGAAAGAAACCTGGTTTTCAAATATTTTTTAAAAATATAATTCCAGTTTGTAATAACTTATCCCTGATAAGTATGTTAATTGTAGTGGTAAATATATACCTACATATGCCTGGCTATTTTAAAAAGTACTTTAGCGGTATGTGCGTTGGGAGGATGTTTTATATTTAATAAGATTATTAATAAGAAATCAGAAAAGGTTGCGAGTTTATTGCGTGTTCTAAATTCATCTCCCAAAACACATACAACTATTTTTAGATATTGCAATTGTTTTACTCAGCTATTTATTTATAATTGAAATAATAGAATGATGATAGGTTTCATAATAAAAGAAAACTTACTCAGATTAATTATATTTTCAGATTAAAACAGTTAACAAATTTAGTTAGATTGATCCGCGATACTAGGGTCGGTCGGGATAAAATATTATAATTATTGAACACTGTGCTTGAACGCTGGGCTGACGAGCGAATCAATCGCCACGTTAGTTGATTGAAATACGATGCGCTGTCTCTCGGTCGTCTTCGGCAATCTTCGTGAGAAGCGAGATCGTCCGAGCGAGATGGCATCGATGATGGGAGGTACATCCTCGCCACAGTACCATCGATTATTGTACAGAATTTTCTTGAGGCTTTATTACGTTGCTTGAATCTTTAAGAAGAGACTACCTTTTAGTAATTAAACTACCATTTTACCCTTGTTTGTAGATCATCTTAATGTACATATTTATCTATCTGGCTCTTTGGCAACCATGGACCTGTGAGCATTGTAATCTGTCGATCAAATAAATAATAAAGGAAATAAAAAAAAACAATTGTTTCATACTGTTTTTTGGTGTCATGAAAGGAAATAAATCTTCATGGAACCTTAAACCCTTAGATTAAAAAAAAGATATTACATAAAGATATTCTTACAAATTCAAACCAATTGTCATTTTCTTTAAGCAGCAGAATAAATTCACAAGGATGTATTACCATTCCTCTTTTACGTACAACTGCCTCACAACATTTCTATAAGTATAAAGGTACTAAGTGGTTTAATGAACTCCCTTTGAGTCTTAGACTCGAAAAAAATTATAGTATATTTAAAAATAAAATTAAAAAATTGTACTGATTTATTTATTTATTTTTTGTTATTTCATTCTTGTTTTGTGTAGCTTCATATTTTTTAGTAGATGTACAATGTTTTGGTAAATGTAACAATATTAAATAGATACTCCCCTCTTTTAACACGAGATTTTATCTCAATTAAAGAGGGTTATTATGAATTATATGATGGAAATTGTATACCTTTTTAAATTATGATTTATATGTGAACATTGTATTGTTTTTGTTAAATAAAAAAAAAAAATTTAGTTCTATAATATTGATGTCGTCAACATCATTAAAATAAAAAGACTTTTTGTATGTACCTATTCTGGAATCCCTCGAGGCTCGCACCTAGGACCATTGTTTTTTATGATGTTTATTTTGTTTGTTATAAAGATGGATCCGACGAAATGCGTTCTTCCCGGCGGTCCTTTCTCACCTGTGACGGCGGCTAGCAGCAAACCAGCCAAGGGAAAGACGCAGGAGGAGCAGGAAATAGACAAGTTGAAGGACGCACTCCAAGATGCATGTGAACCAAAGGTTAGTTTACTAGAAAATTGTAAGCAATATTCTTTTTCAGACACTTACGGACACACAAATTAATATGTACCTATCTCTCCATCTGTAAAATGACAATAAGAATTTCTATTGCAAATTTCAAAAGGACCTTACTGACCATCCTTGAATGAATTTTTCTATATAACATGAAAGATAATGAACCATTGATTATTCTTTTGTCATTTTCGCTTATTATATAATACGTATTCACACGAATTCTCTGCGAACTTCGACCCTCAGCTCTCCAAGATGCGTATTTACCTTTCCGTGTTGATTAGGAGGCAAGTACTGCCTCGAATTAGGCACTAGTTTGTTGTTTGTGTAATTATCCTTGTCTCCTTCGTAATTTACAATCTGCGTTTTAAAATTGTCCAAAATACCATCAAGTATGTCTAACAGTTCCATATTACTTAAAGACTTAAACAAAATAACTGATTACTACCATATAATCTGTGAACAAAATACAAACAAATATGACAGTGACAGACGAAATGCGAGCGAAATGAAATAGCGCGCCAACTTCATGCCTATACATATATATTCCATATTCAATATTAATTGCCTTGAATTGAACACGTATTAGCAGGAACAGTTTGCGTCGCTAAACCGTGTGCATTTGGAGGACACGTGCCTTGAATTCAACACGAGTTTTTAAGTGCATCAGCGCTACAAACCAGCGCCTAATTCGAGGCAGTACTTGCCTCCTAATCAACACGGAAAGGTAAATACGCACCCAGGACAGCCAACCTTTAATGACGATGATATATAGTTTTATTTAAACCGTTTATCTGTCATTTTTCAATATTTACGATATTTCGTATTTTTTCTCGTTCAGGAACACCAAGGGTCTCCTTCTCTGGTCGATACCACCGCAGACGATCTGTGGGCCGGACTAGACTACACAGTAGACACAGAAACTGGTGAGTTATTTATATTAAATTCCTGTATTAGTGTTCTTTTATATACTTGTGTTTACAATGTACATAATTCAACTTTTTTATTAAATTTATTTCTGGAAACTATGGGCCGGTATTTCAGTCGGCCCTTAGGAGTTTAACTGAAGTTTAACAAAAATATTGCGTATTTCAGTACCTAATCTTCCCTTAAATACTTCACTAAACGACAAATATTTAACTCATACAACAATAATACTTCTATACAGTGACAACTGTTTAATTTTGCTCCTAGCTTTTTTACAAATACTATATTTAGTACCAATTTTTTCAAGTCAATGAATAAAAAAATAGTTTTAATAAGTGATTGTGACCTGGTTCTGTGATTAATTTTGGTTCTATACTTCATGGTTTTTGTGTAAATTCATCAAAACTGGAGGTTTCTTATATTCTATTGTTTTGACATCTGTTTTAATTTATTCCTACCTACTGACAGTACTACACAAATACAAGTACATTTTCAATACTAGCTGTCAAATTGAAATAATCTGAAAGATGAGTAAAAGGATTGCAGCCCAATCAGGCAGCGACTCTCCTATGAATATAACGGATATGCGAAACATGATAACTAGTGCAGTGAAGGAAGGGAATAAAGAGATCATCATGGAAATTAACGATATCAAAGGAACTCTACAAGAAATGAGTGATAAATATAATAGTTTTCATGCAGATCTCTTGGCCGCTAAGCAGAGGATTGTTGAGCAGGAAAACCAAATATCTCAATTGGAAGGTTCAAATCAGGAATTGAGTGAAAAAATTATGACTTTGGAGTCGAAGATGGATTCTGAACTTGCTGAATTGAAAATTTATGTTGATAAACTGGAAACTTATAACAATAATCAACAACAATCTCTTTTGACTTGTAATTTGGAGATCTTTGGAATACCAAATGACAAAAATTTGAATCTTAATAAGGAGGTCATTGATATAGCTGCCTCAGTTGGATGTGGACTTGTAAATGATGATTTAATGTTTGTTACTCGCAAGAAATCGGCTAATCCACAGAGACCGGGCAGTGTTATTCTGAGACTAAAGGACAAAGGGAAGAGGGACGTATTTCTGGCAGCGGTAAAAAAACACAAAGGAATTCCATCGAGTCCAAAAGATGTATCTGGTAACAGAGGAAGAGTCTATGTGAACGAACATTTAACTTGGAAAAATAAACAGATTCTTCATGCTACAAAAGTGTTCAGAAAGGAAAGTGGATACGATTTTTTATGGGTCAGAGATGGGAAAATCTTTCTGAGAAAGAATCAATTTTCCGGCCCCATAGAAATCACAAGCATAAGGAAGCTGCAAACATTGACTCAAGATTAATTTTATCGGCTTACCTTTTTAATTTCATGACTTTTTTTGCTATAGCTTATTACATATTTTATTTTCCTCTGTTCTTTTATTTTATCAGCTTATTTGGTTTATGCGAAAAAGTACATTTGAGCATATACTCTATTTTACTCTTACTGTTTATAGTGGCAATTCCTGCTTTACCTTATCATTTAATTATGTGGTCTATTAAACTGGTTTTATTTGGTTATTGGCGCGGGCGCTGAGCGGATTACGATGTTCTATCAGAACGTGCGAGGTCTACGGACTAAAACTAATGAATTTTACCATAACGTAACACTAAATAATTTTGACATAATTCTAATAACAGAAACATGGTTAACTGACGGTATATACGATGGGGAACTGTTCGATGATCGGTATGCAGTATTTAGAATGGATAGAGATAGTGTTTCATCTGGTAAATCAATAGGAGGTGGTGTACTTATAGGAGTGAAGAAAGAATTAAAGGCTTATAATAATGTTAACTGGTCCTCTTGGGTAGAGGATACATGGATAACATTAGATAATATACTTAAAAATAAATCAATTCATATCTGCTGCTCATATCTTCCAGGTGTCAGTGCTAAACCCACAACTTCACAAAGATTAGCTCTTATTACTTCCCAAACAGAAATCATCAGAGACGGAACAACACAATATCCTGATGATGTATTTATTATTATTGGCGATTACAATATGCCAAATATTCAATGGGATACTCTAGGTAACAGTACTTATGACATGTGCTCTAAGGAATTGTTAAACTGTGTAACATTCTCAGGTCTGAATCAATATAACAAAATAAAAAATCACTGTGATAATGTATTAGACTTGGTACTGTCAAATATTCCTATAGAAGTTAATGGGTCAGACACCTTCCTTGTACGTGATGATCCCTTTCATAAACCTCTGCAGTTAATTTTTCAATTGTCTAACTTAAAAATGAATGGAGGGTCCTCCATATGTATAAAACTCTTTAAACAGGCTGACTATAAGTTGATTAATAGCAAGCTTAAAAACATTGACTGGTCAGCTGTAATCGACTGTGATGATGTGAATTTAGCCACTGATAACTTTTACTCAAATGTACATAAAGTGATTGACAATATGATTCCAACAAAAATTATACACCAACACAAATATCCAATATGGTTCCATTCGTCACTAATAAAATTATAAAAGGAGAAATTAAAATATCATAAGAGGTGGAAGCAATCTCACAATCCTCTAGATTATCAAACTTTCGCTCTTCTCCGTAAAAGACAAAAAGGAATGTCAATTAATGCTAGGGAAAAGTATTTCAATAGTACTGAAAACTCCATTCAATCAAACGTCAAAAAAATCTGGTTTTATGTTAAATCAAAGAAACGTAATGCTAACTCATTTCAGTGTTTAATTAATGGTGATCGTACTGCTCAAAGTATACAGGAATCTGCATATTTCTTGTCAGATTACTTTGTCTCTGTTTTCAATACAGTCGATTCTTCTACACCATATTGTAGTGAGGAGGTTGCAGGGTGTCAAACTATAGCAAATATACACTTAGACATAACAACAGTATCTAAACACCTAAGTTCAATCGACATAAGAAAGAGTCAGGGCAGTGATGATTTACCAGGCATATTCTTGAAGTACTGTGCCAGCTCCTTAACCATCCCAATTTATCATATTTTTAAAAAGTCACTATCCAACGGTACATTTCCTGATAAATGGAAACAGGCATTAGTTACTCCTATACCTAAGAGTGGGAACCTGAAAGATGTTTCAAATTACCGACCAGTTTCCAAATTGCCCATTTTGAGTAAACTCTTGGAAAAGATCGTGTACGATCAAATGTACTTTGCGGTCAAACTCCATTTAGATCCTAAACAACATGGTTTTGTTAGGGGACGTTCTACTAATACAAATTTAAATGTCTTTCTAAACGAAATTCATGACAACCTTGATAACAAAAGACAAAATGACGCAATATATACAGACTACTCAAAAGCCTTTGATAAAGTGGACCATCTAATTCTGACTAAGAAACTAAAACTTTTGGGTATTCACGGTGATCTTCTTAGGTGGCTAAAATCATACCTTATTAATAGAAGCCAAATAGTAGAGTACGGTGGTCATCTATCGTCTGCAACACAGGTGCCATCGGGTGTACCTCAAGGTTCCCATTTGGGGCCTCTCTTATTTAATATTTACATACATGACATTGGATTATGCTTCAGGAACAGTAATTACATATTATACGCTGACGATATGAAAATCTACAAAACTGTTATAGACATTACTGACTGTGAGGACTTGCAACTTGACCTTGATAGACTAACTTCTTATTGTGTCTCGAATAAGCTGTTACTAAATGTAAAAAAATGTCACTCCATTACATTCTCTAGGAAAAAGAGTACAATACAATACACATACACAATCAATAGGGAGGCGATTGATAAGAAATCAGACTGTAGAGACTTAGGTATACAACTGGACAGTAAACTTTTATTTGACAAACACTTTGACAAAATTACACTGAAAGCTTATAAAATGTTGGGATTCCTGATGAGAGTATGCAAACCATTCACACAAGTGAAAACATTTATCTTACTATATAACACAATTGTTAGAAGTCAATTGGAACATGCATCAGTCATCTGGAATCCACAATATAATATTTATATTAACAATATAGAACGAATACAACAAATATTTTTGAAACATATGAAGTACAAATTTGGTAATAACTACAAACATGAATTGCAGACTTTACAGACAAGACGAAGGACCTCAGACTTAATGTACATTTATGACATAATAAACTTCAATATTGACTGTACAGACCTTCTGAAAATTTTTAACTTCAACATACCAAACAGACGAACAAGACACACCTCAACATTCTTTTTAGACAAAAAAAAAACACTAATGCCGCTCAAAATTCGCCATTGTACCGATGCCTTACCACGTATAATAATTTGGAAAAGATCAGGTCCGTGGACATATTCTGTATGTCCAGGACTCTTTTCAGGAGCCACGTTAGACAGGAATAATATTTTTTTTTATTACCAGTAGTGAGTACAATGCACCATGAAATCAAAGGTGGGCTGATTAAGTTACAATTACTTATGTTGCTTACAATTACTTATGTTATATTTGTTTAAAAAAATATTATTGTACGTTGCCCATTTTTTCAAATAAAAAAAAAAAAAAAAACTCAACGTTTCTGGCGGATCGCGTGTCTTAATCTTGAGTTAAGTATTGTTTCTAGTCTTTTTTCGCCAGGTGGCGTACTAATCGCCGCACGCTTTAATGTTTTATTTTATTTTATACTACAAATAACTATGCATAATAATTATAATCATGATTTATTTTTGTTGTTAAAATAAAAGACTTGATATAGAAGTGGTTCATGTATTTAATATTTATTTTCTTTTTTACATAATTATAATGTATTGCCCGACAACAAACGAAATAAACTGTCAGCCATGAAACGTCAGGCACGCATTTTAAAACTTTATTTTTGCGATGTTTTTTCATCCCACTTTTTAAATTGATCCATCCTGTTTCTATATATATAATGTGTATTCTTAAATTTTCTACATAAGACATTATTTTACCATTATCACTTAGTTCCATATCCATCTGTAAAATATACATACATTTTGCATTGAATTATATGTACTACGTACGTAGTACATATTCAATGAAATTTTGTCACAACAATGTTTGATTTTAATTAAAAATAAAACATCGATCGGTATAAAAAATTGAAAAAGTAACATGCTGTGTAATGAAACAAATAAAATAATGTGTTGTTATAATAATAAAATAATATTTAGTCACAGCTTCGCGTCATGTATCATTTAAGGTTATTGACAATTTGACAGATGGATAAATACACAATAACCATAGAAAACGTAAAATATATCTATATTTGAAGATTAAGTAACTGACGTTTCATTTTGCACTGAAATTTAATCTTCCCTAAACTTTTAACTTGGATTACTAAATACTTGGGCCTATGAAACTATTTTTTTATTTGCGTCTGACTCTGTATTTGTTCTGTGGATATGTATTACAAATTTCAACTGGGGTAAGTACATATTGAATAGTTTTTAATGCTGACTCGTGGATAGGTTTTAGTTATGTTATATATAACTATAACAATTGATGAATTCATACAAACAAAAAAGATACCAACGGAGCAATGGCAAAAGTATTTTGAACAATTATATAAAGATGATAAACAAGAAACTGTCCCATATGTTGAAGGCCCGTATCAAAATGAAATCAGTATACATGAAATACGTATTGCGATTGCCAAATTAAAAAATAGGAAAACGCCGGGTATAGACGACATAAGCAATGAACTAATTAAATATGCTGGTGACAGCCTAACACAACAACTGCATCAATTATTCAATAGAATCATACACTCGACAAAAATCCCAGAGGAGTGGAGGACTAGCATTACAGTACCAATATTTAAAAAAGGCCAAAAGACAAAACCAGAGAACTATAGAGGTATATCCCTATTGTGCTCAACACTAAAACTGTTCACACAAATCATTAAGACAAGACTAGAAACACATATTACCCTAAGAGAAGAACAACAAGGTTTTAGAAGGAACCGATCTACTACAGATGCCATATTTATCGTAAGACAGATAAAAGAGAAGGCAATTGAATACCAAACTCCTGCCTTTGTATGCTTTGTGGATTTAATGAAGGCCTTCGATAAAGTACAACTCAAGGATATTATTAATATGTTGGTGGCTAAGGATGTACCTCCAGAATTAATAAACATCATAAGAGATATAAATTTGGGAAGCAGTACAAGGATAAGAAACGACAACGAATTAAGCAATTCAATCCCTATAATGACAGGTGTCCGACAAGGAGATAGTCTAAGCCCATTCCTGTTTAATCTAATAATGGATGAACTAATCAAGGAAATTAAATCGCCCCAGCTTGGGTACAGAATGGGGAAGGAAATTGTTAATGTAATTTGCTATGCCGACGACGCTATTATAGTAGCCGAAACTAACAATGACCTACAGACAATGCTGAACAGGTTACATAGCACCTGCAAACAATACAACAT
This sequence comes from Molanna angustata, assembly GCA_963576475.1. NCBI lineage: Eukaryota > Metazoa > Arthropoda > Insecta > Trichoptera > Molannidae > Molanna > Molanna angustata. The sequence continues at coordinate 6,440,708 of OY754983.1, read as the reverse complement.
GGCAATTTCAATTAATAAGACTAAATGTATGACATTCTCAAAAACACACATAGCATGTAATCTGACTATAGACAACAACCCAATTGAACAGGTTAATACCTTTAGATACCTAGGAATTGACATAACAGAAGATGCTGACCTCTGTGAAGAAATTCAGAGCCAAGTCAATAAGGCAGCTGCAGTCTCGGGCGCCCTAAAATCCGTTATTTGGAAAAATGAGGATATGGCCATTAAAAGCAAAGTAAGAATCTACAAAGCATGCGTAAGACCAGTGATGACATACGGTATAGAGGCAGACACAGTCAGAAGCAAACAAATGTTGAGGACTTCAGAAATGAGGACATTGAGAGCAATTGCAGGCAAAACCCTGAGAGACCGAGTGAGGAACTCCAGAATAAGGGAACTATGTGAGGTTGACGATATCATCAGATGGAGCAGGCAGCGGAGGAGGGACTGGTATGGTCATGTCCAAAGGATGGACAGCACCAGACTTCCTCATATCGTGCTTCACAATCAGCCTCACGGAACCCGCCCTCGCGGTAGACCGCCAAAAAGATGGAGGGATATCTGGGGGTCCACTTCGCAGGAAGAGCAGGCCTCTTAAAAAACAGACCTGAAGGTCTATTCAAAAGAAGAAGAAGAAGAATATATAACTACATTTTTGTTCACACTGAAAAAAGTATTATGACAATATTGTACCGAACTGGCTACCTGCGTTTTAGCCAAACCTTTGTTAGTAATAATAATAATAAACACTTCCTTGCACCCTGCGCAAGGTGCGAGTTTATTGACGTATGGTAATTTCTTCCAACTAACCAGTGTTTCCAGCCCAGAGAAGCAATATTTGCTTATTTGACTTAGTTAGTTCGATATCTGACTCCGGAGACAAAGGTCCACTGTAATGTAATTGTTTTGTCAGTAGTTTGTCTTACGTCGGTCGACATAGAACAAAAAATGATATCTGAAATTGCGTGATGCACAGTATAATGTTTATTCTTTTTATAAAAGAAACAGTTTTATTCTTCACAATAAATATATTTATAAAACAATCTTTTTATTATCAAGGTTAACAGTTTACAATATTCTATGACAGAAGCTTACATAATTTTCTTAAAACAAAAGACAATACCCATACTCAAAATCATATTAATCTAAAATTGGAACACACAATACTTATACTTAATTTAGATACCACTATAATTAAATTATGTTTTAGGTACCTACCACTAAATTCACACATTACAGGCAGTAAAAATCTAATTTAGAAAGTAAGTAAGGCGAGTCCACACTTCTTCTTCTTCTTCAGCCCCTTTCACTCCACTACTGGATAAAGGCCTCTTCCTGAGTTTTCCACTTCTCTCTATCCTGGGCGCTCTGTTTCCACCCATGTCCCACCAGTTCGACAATGTCGTCAGTCCATCTCCTCTGTGGTCTCCCTACACCTCTTCTATTATGATAGGGTCTCCAATTCAGAGTCCACACGGTTATGCATAATTTTGTGAAGGTACATCATGTCTATAATTGTTCGTCTGTTTTCAAGATTACAGATATTATGGTGTTTTGCAGATTTCCGATTATTATTATTAATCTTAAATCTTAATATTATGTATGTACAATGTTGAAATGACTTTTTGACACATTTGCGTGTCACAACAGCGATGAATATTATTAGTATACGGCAAATCATTAAATATTGTTTATTCGATTTTGTTCACGTGACAGCCCCATCGTGAAATGGCTAAACTTTGTAAAAGGGAATGTTGCTTATGTATGCATATTTTAACATTATATCGTATTAATAATACTTGCCTGTCGCGAACTATCTTATGCCCGGTTCACACCGGTTTAGTTAAGCGGCAAGTGGACAGTCACCGTTTACACTACAGCGTTGTGTTCTGATACAACGCTCGACGTCGGGCGTCGATTGTTCTTGAAGTTGCAGATTATGGCGTTTTACACACCAATCTTACCTGAACGCTTTCGAGCGGCGTTTCAGTCTGAACGCTGCATCGGGCGTTTTAAATGTCAAATGTCAAAGAATGCTGTGCATAATTTGTGCCACATATGGGAGGTCTCTGATTTTATTTTTCTGGTTTGTCTCATCGGGATGTTGAAGGTATATTTCGCAAGAAGTGCATCGGTGTCGATAACACTGTTAACTATTTTGTGCAGGAATGTCATGTTAAACAGTACCTACAATTCGCCTGTTTTCCAAAGACATTATTATTATTAAAAGTCTCAATCCTGCGGATTGGTTTGCAGAGGAAGTCTACATCTCGCTTTCCACTTCTCTCTATCCTCTGCAGCCCTCTTCAGCTCAACATATATGGTGCAGTTCATGTCCTCGCACACCTGGGCCAAATACTTCCGTCGGGGGCGCCCCCTGTGGTTTGTTCCCTCAACCATTCCCTCCATCAGGTCATGTAGGAGACCCTCGTGACGCAAGATGTGACCAATCCAGCGAGCACGTCTTTCGAGATGGTTTTGAGTAGGTGCCTTCCTTCTTCAACTCTGTTGAGAACCTAGGCATTCGTGATGATGTGGTCCCTCCAGGAAATTCCCAGTATTCTTCTGTAACTCCAAATCTCGAAAGCCTCTAGTCTATTTCTGTCTCTTTCGGTAAGACACCATGTCTCACAGCCATACATCAGTATGCTCCACACATATGTTTTTGTAAGTCTCTTACGGAGCTTCAAGTCTAAGTTGTTTGACTCAAGGATTTTCGACTTCTTGTTGAAAGCCAGCCTTGCCTGGTGTATTCGGCTGTCAACTTCTTTCCTTGTTCTCCCATCCCAAGGGATCCTACTTCCGAGGTACACGAACTCTTTTGTGTTTTTCAGTGTTTCTCCGTACATTACCACATTAATTTGATGTTCCTCACGGCCTACAGTCATCACTTTAGTCTTATATTTGTTAATTTTCAAAGTCATCAACTTGTGCCATATTCGGGAAAGAGACAGGTCACTGTGATGCTGTGGATTTCTGCAGTCTAGATGCTTGATAGAATTGACCAAACAATAGTGTTTAGTTTTCGCGCTCTTCGCTAGGGAAGAAAGAAATGACACTTGACTGTCTGTTGTGTAAACGGTCACTATCCACTCGCCACTTGACAAAACACTAGACTAGTGTTAACCAGGGATTACTGATTGGTCACTCGCGGATTGATCTTGGATTAACAAAAATGTAAAATGAAAAATAATATGCTGCGAGGCACCGGTCCATTATAGTGCTTCCACTTTTTTCGGTCGTCGTCATTGTATTCGGGTGTCCCACGAAAGCCTCGCATAGTTCACCACCAAGTTTCACTGTAATCAGATGGATTGTACAAAAGCACAAAAAGGACTTACAAAGATACAAACGATACTAAAATCTGCAATTTTCATCTATAAAGAGGATGCGCACTGGTAAACGCAACCACTCCCAGGTGACAGACTTACCTTTTTCATACCTATAGGTATTCAATAAAAAAACATGCATTACAAAAAATAAGTTGCTATATCTTAGGACTAAATGCATTTTTTAAATTACAAATACCAAAAATTACGTTAGGTATTTTAGCTAAGCAATATCTTTATATATTATGTATATATAATACTTCTGTACGTGTGTATGTCACTGAACTCCTCCTAAACGGCTGAAACAATTTAGATGAAATTTTTTGTGTGTGTTTATGTGATTCACTAAGTGGTTTAGATTCTAGACAAGGTGGTTTAGATTTAGGTTTTAGACAAATCGAATAAAAAATCGTATCACTGCACTTTTAAAAGGCTGGGCCAATTTTGATGGGATACCAAGCAAACAAACATTCGGACAAGACAACGTCTGTCGGGTCCACTTGTAACAAATAAATTGGGTTGGTCTGTACCACCTCACTAGGCCAGGCCTGTTCCGAGGTGGTAGACTAGTTACATGATATTAATTACTAAGTAATTGTAAGCTGTTATATAGAATGATTGTGTAGTGTAGCCCATGGTCCACTTATTGAGTCCTATGTTAGTAGTTTTGTCGTGTATGTTGTTATTAATTGAGAATTTGCTGACAATAGTTGATCCCTTTGTTATAAAACCATGTTTTTATTGTATGTTTAAGTCTTGTGTTTTCTATTAAATGTATGTTCTTTATATTTCTTGCAACTAAATTTAGGATCTCTGGAGCCAAGTATTTATAAGCGTTATTTTACCTTCGTTTCTGGGTAAACTCCGGCGGATAATTTTTAATTGTCCCAGATAAAAGAAACAAGAGCTAACAGTTTTCGAGGTTCGCAAGTCCAGCGATAGTTTGTTGACCAAATTGAAGGTATTTGATGGTGTAAGTGTTTCTCCATTGACGTTAAAACCATTGCCTGGTTAAGGGATAGTAAACCTCTGCATAGGTACAAATGAATGACTTGTAATTGCCATTCTTGACAGACGAAGGAAAATATAATATGCAAAATTTTCAACTGTATGAATAATGAATTAATGCACGCATATTAATATGTATGACACAGATGCTAATTGTAATATTGCAGTACCCATGTAAGTCTTTTCTAATAAACACACTCGTATAGGTACTGTATGAACAGCTGTAGGCGGCCATATTATTCCAAACATCATCATTCAAATGTCATATTTATTTATTCAAGGGATAAATACAGTTTTATTAAATATACAAATAATACCTACATTACTAGTTGCATGTAACACATGAGATCCATCTCTCGATGGCGATAGTATGTATGTATAGTTGAAGAATACATACCAAACTATAAACCATTAAATCCAAATTATTGGATATTTTAAGATATTTTGTTTTATATATACATAAAACATGTTGGTATGCATGTCAGGATAGGATAGTATGGATGTCAGTCCTCTTTTTCCTACCCAGAATATGTAAACAGCTTGATGGTATGTATGTATGTTTGGAGATTAAGTATCAAACTATTGAGTGAGATAATATTGTTTAGTGTATACTGCCTTACAAATTGTATGAAACGATGTCCTCACTAAATTCAATTTTTACGAATTTTAATAATAATAATAATGAACACTTCCTTGCACTCTGCGCAAGTGGCGAGTTTATTGCCGTATGGCAATTTCTTCATTTCCAACTTACCGGTGTTTCCAGCCCAGAGAAGCAATATTTGCGTGAGAAATAAATTTAAATAAATTTCTTCACTGCTGGGAAACGAACCCAGGACGCCCGCACAGAAACCAAATTATGTAGTTTCAAAATCAGCCCCTAGTCTAGAGGCGTATTATCATTTTTTAATACGTTAATAACATATTTTTCCCATGTCCCTTTCCTATTCTATCTCACGTAGTTTTTTCCCGCGTAGAGCGAGACGGCAATAATTGTTATCGTCGAAGCGCCGACATCGAAATCTTGAATTGTCGACTGTCATTAGGCGATAGTAGGGCTCATTAAGGCGGTTGTACACTTCGTATTTAAATTACGAAATTTCGTATTTAAATTCTACTCAATTCGTATTTAAATTCTATTCATTGTTTGAGTAAAATGAAGATAAATGCTTTGCGATGGTTCGGACATGAAGAGAGAATAAACGATGAACGACTGACAAAGAAAGTATACAAGGCTGAAAAGAGTGGAATGAGATGTAAGGGTCGACCTAGAAAGAGCTGGCATGATCATATAAATGAGATTTTGAAAGAGGGGAACATACGAAGTCAGAACAATAGGAGAGCATGTATGACGCGATGTATGAATGTAAATGAGGCAAAACAGGTATGTCAAGATAGAAGAGTCTGGCGTTCGGTTCTCTCTGCCTACCCCAAATAGGGAAACGGCGTGATGGTATGTATGTATGTATGTACGTATTTAAATTAACCGAACTATAGTGACTGCAAAATATTTGATTTGTTCAACTAACTATTTTGTGCACACAGCCAAACAGTACAGTCATAAATGGATAAATCTTTATAATTGATAACAAAGGTTTGGTTAAAACGCAGGTAACCAGTTCGGTTGTGTATAAGTTTAAAATTTCCAATTAATAAAAAAACGAGTGGGTTGTTGCCAACACTAAACTCCTCACTAACAAGTCATTTTATAAAGTATTCAAATTTTGTATGGAAAATATTCAGCATTTTCATGAAATGAGTTAGTTAAATTATTTTTTATTTAAAAATTTTATTATGAAAACTTGATAACTCTTCAATGCCATTTTAAGAAAGCGATGTGCCTTTTAACCAATTTGAAAATAAAAATTTCAAATTTTAAGTTTCCTGAGTTTGGGGTCACTTTGAAATATTTGACAGTCAAAAAAATTGAGAAGCACTATTCATATATCGTTCAAAATCTAATGGGGTCTAAGCAAGTATTAGATATACATATTTGCAAAATTAAAAAAGAATTGAATGAGTACTTTAGTCTATAATTGATAAAGTAGAATAAACACGCCGTACATAGCACACACACACACAGATACATTGTGATGAAACTTTCAGAATACAATCTCAGCATGATACTAGTTGATAATCTGCAATAAAAAAAATACCCTTAAAAATTGCGAAATCATAACTCCCCACTATATCCCCTTGGGTTAGTGAGGAGTAAAAAACATCGTTGAACTATTACACAAGAACAGCAGTTTAAGAAGAAGAATGAAAAATAACTACTAAAAATACTAATAATTCCAGAAAAAAGTGTACATACATTAATTTAAAAACCCAATCATTTTTAAAGAGATAAATGCAAGTTAGAATGAAGAACCGCAGGTAAATAGTAATAAATTCAGAATAAATATTTAAGGGGGGACTGCTGCCAACGTACCTATTTTTCAATTTGATATACCATCATTATTTATTATCAAATCGTTTTGAAATAAATAATTTAGATAGTTTGGATATTAATAAACAAAAATATACCTTAACTTTTTGATAATGTTCTGTATAAATTCTTGTAGAAAAATAATGGCATACCCCGATTTTCAACGTTTATCATATATTTTTAATAAACTATAAGGCGTAGAGTAATATATCTTTTTTTAAATTAAAGAAGACAAAAATATCTAGAGAAATATGATGTGACGTTGCATTAATGCTTCAGGTTTAGTAAATAAACCTAAAAAACATTAATTTTTCATTCAGCGCCATTGCGTAATAAAAGTTTTTTTGGTTTATTTACTTAACCTGATGGGTTAATGCAACGTCATATCATATTTTTCCAGGTATTTTGTTCTTCTTTAATTTATAAAAAAAAATATTGCTCTATACCATATATTTTTTTTAGAAATTTAAGATAAATGTCTAAAATCGGGGTATGCTTATTATTTTCCTAAAAGAATATACACAGAACATAATCAAAAAGTTAAGGTATGTTTCTCTTTATTAATATCCAAACTAACTAGGTTATTTTTTTCAAAATGATTCGTTTAGTAATAATGATGGTATATCAAATTGAAAAAATAGGTACGTTGGCAGCAGTCACCCTCTAATAGACAGTAACTAAAAAAGTGTGTAGTGGTAAATTTTTTTTATTTTTTTTTATCGGTGAGTTTCCCATAGAAAAAGGTCAAGTACATATTACATTATTCGTAATTTATATTCATTAGAGAAGTAATGATTTAATATGACTCGATAAGTGTATAATTTGTTAACTGAGAGTTTTCCTGTTATTTTAGATTAAATGGTTGTTATTGTTTTTTACCGTTAATAAATAAATAAATAAAATATAGATCCGGCCTTGGTAGTGTACAACTTCCTCAAGGAGTCTTACGACCGCTGAACGCTTTAGCTTCTATAATGTTGGTACTATGAACATTTCCATAGCCGTATATCGACTCGAAGAATATTTCAGCCCCAACCTCGCGCCGCTGCGATTCGTTCAATTTTGATTGTTTTTTCGATGCGTTCAGCCGCACGACAGCCGTGCGCGCGCGACACACCGCCTTTCAATCACGGCCCTTCCGCACCTCAGACTAGAGCCCACTTTCCTCTGGATCCCGAAGGGTTTTCGGTTGGTTCTTGCCGAGTCGCGTTGGGTTTTCGTCCAGTCATCCGCGGTCCTTTGTTTCAGAACTCTGCGCCTCGTGGGGCGAAGGCAGGCCCAACCAACCGACGGCCCCCAATAAGCGGTTTTTAATCCGCACTACATCCGAGCATCTCGCTTCTTCAATACGCACCTTAACGATATATGTAGACATATTAAAATATAATTCATAGTTCGTGATAAATGATACTTATTTTATTTATTTTTTTAATTTTTATTTTATTTTTACATAGTATTATTAGACATAAAACAGCGTAAAGCTAGGTTCACATTACTGTGTCGTGTTGTGTCGTGGCGAGACAGAATGTTATCAGTTTCATTCATTTAGTATGATTAGATTCACATTAATGTGTTGCATTGTGTTGTGGCGCTTCTGTCGTGTCGGCAATCGATGGATACCCGATCGCGCCACAGAGGTGGTGGGGGATCTGTCGCAACACAACACACCACACTAATGTGAATCTAGCAGTCAACGCGGTATACTCGATGATAATAATAATAATAGTAAATTTTATTTAGATATAGAAATTAATACATCTTATATAAACAAATATTATATAATATTTTTTAAACAAAAAAAATGAATGTGGTTGTATAGTGTCATTCTGTTTAAAAATTTCCGACGAACTTATCGAGTAAGACAATTTAAAATTCTATAGGACACAAAATCCAAATAGTATAAGGACCAAGCTATAAGATAATATGCTGTTTGAGAGGAAATAGCAAAGACATTAAATAAATCGGTATTTCTTTTGTTCCTATAGGTTGGCGAAACTTGCCGGTCCTTTTTTTTTATATCCATTTCAATTAAATTGGAACTTGATCAAATTGTATTTTAGTCAGTCTAAAATATCTATGAAATCTTTTTTCATCCCTTTCTAATTCCTAAACGAGACAGAGAAATGCGCCCCTGACCCAATATCTTCTTTTCCTTTTTAAGAAGACTCTTCTGTATCCTAGAAAAACATTGCATTCAACCACGGCTCAACTCACAATGATCTGAAAATGCGACACATTGCAACACGACACAACACAATAATATAAACATTCACCCGACACGACAGATAGCTCCCCAACACAACACAACACAATAATATGAACCCACCTTAAGTAACATAACAAGAATTATAACAACAAAATATATTAGTACGTTAACAATGTAGGCACAGTTTTACATGTAAATTTGTCCGAGTTGTACGCTGTATAAAAAATATTGACACGTTGGACGCCCAACTAGGTGAACCTGTTTTAGGACGTCCGATAGGAATAGTTACTATAGTAGCAATAACCAACACAACACACACACATACCATAATGATTCTAAAAATAAGGTGAATTTAACAAATTTTCAGGTCCAATTAAGTTAGAAATGAAGTCAATTTATTATTTGATTCATCTATAGGTAAAGTCTGATTTTTTTAAAAGTGCCAAAGCTCATAGGGTGACCATGTTGTAAAAGAAAAAAATATTATGGGATTTTTTTTTATCATTTCATGATATAAAACGGTTGTAACTTGCACATGCATATATCTTCAAATCTACTTATACCTATACTTACCCCCGGTACCATGCGGCTTTAATGGGTCTACATTATTAGGTATTTTCTGCAAATGTTAATGGGCATCTACTGGGAAAGTTATATTTAAACAAAATATTTATTTGATACTTTTTATTAGGAATATAAAAATAATACATTATGAAGTAATTAATCCTTATAATAATAAACAGTTACATATTATTTTACAAAATAATAAATTATATTATACAAAATATTTACATAATAGTTCATTGAGGCAAACACACATACATAAATAATATAACTATCTAACTAATACAAATAAATAATGGACATTTATTCTATACTAAGACGGTGATAACACATGTTTATAATAATAATTATATATCGATATTAAACTAAAAATAAAATACATAAGTTATAAATAAAAAATCATCAATGAAAACAATTCTAATTTAGAACACATGGTCACCATAAAAAATCAAACGTGCGCTCACTTCGAGAGATAGATACGTACTGTCGGGTTTGTTGATGTTTGTTGTTAAGGACACCAAATGGTGTAAACCAATCAGCAACCACGAGTCTACTAATACATTTACATGCGTAAATACTATGCATTTTTTTTGTGTATGTATAGAATTGGCACTTTAAAAAAAATCGGACTTTACCTATGGATATAAGCCAATACTATCTTATTTTGATGAAAACCAGAGGGGTAGCAAGTTCAATGTCCTCGAACTTTCTAGAGCATTTCATTGAACTGTCATACCCAGTTGAAGATTATTGTTACTCGTTTGGCATAGCGGGCGATGAACTCGTCCTAGCGACAAACAAATACACTTGAAAGAAATTTTCTAGAAGTGGTCTGCCACAAATGTTATGAACGCGACCGCGCATGTTAGCGACTCTGGCTTAGTTCTGTGGTACACGGGACCCCGCGGAGCTCCCCACCCGGGCCCCGCCCCTCTACCACCCGCTCACTCCCTCATACCGTTGCACAGCACACCACCATTTTAGACAATATTTTAAATTGTATCCCCCGCCACCACCACAGCCCTCCCAGTTCTACATAGTACGACTTGTTATGTATGTGTGTGTATGATAAATGAGTGACTCCTTACACATACTTACCATGCATTGTATGTGAAAAGTGTATACTATAATACTTTCTCACACATTCCCTAAATTGAGCATAAATACTTGTGCTATAGGCGAACGTAATCTATCGAGGCAACTCGGGTGGTATTTGAACTCGCTATCACTCTTGTTACAAATTCAGCGCGGGTAATTTTTTACTTCAAATTTTTTTCACAGTTTTCGTTTATTTATAAAAACGAGTGGGTTGTGGCCAACGCTAAACTCCTCACTAACAAGTAATTTTTTTAAAATTTTTTTTTAAATTTATTTTTTATTTTTTTTTTTATAAAAATGAATATGTCCTTGTTAAACAAGTACATATACAACTTCCTACGTTCCCTAAAATAAGCAAATAAATGCTTGTGCTATAAGTGAACGAAATCGGTCGAGGCAGGATTCGAACTCGCGACCACTCGATTACTAGCTCGCTAACCGCTCTGCCATCGACCCATCTATAAAGTATTCAAATTTTGTATTGAAAATGTTCAGCATTTTCATGAAATGAGTTTGTTAAATTATTTTTTATTTAGATATTTTACTATGAAAACTTGATATTTCTTTAATGCCATTTTATGAAAGTGATGTGCCTTTTTACCAATTTAAGTTTGGGGTCACTTTGAAATATTTGACAGTTTTTGACAAAAAAATTGAGAAGCACTATTCATATATCGTTCAAAATCTAATGGAATCTAAGCGAGTATTAGATATACATATTTGCACAATTTGAAAATAATTTATTGAGTACTTTAGTCTATAATCTATATAGTTGAATAAAAACGCCGCACATTGCACATATTACACAGCACACACGCAGATACATTGTGATGAAACTTTCAGAATACAATCTCAGTATGATACCTACCTACTAGTAAAATAGGTATCATACATATCATAAATCTACAATAAAAAATAGCCTTAAAAATTGCGAAAATTCGTAACTCCCGCCATAACCCCTTGGCGTAGTGAGGAGTATAATTTCAGTGTAGGTAGGCACTTCAACGTACGACAACTTCAAAGCATCCTCACGAGAACGCGCAGTACTGAGAGCGTAGCGTGCGGTTCTCTTTGCCTCCCCCTATTGAGGCAACAACGCATTGGCATACAATTGTATATTTATATATACGTAGTTGTATTAATATAATACATAGGTACCTTTATAAGAGAAATGAAAGTGCTGATTCATCGCGAAGGTAAGGTGCGGTTCGTCCATTTTTTCCCGTCTTTCGTATGTATGCCGAGATGGACGCGCCCGTAGCGTGGCACCAACCTTATTTTTATGATAAATGGATTTTCATATATTTACGAAATTGCCCTTTTTATTTCGTTACGACTGACGTCTATTATTATTTTTTTTTATTCCTTTGCCTGTCCTTTGGAGCCATAGCGCGTCCTGCGTCCTGGCAACACAGTCGAAACACCGCTACGTCTCATGAGGATATTATTGTAGATGCGCTGTGGATGCCTCAATTTACATTTTTGTCTTAGAGGTTCAAATTTGAGATAATTCGTAATATGATAACTAGTTGCATGTGATGTTATAGCTTATATTATAATTTGTATTTTTGATTTTTTTTGATATGTTATAATTATATATTAGACATAAATGGGTTACATAAGTAAAGACTGTGTCAGTTAAAATGAATTGTAAAGCTATTCCGACACAAGCACTGCTTAGTGGAATAGTTCTTATCCACTGGATGTTGGTACTGATAGATTGTATTAATTTTGTCAGTGCCAACATGTTATACTAAATTGTCAATTTTTAAATTTTTTTTTTGTTCTATGTTTCACTGTCGTATTGTTGTAATTTTTTTTTTGTACGGTTATTGTGGATTTAAATAAATAAATAAAAATAAATAAATAAATAAATGTAATACATGAGATCCAACCATCGATGGCGATAGTATGCATAGTTAAAGAATAAGTTAGTTCTATGAAAAAGGGGTGTTATTAATAAACAAAATCGGTGTTATTATTCGCGTTTTTTTTTGAAAAGGGTTGTTATTTTTATGGAAAATTGTTATTATTCGCATTATTTTTTTGGAAAAAAAGGTAATATTTTTATAGAAAATCGGTGTTATTATTCGCTTTATTATTTTGGAAAAAATGTAATATTTTTTTAAGAAAATCTGTGTTATCATTCGCGTTAATTTTTTTAGAATTACGGTGTTATTTTTATAGAAAAGCGATGTTTATACGAGTTATTTTTTTTAAAAAGGAATCTTATTTTTATAGAAATTTGGTTTTATTATGGTATTTATTATTTAATAACCTCCTATTTCCAAGAAAATTACGAGAATAACAACACCGATTTCCTATGACATTAACACCCCTTTTCCAGAGAAATAACGAGGACAATAAAACCCGTTTTACTTTAAAAATAACATCCCTTTTCCAAAAAAAAAAACGCGAATAATAACACCATTTTTCTATAAAAATTACACCCCTTATTCAAAAAAATTAACGCGTATAGTAACACCGATTATCGATAAAAATAACACCTCTTTTACTAAAAATTGAGCCCCTTTTTCAAAAAATAGAGCCCCTTTTTCAAAAAAATAACGCGAATATTACCACCGATTTTCTATAAAATTAACACCCCTTTACCAAAAAACTAACGTAAATAATAACACCGATTTTCTTTAAAAATTACACCCCTTATTCCAAAAAAGTAACACGAATAGTAACACCGATTATTGAGAAAAATAACACCCCTTTTCAAAAAAAACAACGCGAATAATAACACCGATTTTCTTTAAAAATAACACCCCTTTTCCATAAAAATAATGTGAATAATAACACCGATTTTCTATAAAAATAATGCCCCTTTTTAAAAAAATATTGCGAATATTGCCACCGATTTTCTATAAATATAACACCTCTTTACCAAAAAATAACGTGAATAATAACACCGATTTTTAATAAAAATTACACCCTTATTCAAAAAAAATAACGCGAATAGTAACACCGACTATCGAGAAAAATAACACCCCTTTTCCAGTAAAATAACGCGAATAATACCACCAATTTTCTATAAAAATAAAACTTTTTTTTCGAAAAAATAACACGAATAATCACACCGATTTTCTATGAAAATAACACTTCTTGTCCAATAAAATAACGCGAATAGTAACACCGATTTTCTATAAAAATTACACCACTTTAAAAAAAAACGCGCATAATAAAACCACATTTCTATAAAAATATCGCCCTTTTTTTAAATGAATAACGTGAAAAATAATACCGTTTTTCTATAAAAATAACGCACATAAACATCGATTTTTCCATAAAAATGACCTCTTATTTCCAAGAAAATGACGAGAATAATAACACCGATTTTCTATGACATTGACATCCCTTTTCCAAAGAAATAACGAGGATAATAACACCGATTTTCTTTAAAAATAACACCCCTTTTCCAAAAAAATAACGTGAATAATAACACCGATTTTCTATAAAAATTACACCCCTTATTTTAAAATACCTTATTTTTTCCAACAAAATCATGAGAATATTAACATCGATTTTCTATGACATTGACATCCCTTTTCCAAAGAAATAACGAGGATAATAACACCGATTTTCTTTAAAAATAACACCCCTTTTCCAAAAAAATAACGTGAATAATAACACCGATTTTCTATAAAAATTACACCCCTTATTTTAAAATACCTTATTTTTTCCAACAAAATCATGAGAATATTAACATCGATTTTCTATAATAATTACACCTCTTTTTCAACAAAATAACGCGTATAGTAACACTGAATTTCGGTAAAAATAAAACCTCTTTTCCTAAAAATAACGTGAATAATTCAGGTCTCTACTAATAATATACTTATTAGGTACCTCTAAGGAAACATCTGACTCCCCGTATACTGAAAGTGAAGCTAAAAGTGAACCGCATTATTGACAAAAATTGTCTTGAAAGCCCTAAATATGATCCTCGCGGCTCGCGACAAGGTCCGCACTTCCAATGGGTCCAGAAAAATTTCCTCGGACTACGTATACCATTTTTTTTTTGCTCCCGCTGCCACCACCCGCTCTGCATATTTATTGAATCATAACACTATACATTTTACAAGTAACTATAAGATAGCTGCTTCACTAGAATAAACATGGGGACACTAAACAGCCATTTCACAGAACGCTAAATGAATAATGAAAAAATTCATTGCACGAAAACAAGCTCAAGGAGCCCTCTATATTAGCAATCTCGGCCCCATAGTGTAAAGTGATCAATCGACGAATGTCAATGGAAAATTCCCACTCGTGGACTCTCATTGACTTCAGATGTTTTTATATGTAAAGCATTAAGAGGTGTGACCAAGATTCCTTCATAAAAAAAAATATATATATATATATATATATATATATATATATATATATATATATATATATATATATATATATATATATATATATATATATATATATATATATATATATATATATATATATATATATATATATATATATATATATATATATATATATATATATATATATATATATATATATATATATATATATATATATATATATATATATATATATATATATGTTAACTTTTAGGTTTTCACGGGTATAAGATGAAAAAGAATTTTCTGGGTTAACCCGTGTCAGATAGTCCTGAGAAGGACTGTTTAAGACCTGACGTTTCGCCCGAATATCATCGGGCATTGTCGAAGGAACGCAACGAAAACCGAGCGAGAACGAACGCGCGTGAAACACGACCGCACACACCTAAGGCTTACCGTCGACTTGACGGTAAGCCTTAGGTGTGTGCGGTCGTGTTTCACGCGCGTTCGTTCTCGCTCGGTTTTCGTTGCGTTCCTTCGACAATGCCCGATGATATTCGGGCGAAACGTCAGGTCTTAAACAGTCCTTCTCAGGACTATCTGACACGGGTTAACCCAGAAAATTCTTTTTCATATATATATATATATATATATACTTAACGGGGTGTCTGTTGCCAACGTACCTAATTTTTCAATTTGATATTGCATCATTACTACAAAACGAATCATTTTGAAAAAAATAACTTAGTTTGGATATTAATAAAGAAAAATATACCTTAACTTTTAAATTATGTTCTGTATATATTCTTGTAGAAAATAATAAACGTACCCTCATTTTTGACATTTATCTTATTTTTTAAAAAAATTATAAGGTATAGAGCAATATATATTTTTTCAAATTAAAAAAGAACAAAATATCTGGAAAAATATGTTGTGACGGTTGCATTAAGTTAATAAACCAAAAAAGGTTTATTTACTAAACCTGAAGCATTAATGCAACGTCACGACATAGTTTTCCAGATATTTTTGTCTTCTTTAATTAATAAAATATCTATTACTCTACGCCTTATAGTTTATTAAAAATATAAGATAAACGCTGAAAATCGGGGTATGCCATTATTTTTTTACAAGTATTTATACAGAACATTATCAAAAAGTTAAGGTTCATTTTTCTTTATTAATATCCAGACTATCTAAATTATTTTTTCATTAGTAAATAATCAATCGTACTGTTTCACCATTAAAAATAGTACATTTATTTTTTAACAGATTTTTAATTATCTCAATAGAGACGAAGTTGGAATATTTACTGTAGGAGAACCGGGAAATCAAGGCACCTACAGGGCTTACGACCTGTCATCGGCTGGTTTACGTGATCACTTTATGCGCTTGCGCAACGTTCACCAATTATGCCTTTTTAATGAGATCCCTATCAATTCAATTTTGAAAGTTCTATATATTGTAATACTGAAATTCTTTTTCGCTTGAAAATAAGGAATTTTTACTAGTAAAGTACTAGTAAAGTTTACTAGTAGTTTTAGTAGTAAAAATTCCTTATTTTCAAGCGAAAAAGAATTTCAGTAAGTATTACAATATATAGAACTTTCAAAATTTAATTGATAGGGATCTCATTAAAAAGTCATAATTGGTGAACGTTGCGCAAGCGCATTAAGTGATCACGTAAACCAGCCGATGACAAGTCGTAAGCCCTGTAGATGCCTTGATTTCCCGGTTCTCCTACAATAAATATTCCAACTTCGTCTCTATTGAGATAATTAAAAATCTGTTAAAAAATATCTTTGACTCCCGACAGGGAAAAAAATTCAATGTTTGCGCATATGCAATAATAAAAAATATTCGAGTACATTTTTTGATATGCTTAATAGATTCAGCATTTTTTACTCCTCACTAACCCAAGTGGATATAGTGGTGGGCTATGATTTCGCAATTTGTAAGGCTATTTTTTTATTGCAGATTATCTACTAGTATCATGCTGAGATTGTATTCTGAAAGTTTCATCGCAATATGTCTGTGTGTGTGTGTACTACATGCTAGGTGTTTTTTAAATTTTGTATATGTGTACCTATATCTAATACTCACTTAGACCCCATTAGATTTTGAATGATATCTGAATAGTGCTTCTCAATTTTCTGAAAGTATCATCCCAATGTACCTATCTGCGTGTGTGCTTTGTGCTGTGTGCTATTTACTGTGTACTTTGTACTGTGTGCTATACGGCGTGTTTATTTTACTTTATCGATTATAGACTAAATTACTAATTGGATTCTTTTCAAATTTTGCAAATATGTATATCTAATAATCACTTAGACCCCATTAGATTTTGAAAGATATCTGAATAGTGCTTCTCGATTTTTTAACTGTCATATATTTCATAGTCATCCCAAGCCCACAGGAAACAAAATTTTGAAATTTTTATTTTCAAATTTGTAAATAGACACATCGCCTTCATAAAATGACATTGAAGAGTTATCAAGTTTTCATAATAAAATATTTAAGTAAGAAAACAATTGGACAAACTCATTTCACGAAAATGCTGAAAATTTTCCATACAAAATTTGAACACTTTATGGGGTGACTTGTTAGTGAGGAGTTTGGCGTTGGCCACAACCCACTCGTTTTTCTTAATGTCTTAATCTCTCTTTTGCACGCATGAACGAGAATTCGTATCATAGCTTTTGTAATGGCCGTGCATCTAACCCTGTATTTGCTCCATTGTACCAATATTGTATTTCACCATTAATCATTGATTTTGTTGTCTATGGCGGAGGGAGAAATATCATAAATAATTTCTGTGTATCTATAGATTATATTTTATTTATAATAACAGCTCGTATTGTAAACCTTCGCATGTCTTCATCTGTTAGACACATATCTACGGGAATGTTTTTGATCTGAAAGTTATCATATATCCTTGGTGTGAGTATTTTACGAACGCATTTATGAAGGCGAAATAGGGCCTCTATACTTTTTTTAATGGCGGGAATGCCTCCGTGTTTAACCGGATCAAAGATTAAATTTTTTTACATTTTTTTTTTTTTTTTATTATTGAAACCAAACAAAATATAACAATATACCTACAAACAATAAAAATATTACAAAAAAGTACAATTTAAATAAGTTATATGAAACATTTTTTTTATACCACCTCACTAGGCTGAGCCTGTACCGAGGTGGCAGAACTTTTTTTTTTTTTGCGTTATATCTGACAGAAAAATATTAAACTCGTATTTAACTAAAACTTGTTATAAAATATACCTATTATAAAAATAAAATATAAACTATTGTAGCTTGATCATGTTTCCGCAGTATATAATGCCCTTGTTTCTAATCCATGTTTCTATTGTTTTCTTGTGTTTCAAATTATTCATCAACTGTATGTCCGTTATTTCACTTTTTATCTTATTAAAAATTTTTGGAGCTAAATAATAGTAATGTCTTTGTCCGAATGTCGTGTTTGTCTTTGGAGTCATGAGAAAATTCCTGCGTGTCGTCTCGTAATTGTGTTGCGGTGTAATATGAATTGTTTTATCCTTATGAAAATGTATAGAAATAATTTTGATATATAACTGTGGAATGTTGAAAACTGGAACAATTGTTCAATTTTTCCTATTCAAAACAATTCAAAACTTTTTTCTTTTTTTATCGTTTCTTGTTCCTATTTTTCTTTTTTTATCGTTTCTTAACCTTCTAATGAAGAGCAAATAACAATGAAAAAAGTAGGCTAAGACACGAATGCTCTGTCCTAGGTTATCATGTACTATCTCCTAACCTCACTGGAGTATTTAGTATTATCAAGTTATCAATTGCGTTGCAGAGACATAAATAACTAAATACTACGACAAACTTAAGGTCGATAGCGTAGCATTTCACATTATTGCGAATGAAGAAAAGTGATAGATAGTTTTCTATGAGTTTAGAATGACGTTTAAAATGTTTTTTTTTGTCATAAAGACACAAACAAATGTAGCCAAGTTAACACTGACAGCTCGATGTCACGGTTTTTCTGAAATTCCAGCGAATTTTCGGCATCTCGTATAGATCGCTGAATACTATGTTTGGTATTTGATTTGACAAAATTACCAAATACATATTTGACGAAGTCGCTAAAATTCTAAAATCATAATTCATCGAAAACATCTCTTATTTTAGTATTAAACCACTCGTAAGGTTCCTCGCTATCATTCTTACTTTTTGACAGTTCCCAAATGTTAGTTTACGCCGACGCGCATGCGCTAAGTATTTTGATATGTCTCTGCAATGCAATTCTCATACAAATACTTGGTAGCATCTTCCAGTTAGGAAGCCACGTGATCTCCTAACTTAAATGAGCGACTTTGCAATGAAAACATTGTTAATATTTAGAATTTAGTATTTAGGTCGGACTCTGCATTCGGACCTTGGAGTCATTTAGTCATTCTTGGACTATTTCAGCCTTATAGTATATCAACTTGATCTAAGTGTATAAGGAACGCATCTATTTTAGCCGGAACGTTTTTAAAAAGTTATAGAATCCGCCGTTTTATCATCCTGACTGCCTGGTTGATATTAATTATACTTTCGTATAATTATATAAAGTGTACCGCCATACATATAGCTCTATAGTCACCCTTTTTCTTCAGTTATTTACAAACAGTCGAGTCATATCGGCGCGGTATTGTAGTATATTGCACTGGTGTTCGAACCTGGGACCACGGTGCGGTGTGGTGTCCTCCCAAGGGAATAGAGACATCACACACATACATACACAAGTCATTTTTCAACATTACGTTGTTGGTAACCATTATTGTCATACATATCAACCGATCAACCCTAGCTGACTGCGTAAAGAATACGTATAGGTAACAAACGACAAAATTAAACTTATGAAATGAAACCTATGCTGTCTCTATTGAGGGTTTTGTGATTAGTCACAGGCGTACAAAGCAATCGTTTGCAGATGTAAAATGAACGAAATGAATCTCTAAATTTACCAATTTTTTTATGAAAATAAAAACGAAGGCCTAACTTACCAGGACTCTTAGCTATTATTTTTACAACACGAAGTTAGGTCAAAGATTTCCATATAATATACTAGATGGAGAAAACATACACATTGGTAAAAGTACGTAAACAAGCCAAAAATTAAATAATATTTCTGGCGCAGTTCAGGGGTGACATCTGTGTGAGACACCGTCATCTCATTTATAAGGACTGTTGCTTTCATTGTTTACAAATAAAAATTAATTTCTAAATTTCTAAGTAGATGGCGTTACAAAAAGGTTTCTCCGTTACTCCATAGATGGCAATAGTAATAATGCATTATTTTCAGGTAAAATGTTACACACTATTCAAATATACAGAACTTTTAAAAATTACGTCAATAAGGGAACTCAATAAGAAGGCATAATTGGTGAAAGTTAAAGTGATCACGTAAAGCAGCCGATGACAGGTCGTAAGCCCTGTAGGTGCCTCCAGTTCCTGGTTCTTCTACAATATCCCATCTTCGTCTCTATTGAGATGTTGAAAAAATGTTTGTCAATAAAAATACTAGATGGAGTACTCCGTGCAATGAGTGAGTCGTGATATATCGCGCGTTTGACGTTTTGTTTGGTAACATTGCATCAGTTTTCCATACATTTCAACACTTCCTAGATAGCTGTTTTCTAAATCTTAATAAACAAAGTGTTTTTTTGTCGACAAATAAATCCGAAAACAATTCACATTAGTCGTTATTCTCTGTGGAAAAACGACGTGTTCTGCCAAAACTTGTTGTCAAAAGTCCCGCGGGAAAAATCCCTACTTCGATTCATACAAAATTTGCTAACTGCCTATGTGAAAATCTATGAGTATTAGGACTTACGTAAAAACAAAAAAAAAAAACAAAAATAATTCGTAATTAAAATTACGGTGCCACTATTTTTATGACCGGAATTGGCGGGAAAAGCGTTTTCCCGCCAAAAAGTGTCTATTTACACGACAAATTTTCTGACGTCGTCTATGTTTTTAGGTCATTTATAACCATAGAAAGCGCAGATAAATCAAAATACAGAAAAATATTTACCTTTGTCATTTTTTCAATGGTCATAAATGCATCATGGAAACCAACTTGAAGAAAAAATAAATAATATTGGCATCTTATTACATTTATTTAATTTTATAAATCATTTTTTCATCGAGATCTACAATTATAACAAAGTATAAACAAAGGTAAATATTTTTATAACTTGATTTATCTGCGTTTTCTGTGGTTAATTTTTGGTTTTCGTCTATGGTTGAGTCGTGTAAATAGTCGTAGCCTTAAAATTATTGATTACATTTGTAATTATGCCGTATAATTTTTGCGATGCTTTTTGAGTAACACATATAAATATTTTATTTGATTTAGGACGCATGTGATTCATATTAATTACACCAACGTAGTCAACTAGTCTTTTTTCTATGGTTCTGCAATGAAAAATTGCGTCAGAGATTGGATTTATGATTAGTATTATGGTGGACATTAGGACCTGGTTGATCTATTTTGTGTGAGCCCATATGTTTATTGAGGTAATGATTGTGAGTGCAGAATACTAAGTCTGTGTGCCTATTTAAGGTGCAACGGGAACAATCAAATGGTTCATAATTGCTTATATTGTTACTAAAAATTGTAAACTGCTACACTGAAAAAAATATGGTTATAATTTTAAAAAGATTCATGTTAAAATTAACCGAACTATAGTGACTATAAAACGTTTGGTTTTGTGCAACTTAATGTTTTGTCCACACAGCCAATAGAAGCCCTAGAACAGGTTTCCTAGTTGGGTAGAAGTAATCTACTTGTTGTTGTCAATGTAATTATGGCGTGATGCATAATAAATAATAAATATCTAATATCCGTTAAAGGACACAAAAAAAAACACAATATTAAAAGAACTTTTCCTTTATGTATTCAACACCTAGGCTAGTCGTGTAGTGATAACCAAACATTTGGTTACTCATAACAAAACGTTTAACCAACACAGCTATAATATGTACTTATAATTGATTAACTTTAGTTACTCTTAGCCAAACTATTTATACTGAAAAAAAAAATTGTGACCACCGAACTGGCTACCTGCGTTTTTAGTCAAACCTTTGTTATTAGTTCATTCATTCAAACCATCACGGCATATCCCACAATGTGGGGTAACCAGCGAAAGGTGTGTGGGTGTGCATTGCCTTATAAAAGGGAGCACACACCAGTCTCGTCTCACCTAAAAAGGCACTACCTTCAGAACGGGTGGTGAACCTCATTACTGAACTATGTGAGATGTTATTGCTGCCTGTTGTATTTTCGATTACCCGGCTCTTACGGGACACTCGAAAACAGTAATAGAAAAGAGTGGAAGCACTATTCTAAGCCGGTGTTATTAGTAATAACAGTTTATCTGTTTAAGACTGTACTGTTTGGTTAAACACACAAAATATTTAGTAGCACAAAACGAATTGTTTTGTAGTCACTATAGTTAGGTTAATTTTAACATAACTTTTTTTTCAGTGTAGTTAATTAGATACCTATTTTTTCAATGTAAAAATTTGTGATGTTTTGTGCACTGCAACCATTCATATAGCTAAACTTTAGTTACTAATTACAAAGTTTGGTTAAAATATCCTTTTTTTCTATGGCTTTCTTCTCCCGGTGACGTTCTTAGCCAGTTTCAAGTTTAGAATTAAAATATCTTCTTTTTCGTGTAAAATTAAAAATAAAAGTGCCAAACATTGAAGAAGAAATGAGAGGTCTAACGCGGTGAGGAGTTACGCGATGGCCGCTAACGATTCGCTTTTATCTATCCGCAGGGTCCCTTTTAGTCATTTAACTTCGGTCCTTGTCGGCTCTCTCCGCCGACTGCGAAAATATATTGGCAATCAAGATGGACGCAGATAAGGGTGTGCTCTCACAAAAGGATTCAAAAATGGCAAGTCATAATGAGACGAGAGTTGTATTAGTTATGTACCTATAGGCACAATCGTGTAGTGTAGGTAGGTAGGTTGGTGGCTGGTGCATTGTTTGTGCAAAGTACCTACTGCATTAATATCTAGAGGCCGTCTCAATCAGACCTAATGTTATTAATATTGTTGATGGCCGCCAGGTGAAACTATGACTGGTGGAATTAGGTACTTGAGAGATTTAGATGAATTGTAGGTATCCTTTTACATGCACTCTCATATAACGTTAATTTTTAGCACTGGATATTGTTCCTACCTAAACATGTAGTATTGGATAATGTAGGTATCTTACGTGGATACCTACCTAAACATGTATGTAGTGTTGGAAAATATACCTAACTCATCATGTAGTACCTACCTAACTATTGGATAATGTTTCTACTTAAACATGTAGTACCTACCTAAACATGTATGTAGTGTTGGAAAATGTACCTAACTCATCATGTAGTAGGTACCTACCTATTGGATAATGTTTCTACTTAAACATGTAGTATTGGATAATGTATCTTACGTGGATACCTACCTAAACATGTATGTAGTGTTGGAAAATGTGCCTAACTCATCATGTAGTAGGTACCTACCTATTGGATAATGTTTCTACTTAAACATGTAGTATTGGATATTGTATCTTACGTGGGTACCTACCTAAACATGTAGTATTGGATATTGTATCTTACGTGGGTACCTACCTAAACATGTAGTATTGGATAATGTATCTTACGTGGATACCTACCTAAACATGTATGTAGTGTTGGAAAATGTACCTAACTCATCATGTAGTAGGTACCTACCTATTGGATAATGTTTCTACTTAAACATGTAGTATTGGATATTGTATCTTACGTGGGTACCTACCTAAACATGTAGTATTGGATATTGTATCTTACGTGGGTACCTACCTAAACATGTAGTATTGGATAATGTATCTTACGTGGATACCTACCTAAACATGTATGTAGTGTTGGAAAATGTACCTAACTCATCATGTAGTAGGTACCTACCTATTGGATAATGTTTCTACTTAAACATGTAGTATTGGATATTGTATCTTACGTGGGTACCTACCTAAACATGTAGTATTGGATATTGTATCTTACGTGGGTACCTACCTAAACATGTAGTATTGGATAATGTATCTTACGTGGATACCTACCTAAACATGTATGTAGTGTTGGAAAATGTACCTAACTCATCATGTAGTAGGTACCTACCTATTGGATAATGTTTCTACTTAAACATGTAGTATTGGATATTGTATCTTACGTGGGTACCTACCTAAACATGTAGTATTGGATATTGTATCTTACGTGGGTACCTACCTAAACATGTAGTATTGGATAATGTATCTTACGTGGATACCTACCTAAACATGTATGTAGTGTTGGAAAATGTACCTAACTCATCATGTAGTAGGTACCTACCTATTGGATAATGTTTCTACTTAAACATGTAGTATTGGATATTGTATCTTACGTGGGTACCTACCTAAACATGTAGTATTGGATAATGTATCTTACGTGGGTAGGTACCTACCTACCTAAACATGTATGTAGTGTTGGAAAATGTACCTATCTCATCATGCAGTACCTACCTACCTATTGGATAATGTTTCTACTTAAAAATGCAGTAGGGATGAGGTGTTGGATAATTTACCTATCTAAACATCTAAGTAGTATTGGATAATGTATCTACCTAAACATATACCTAGTAGGTATTGTATAGTGTAGGTACCTTCCTATGTATCTAAACATGTAGGTACCTAGTATTGGATAGTAGGATTTAAAGCGGATAGAAACTATAACTTGTATTATTGGATAATACTTAGTTATACCTAACTTAAAATGTACCTAGATATCTAGTATTAGAGAATTTACCTAACCTAACTTGCATAAACATGTAGTGTTGGAAAATGTACCTATCTCATCATGCAGTACCTACCTACCTATTGGATAGTCAGAATTATGCGGGTACCTACCTACCTATAGTTACATCTAAACATGTGTACCTACCTACCTATTGGATAATGTATCTAACTTGTGTACCTAGGTACCTACCTACCTATTGGATATTAATGTATCTAACTTGTGTAGGTACCTACCTACCACTACCTTAACGTGCATGGTAGATATCTACCCAAATATTAGTTATTTTGAATAATGTACTTATCTAACTTGGGTGGTTGCTTGAGCAATGCAATTGGAGAGGTTTCCATGATATGGGGCTATCGATTACTCGACGACTATTATATAGGTTTCGATATCGTGTCGCCACCCCTCGTCAGACGCGGAATTAGAGGGGGACTTTGCAGGACGGCCAATCGCGTGTTACCGCTTAATATTGTACCTACCTACCTACCTACCTATTATACCCCACAGCTATATACCTACCTACCTACCTACCTAATACGGCCAGCTACGTGCATTGTGTGCATAATGAACGCGTTCAAATCCCAGGGAAAATGTAGGCAATAATATGTATAGTTATGCTAGTTACCTACTCGTGTTAAATTGTACGATGAGGGTTTGGTAATCGACCGCTGAAACTCTAAGGTTGTGTTTCTAGAACAAAGATTAAAGTAAAAGTATAGTTAAAATACTTTGATTTCATAAAATTGTGCAATATTTTGGTAGTTTCATCGAAATCTAATACCTACCGTCAAACGGCACAATTTTGAACAATTTTATGAAATCAAAGTATTTTAACTATACTTTTCCTGATACTTTTGTAGAAACAACCCACCCTATGTTTGTTATTTTTATTTTCAAATTGGTAAAAAGTCACATCACTTTCATAAAATGACATTAGGTAGGTACCTATTGAAGACACTTCAAGTTTTCATAATAAAATATTTATTAAAATATAAAAAAATAATTCAACAGACTCATTTAAAACAAAAATTTGAATAATCTGTAAAGTGGTTTGTTAGTGAGGAGTATAGCGTTGGCCACAACCCACTCGTTTCTTCGTCGTCTGGAATTCCGATCCGTAGAGCATATAGATGATCAGAGAACACTGAAAAAAAATTCGTGTTAAAATTAACCGAACTATAGTGACTACAAAACATATGGTTTTGTGCACACAGCTAAACAGTACAGTCATAAATAGATAACTAAACCTTTATTACTGAGAGAATGTAAGATTGAAAGGGATATTTTGAGTAGAATGAAGATAAATGCTTTGCGATGGTTCGGACATGTAGAGAGAATGAACGATGAACGACTGACAAAGAAAGTATACAAGGCTGAAAAGAGTGGAATGAGATGTAAGGGTCGACCTAGAAAGAGCTGGCATGATCATATAAATGAGATTTTGAAAGAGGGGAACATACGAAGTCAGAACAATAGGAGAGCATGTATGACGCGATGTATGAATGTAAATGAGGCAAAACAGGTATGTCAAGATAGAAGAGTCTGGCGTTCGGTTCTCTCTGCCTACCCCAAATAGGGAAACGGCGTGATGGTATGTATTATTACTGATAACAAAGGTTTGGCTAAAACTCGGGTAGCCGGTTCGATTGTCATAATATTTTTTCAGAGCATGAGGTGACAGTGTTTGTTCGCACATATGTCACCCCTGAATTGCGCCAGTACCTAATATTAATTCATTCTTGGCTTATTATTTTGACTCCCGACAGGAAATAATCCAATACTTACCTACTTTACTTTGCGTATGGCATCGGCATCTGCTTGGTTTAGAGTCGAAACTCTGCTGTCAAACTGCTGCCAGTCGACCGCCGTTTGGGACGAGTCTGTGGATGTCCTCCATCTCTCCCTCGAATACGTGTAAGGTGCACTCCCCCATCAAATATGCCACCGTCTGAGTCTCCGCTCCGCATTCGCAATTGTGAGAGGTTCTTTTCCCCAACTTCCAGATAAGGTAGTTATACCAGCACCCCTGGCCTGTAACCTCACGGCCAAATCGGCAAAAAAGGCCCTTATAAGGGCCAAAAGGACGATTGCCACATAAGCGAGACTACATACATACATACCATCACGCCATGTCCCTCACGGGGTAGGCAGCTAGAGAAAACCGAACGCCACTTACTTCTATCTTGACACACATTCATCGCCTCATCAACATTCATACATCGTCTTATGCACGTTCGTCTGTTGTTCACGCTTCTTACATTTTCATCTTTCAGAATATCGTTTACATGGTCGTGCCATCCTTTTCTTGGGCGCCCCCAACCTCTTATTCCATTCCTGTCAGCTTTGTATATTTTCTTCGTCAGGCCTTCTTCATTCATTACTACGACTAAGTTCCACAATTTTAATAATCGTAATGTTTTCGTATGTGCAACTACTTTTCAAAAAATCGATTTATTTCTGTCGTATGTTGGCAAACAACTTATTATTCTATGATCGATGGATCATGTACGATTTTTCGGTAGATCACAACATTTATCTTTGTAGATCGATTTTGCATTATTTGATTTTTGATCTATCGATCCTTTGGGAATTGACTCTTTCCATAATGCAATTTACCGGATCGAATGCCTAATATGTAGATACTATACATGGGGCAAGTATTTTTAAAGGATCCATCAGACAAATAACCGATCTGCTGAACGTACTTTACCTACTATTTCAATTCATAGTACCTACCTACTAACTGAATTTTTAAGCTTTTCATTTGAAGAAGGTACAATCAGCAAGGCTATGGAATAGTTAGTTCTGATATTACGTTGGCTATCTAATTATAAACATATTCACATACAAAACGAGTGGGTTGTGGCCAAAGCTAAAATCTCACTAACAAGTACCTAATCCTATAAAGTATTCAAATTTTGTACGGAAAATATTCAGCATTTTCATGAAATGATTGTTAAAATATTTTTTTATTTAAGGGGGGGACGGCTGCCAACGTACCTATTTTTCAATTTGATATAACATCATTATTTCTTATCAAATCGTTTTGAAAAAAATAATTTAGATAGTTTGGATATTAATAAACAAAAATATACCTTAACTTTTTGATAATGTTCTGTATAAATTCTTGTAGAAAAATAATGGCAAACCCCGATTTTCAACGTTTATCTTATATTTTTAATAAACTATAAGGCGTAGAGTAAAATATTTTTTTTTAAATTAAAGAAGACAAAAATATCTAGAAAAATATGATGTGACGTTGCATTAATGCTTCAGGTTTAGTAAAAAAGCATTTATTTTCCATTCAGCGCCATTGCGTAATAAAAGTTTTTTTGGTTTATTTACTTAACCTGATGCGTTAATGCAACGTCATATCATATTTTTCCAGGTATTTTGTTCTTCTTTAATTTATAAAAAAAAATATTGCTCTATACCTAATATTTTTTTAGAAATTTAAGATAAATGTCTAAAATCGGGGTATGCTTATTATTTTCCTACAAAAATATATACAGAACATAATCAAAAAGTTAAGGTATATTTCTCTTTATTAGAATCCAAACTAACTAGGTTATTTTTTTCAAAATGATTCGTTTAGTAATAATGATGGTATAGGTATCTAATTGAAAAAATAGGTAAGTACGTTGGCAGAAGTCACCCTCTTAAATATTTTATTATGAAAATTTGATGTTTCTTCAATGCCATTTAATGAAAGTGGTGTGCCTTTCTACCAATTTGTAAATAAAAATTTCAAATTTTAAGTTTTTTGCGCTTGGGGTCATTTTGAAATATTTGACAGTTAAAAAAATTGAGAAGCACTATTCAGATATCCTTCAAAATCTAATGGGGTCTAAGCGAGTATTAGATATACAAATTTGTACAATTTGAAAAGAATCAAATGAGTACTTTAGTCTATAATCGATAAAGTAAAATAAACATGCCGTACATAGCACACAGCACACACACACACAGATACATTGTGATGAAACTTTCAGAATACAATCTCAGCATGATACTAGTTGATGATCATGCTGAGATTTTTATTTTCAAATTAGTAAAAAGGCACAACACTTTCATAATATGGCATTAAAGAAATATCAAGTTTTCATAATAAAATATTTAAATAAAAAAAGAATTGAATAGGTAACTATATAAACTTAAAAATTTCCTTCCATTCCGTTGTAAAATAATTCTTGCTCAATCACTTCTTCTTCCATTGCTTGATTACGCCGATGTATGCTACTTGGATGCAAATGAAGTGCATCTCAATAAACTTGAACGTCTTCAGAATATATGTATCAGATTCCTCTTTGGGTTGAAAAAATTTGATCATATTATATCATCTTACCGCAATCTTCTTTGTTGGCCCAGGATACGCCAGCGGCGCAATATACACATTCTGTCACTACTGTACAATATTCTCTCGAACCCAAACCTGCCACCTGCCACAGTACCTCAAAAGCAAATTCACTTATTTATCCAGTCATGGACTTCCACTCCGATCTGCTGAACGTACAACACTTTCCATACCTATCCATAATACAGAATTTCTCAGCTCTTCGTTCGAAGTACAATCAGCAAGATTATGGAATAGCCTTAGTCCGGATATTGCGTCGTCTAACTCACTTAGTATTTTCAAGAAAAAACTAAAGAAGGAATATTTATACTTGAACACCTGATCCCGATTTCCTCTCCTGTCCTTACCATATCCTTTTTATTGCTATGAATTATAATTTATTTTTTTTTAAATATTATTTAAGTGTTATACGTATTTTATTTGATTTCTTTTATTCATTTTTATTTGCTGTTGTACATACACAATGTTGTCATACTTTGTATACTGGTTGGTTGGAAGAAATTGCCTAGTGGCAATAAGCCCGCCAGTGTACAATTATATTTGTTTATATTATGTACAAAAAGATGTATAAATAAATAAATAAATAAATAACGCATTTCATAAAAATGCTGAATATTTTCCATACAAAATTTGTATACCTACATTGTGGAGTGACTTGGTAGTGAAGAGTTTAGCTTTGGCCACAACCCACTCGTTTTTTTATGATTACGGCAGTAAGAAGATTACCTACTCCTGCCCAACTAGGATACCCTGTTCTAGGGCTAGCAGTTTACAATATTGCTAGTCTCAATATACCTAATGTTGATCTGGATTAAGAAGGTATATGTAGGTATACTGTCGCTGTTCTATGTACATTATCTTGGCACACATATCATATAGGTAGGTATTATCAACGCGTTCTGGCATAGGTACCTTCTTATCATATCGGTAGGTATGATTCCTTTTTAATAGTTTTTAATTAATCAGCGCGTTTTCTATTATTCATATTTTTTTAGGCTAGGTATATATTAAATGTTATGAAGATTTTGAATGACAGAACAAGAGAAATATGTGTGAGAGATTATGTATTTTATTTCCCACTGCGTATATTTTATAAGATAATTGTTTTTTCTTTAATTTAAAATTAACATATAGCTGTTATTGTTAGATACTTTTAATGAACTTAAAAATATTTGAACTTTGAAAAACTGTTTATAACTACTATGGAACTCCATAATTTTATAGGTTAAAATCAAAACATTTTATATATAGTAGGTAGATAGGTACGTATACCGGCTACTAATTGTACCTATTTCTATTATAAGGCTTTCTCTTAGGTACGTTATTAAACATGTATTTAATATTTTCCTACCTGGTACCTAGCTATTTCTGACGTTTAACATTTTCCTACCAGGTAATTCTGATGTACCTACCTATAACATTTTCCTACCTGGTAGGTACCTACCTAGATATTTCTGTAGTTTAACATTTTCCTATCTGGTAATTCTGACTTTTTAACATTTTCCTACCTGGTACTTGGTACCTATTTCTGGTGTTTAATATTTTCCTGCCTGATGGTACCTACCTACTTCTGATGTTTAACATTTTCCTACTTGGTACCTAGATATGTATTTCTGACGTTTAACATTTTCCTACCTGGTAGGTACCTACTTCTGATGTTTAACATTTTCCTAGCTGGTACTTCTGGCGTTAAACATTTTCCTACCTAGCGTAATAGGTACCTATTTCTGGTATACCTATAATTGTACCTAGATATTTCTGTAGTTTAACATTTTCCTATCTGGTAATTCTGACTTTTTAACATTTTCCTACCTGGTAGGTACTTGGTACCTATTTCTGGTGTTTAATATTTTCCTGCCTGATGGTACCTACCTACTTCTGATGTTTAACATTTTCCTACCTGGTACCTAGATATGTATTTCTGACTTTTAACATTTTCCTACCTTGTGCTTCTGATGTTTAACATTTTCCTACCTGGTGCTTCTGATGTTTAACATTTTCCTAGCTGGTACTTCTGACGTTTAACATTTTCCTAGCTGGTTCTTTTGACGTTTAAAATTTTCCTACCTAGCGTAGGTACCTACCTATTTCTGGTAT
The DNA here is from genome assembly GCA_963576475.1 of Molanna angustata. Lineage (NCBI taxonomy): Eukaryota > Metazoa > Arthropoda > Insecta > Trichoptera > Molannidae > Molanna > Molanna angustata. The sequence goes on along the minus strand of OY754983.1, from coordinate 6,409,478 downwards.
ACCTATAATTATAATTAAGAACATCTGATATTAATGTGAGGTAGGTAGATAGGTAGGTACCTAGCTATCTGTGTTGGATGTGTGTGTAGGTAGGTACCTAGCTATCTGTGTTGGATGTGTGTGTAGGTAGGTACCTAGCTATCTGTGTTGGATGTGTGTGTAGGTAGGTACCTAGCTATCTGTGTTGGATGTGTGTGTAGGTAGGTATATCGATATTATTTTATCCCTAGAAGGATAATACCCATCATGTAGATATGTAGGTAGTGTAGGTATCTCTCGATGCAATGTTCAATTTTGAACTACCTATTATAATATTGCCAGATGAAAATAATATGTAGGGTGGCAATATGCTGGTATCTATATAATAGGTACCTAGTGTATGTATGTACCTACCTATATAGGTATGTACAAGTATTGATTGTAACTAAATTTATAGATACCTAGTTATCTACCTACCTACAATCTTCATGGATGTTGAACAGTTTTTATTTTCTACGTACCTACATATATAGGTACCTACATTATAGGTTTTATATAGGTAATTATGTCTTCTATTTTAAGTTATTTTTTTGACAAATTTTATAAAATTATACAGAATTTTATTTTCATATTTTAATTAGGTATGTACTTAGGTATCCTCCTGGAGCATTTTGCTAGTAGGTAGGTAGGTACCTACTAGCTTATTTTAAACTGTCCAATTTGTACTATTGTTATTCTGTATGTATGTATGTAGCTATATGTACATACATACATACATACATACATACCATCACGCCATGTCCCTTGCGGGGTAGGCAGAGAGAACCGAACGCCACATTTTTCTATCCTGGCACGCATCCCTCGCCTCGTCCACATTCATGCATCGTCTCATACATGTTCGTCTATTGCTCACACTTCTAACATTTCCGTCTTTCAAAATTTCGTTCACATGGTCGTGCCATCCCTTTCTTGGGCATCCCCGACCTCTCATTTCATTCCTTTCCGCTCTGTATATTTTCTTCGTCAGGCGCTTCTCATTCATTCTCCCCATGTGACCAAACCATCTCAATGTGTTTACTTTCATTCTAGTAATGAAAGCTATATGTAGGTACCTATGGATTTAAATAAATAAAATATACCTACCGTACCTATCGTACTTATATTGAAAAAAATATTATAACAACTGACTACCTGCGTTTTAGCCAAAATTTTCCAAAAAATCCTAGACAACAATTTGGCGCCAATATAAAGGTTTAGGTATCTATTTATGACCGTATACGTGATGTTTGACTACACTACAGGTACGTCGCAATGCGTTCTCGACTTTTCAAATTATGGCTCCGGGCCCCGTATGGCAAACTCCCATGGATTTACCCTGAGCGAAACGCACAGTAGGTAAGTAGATATACAATACAAATTCTTATTCATAATGTGCGTCAAAATGGTTGACGATCGCCGCCGGAGCCCCGACCTTGTTTTCGAATTCCGAACGCGTCGCTCTCCACACAACGATTTTCCATTTTTTTCGTCCCCCCCCCCCCCCCCACCCTTCATTCCTCTTCGGATTTCCCCGCTCGTTTCATCCCTCCGTCACCCTCTGCCGGCCGCTAGCGCGCATGCCCGAGAGGGACGCCATTTTAATACGCGGCTCTAAAGATATTATGTTATTTTTTCCGCGGTCCTGCGATACAATTATTTCTCTCCCAGTGGGGTGCCGGAATATACCTATATACATTATAATATATATTATGTAGGTAGGTACTAAAATAATTTCATTTGAAAAAAGAACACCGTGGATATCGATTTCGATTAGAGATGGTAAAGTTTCGTAGTATTACGCCTTGATAAAATTCGTATCGAGTAGGTACCTAGGTACCTACGTCAGAGGATCCTTCGAAGTAGTTCCAATAGAAAAAATAAAATTGAGAGGGCAGACATACTCCATCGAAACTAATTATAATTTATTCATCGACATACCTACTGTAGGTACTTTACAAACATATGAAAACATATAACAAAAGTAAAAAAAAAATAATATTAATAGCAACTAGTAACAAACTAATAATAGCTAAACAAAGTAAATACAGTGATCAAAGAATGAACTGTGCTCGGTATCTCCTCAAAGCCGCGAGGAAGAGGCAGATCGCCAGCGAAATGGGGAAAGGAGTCCCACAGGATACGACTCAGAGTCGCAGATCATGGCGACTGTTGACTACGAGTACCAGGCCACGGATGATCTGTATTCGCGAATAATTCAGGTCTCTAGTTATCACTATTACATTCGGGGGGATGCATTTTATTTTTGAAGTATTCTTTATAGATTTGATTTATTTACCTATTATTTAAAAAAAATGTTTGTATGGAAGGTGTCTTGAAATCTTGAAGTAGTTGCAAATTTGACAAATATAATAACTAAACTGTTCGGCTACTGTTAGGTAACCAAACTTTTGTTATCAGAATATTCCTGTATAGATAAGTAGGTACTTACTCCAGTTTAGCTTTAATAACCTTGAGGTTTGGCGTTGTGCACAAAATATTTGGTTAGATTAATCAAATATTAAGTAGATAGTCATTATTAATTTTAGTTTTTTTTTTGTTTGCCTAAGGCAATTCATCCTGTAATAGTGCTTGGTAAAATTTTAATAATAGATATCTATTTACAAAAAAATCAATGTACCTAAGTTGACTATGCTTTTTAGTGTAGGTTGATTTCAAAATAACTTACCTAGGTACTTACTCTTAACTTTAATTGAAAAAAACTTACCTTCGGTTGACTTTAATTGAAAATAACTTTCCTACTTTTGATTTTAATTGAAAATAACATTCCTACCTACTTTTACCTACTCCTGAATTTAACTGAAAATAACTTATCTACTCTTGGAAAGGACAATGGGGGATATCGGTAGGTGTTTACGGATAAATATTTCTTCTTTAGTTAGTATTTTCTTGGATCTAGGTAGGTAGGTAGGTAGGTACCTACCTACAATTTTTTTTATCTTTTAAAAAAATGAATATGTCCTTGTTAAACAAGTAGGTACCTACATATACATCTTCCTACATTCCCTAAAATAAGCATAAATGTTTGTGCTATAGGTGAACGAAATCGGTCGAGGCAGTATTCGAACTCGCGAACACTGGATCACTAACCCAATGTGCTAACCGCTCTGCCATCCATACAATGTGAATAAGACGACACAATATCGCTCAATATTAGAAAATCTTCCATAATGTAGGTATACCTACCTATCTACCAAAATAAGGAGCATAAAGAATAAGCTTGATTTTTTTTCATCGATTATTCGAATATTTTTTCTTTGGCCCGTTTCCCATCCCTACGGTACCCGCCCGTCACCCAATTTCCTTCTACAATTTATTATATTTTTTCATTAGCGCCTTTGTCGAGCCAAAGTGGCCCCAATACTCGATGCGAATAAGGTTCACAATGGTGCCCCTTGTTCGCCGAACAATGGGTGTCCTGGTGACACGCCCAATTCGAACAAAGAAAACTGGCCGTATTGGATTGCAGTCCATGACTGCGTCCCTGTCGCGAGCACGCGAACGACGCGGGCGGGAAAGAGACGGACATAGCTCGGAGCCTCGTCGTAACTCTGTCTCTCTTGCGCGCGAGTCATGGAACGCAACGAGAGTAGGACGCCGAATGTTCGAATCTTATTTCGTCGGACAAGAATGGAACAAATATAATTTTAAACGCGGTCTCTTTTATGATTATATTCGTGTGTGTGAGAGAAAAAGGGACACGAAGGCGTTGTTGTTTGTCCGTACGTTCAAAATGCATCAAGCTTTCGTCACTAAGCGCCGGATAGTGAACTTTATATAACGTATATATAAGGATCGAATTCGTTGGTACTCTCGTTGTTGTGGGTGGATAATGCTACAGGGTGTTCATTAATTACTTTCACATCGTTTTTCTTCTTTTCTTTGGCAGCAAAGCGATGCATCTCTTCCTCCACACCACTCAGACTTCAGTGCCTCTCTTTAATTCTGTGTAGGAGGTACACTTCATGTCCTCGCACACCATTCTCTCCAAGATGTTGGAGATTTTCGTGTTGCAACACATTGCATGGACAGCACACAGTACTTAGATACATGCATATAAAACAACTATTAAGGATTCCTCTTCAATAAGAGTAGTCGTGTTCCTCGTTATCCTTCTTTTCTATCCTGCTCCCTTCCTCAAAACCACTTCCTTTTATTAATATAATAAGTGATGAGCAAATTCCAGACAAAGACCATTACCTGGGCGGTCTTGGTCTTGATCTCGATCTTGCAAGTCTTGATGGTTTTTTTTTTTTAAACTTTTCCAAAAAAGATTTATTTTTCTATTAAAATTCAGTGGTTATAATGAAATATGACAAAAAACATAATTAAAAGTATTCTGTCGATAGTACCTACGTAGTTAATTGCTTACTTTTCAATTGAAAATGAATAAGTTTATAAAAATTTACAAGACCACAAGACTCTTACATTAGGTCTTGCACGACTATATTATTATTATATTTTGGTTTTCTACTATTCTGGTCTCTCAAATTTCCTACTTTTGTCATCTCGTTTAATTCTAGCGGTGTTATATAAAATATTATTTTCGCGGTCTTATACTGTCACAGATGGTTGTCTGGAAGAAATTGCCACTAGGCAATAAGTCCGCCATTTGTACTAGCTATTAAGTAATGTACAACAAAGTGTTTAAATAAATAAATAAATAAATATATTTTTTTTATAAAATATTAAAAACCCATTATTTTGAATTTCTTATTTGATCCTAGCTCAATAATTTCAATATTTATTTATTTATATTTTTGTACGTAATATAAAAAATATAATGCACACTGGAGGGATTATTGCCACTAGGCGATTTCTGCCATCCATATTTATTTATTTATATTCGGGAAACAAACAGCTTAATACAATATAAGGGATTAACAATAAAATAATAACAACTATGCCAATAACATGTTTCCACAAGTATACAGATAAAATTATATTATGTTAGAAGTAGGAAGTAAATATTATTGAGTTAGGAGGGAGTTAAGAGGAAATAGGGAGGGAAGAGGGGGAGTACAGAAGGAGAGGGATTAGTTTATATGAATAATTATTGTAAGAGAAGTTTTGATTTGATATTAGTTATTGAGGAGTTGAATAAGTCAAATTCGTTTAAGTGCTCATTGAAGAAGTGTGATGCTCGATATATGAATGCATGCTGTTTAGTGCTTGTATTACAGTGAGGCAAGTATATATTTTAATATTTATATTTTATATTTTCATATTCAATATTTATATTTTAGGTAATTATATTTATATTTTATTTAAACCTAACAAACATACAGTCATACAAGCAAATATTACAACAAATTCAATTTTAACAATATATCATAGACCAATTTTGTTTGCGGATATTACATTATCTTTTTAAGCTGCACAGTGTAAAACAAATTGCTATTTGAAATTTAGTAGGTAGGTACTCAAAATTCAGAATAAAAAGAGAGAAAGGAAGGTTGTGGCACTAGCAGTCAAAAAGAAGAAAGCAGGAATCAGCTACCGTAAACCTCTAAGGTTCTCAGAGATGACATTTTTAATAATTATAATTAAATTACAAAGTATGACAAAATTATATATGTAGTTACATCAACGACAGAACGAAAGCGAAAAAAAAACAAAGAAAATATACATTACTTACACTAAAATAAATTAAAAACAAAAAAAACACAACAAAAAAAGGATTAGGATAGAACAAGGATAGGAAATCGGGATCAGGTGTTTAGGGACAAATATTCCTTCTTTAGTTTTTTCTTGAAAATACAAAGTGAATTAGACGACGCAATAAATACATAATATACTTAGTAAATCAAATTTTTCGCAAATCCTTACCACATATTATAATAATTTGGAACGGATCAGGTGCGTGGACATATTCTGCATGTCCAAAACCCTTTTCAGGAGCCACGTTATACAGGAATAATTAATTGTTTTGTTACCAGCAGTGAGTACCTACATGTAACATGAGTACAAAGGTGGGCTTATTAAGTAACGATTACTTATGTTGTTATTCTTTTTTACTATATTTGTTTTAAAAATATTATTGTACGTTGCCCATTTTTTAAATAAATAAAAAAATCTTCTTCGTGTGTATCCTGTCTAGTACCTACCCGCGACGTTGGCGATCGCTCACTTTAGAAACAATCTTTGTCCTGCGCGGTTCAAAACAGGTCTCTTACATGCCTCATCCCTGTCCACATACAGTTATAATTATTTTTTTCTACATACTAACACATTAACCTTACAATTCCAAATTTAAAATTACAAGATATGGTTTCCGGAAAAATATCTTGAGAATTTTCGTGAACTTGAAGGAGGGCTTTTTGCACATACGTAGGTACGTACCTACATTTACCGAGCAATCAAAAAACCCAAGCATACGCTCTGCGCAGCTCACGTAATATGTCAAGTTGTTTACCGACAACTGTACCTACCTACCATGTTTGAAATTTGGCTTGAAAGTACCTACCTTGGCATTATGTTTAATTTGGCATGCATATCAAAGTTATTTGCATTATGAGAAGGGACATAAAGTTATGTTGAATTAGTTTTATTTATTTATTTATTTAATGTTGCTTCTCGGGCAACTAACAGGTAGGTACTATGTCAAATATTTATTTAACACGCACCCAATAACAAGTTGCCACATTCTGGAGACTTACGATATTAATCGCCTCACAGGTCCAGACTGAAAACACAATTAAAAACTGTGTCTCCACCGGGAATCGAACCGGGGACCTTTGGATCAGCAGTCAGATACCCAACCAACTGAGCCACGAAGGCCGACAAAGTTTGTTGTAATAACTTTTTTTTTAATTAAATATAGTTATATTTTTTCGATCACCCTGTATCTTGAGTAGGTATCTAGATCTACATTTTCCTCTTGGACCCTTCCTATGTATGGTGCGGATACTGTCGTCCGTCTCGCTCGCACCGCGCCACGCCCCCGTCGCAAGATGGCGGCCGCTCCGTTCGAAATTTGAACGCGTACGTAATTCAAACCGTAAAACCCCGACGCGAGGCTCGCCGCCGCGCGGCCATGATTGGCACTTTTCTTTGAGTCCCTTGAAAATCGAGCCAGAATAGGAAGAGAGGAAAAAAAAACGCATTTCATGCTGGCGTCGCGAAACTGAATCGTTATCGATTTTCGGGCCCCGCGTTTTGGCGACATCACCGTCGTATTGTTACATATTCTAGGTACGAATAATAATATTCGAAACGAATGTAGGTACCTACCTACACCTACCTATTAAGTGACTGTTAAAAAAAAACTGTTCGAATTTCCAAAATTCCAAATCCAGTGTTCGTATTTTCAAAAACGAAATCTCTCGTTCGATTTTCGAATTTGTCATTTTCATCGCTGTGTGTTCCGTTTGTGTGTTTTAAGTTTTTGTGTGAACTTTTTTTTTCAAACAATCGTTCTATTTTTAAATTTTTCTATAAATTTTGTTTCTCTTTGTTGTGTTGTCCAAAATATTTACCTCTTCATGACACGATCGTTCGATTTTTGAATTTTCAATTTCATCACTAAGTAGGTAGGTAAGTACCTACCTACCTATTCTGTGTAATGTGCTTTTTATTCAAAAATCCCTTTGTTCTATTTGATATTCTCAATTCAAATTTAATTGCGCAATAAAAATGACCATTTTCTACTTGTTATCGAATTCAGTAGGTACCAATTACGCGCCTTTTAATTTTTTGAATAAGTAGCTCAAAATTAATTTCTATAGGTACGCGTTCTTTTTTGTTGAATTTGAAGTTTTGTCTAATTTTTATTCAATACCTAACTAATTATTCTAAATTCAAATTTAGTTGCGCATTTACCTAATACATATTGTTGGTTCTTTTGTATGCCTAATTCAATCGCCATTATCTATCGAAATTCTTCATTCTATTTTTAAAATTTTCAAATTCATCACCACAATACGGCGATTTCAGTTCTGTTTAATTTTCTTATTTTAAATTCAAATATAGATTACCTACACTAATAACAGTTTTTTTCGTAATACCTACCTAACGAACGGTCGATTTTACAGTTTTTCGTGTCTATTATAGAAGTTCTTTACATGGGTAGGTAGGTAGGTAGGTAGGTACCTACCTACATAGGTATTAATTTAATTTTTTATTTTATTCTCTCGACAGGATTTTTTAAACATGAATTGTTACAAACTGTTTCGCGTATGCCGACGTTCGATTCCAAATTTGAAAAGTGAAATTTGGAACGACATAACATTTTGAGTTTTGGAATCTGTGGACGCATTTTTCATACATGTTACATACAAGTGAGTGTGTTCTGTTCGATAACTGTAGATTTTTGCTGTGATACAAGTATTTGGAGTGATTAAAAAATATCTACCTAAATATATATAAATCTGTGTGAAGCGTTCTAAATTTAAAAAGTTCTAGTGTTTTAAAATAGTGTTGTATTTTGTTGGTGTTTTATTCATAAAGAGTGTTCAGTGTTAAGTAAAAACTTACAGCAAAAGAAGTTGAATTTCAGCTCAAGTATAGATTTGTAATTCATGTTTTTAAGGTAAGTTTTATATACCTACAGCTACATTCCCATGTTAGGCACAAACAAGTCTATTTGTATTTTTATTGTTAATAGGTATATCTGTGTATTTATTCATTTAGTGTTTTGACTCCTCACTAACCCAAGGGGATAGGTACAGTGTGGATGATTACGCATTTTTTAAGGTTATTTTTTTATTGCAGATTATCAACTAGTACCTAGGTATCACGCTGAGATTGTATTCTGAAAGTTTCATCACAATGTACCTATCTGTGTGTGTTATGTACGGCGTGTTTATTCTACTTTATCAATTATACCTAAACTAAAGTAGGTAGGTACCTACTCACTCAATTATTTTCAAATTTTGCAAATCTTTACATAACTATATCTAATATTCGCTTAGACTCCATTATATTTCGAAGGATATCTGATACAAAAATGCATTCAAGGATTGTCAAAATTTAAAGAAAAAAATCTATGGTCTGTCATATCAATGTGAAATAAATTTCATATTTGTATGAAAAATATATTTATTATAACAGAAATAAAATAGCTTCTGTAAGGGAAAATTGAGTGATCAACTTCATATTGATATTGTATGTGTCTCTATAGACAAGTGTATTTTTTACTCTCCACTTCTATCTTCCTCAAGGGGTAGGCAGTGAGAACCGAACACCGCATTCTTTTATCTTGACACATATACATCGCCTCATCAACATTGATACACTGTCTCATACATGCTCATCTTGCTAGTAATGCAATTACACTTGAAATTTCTCAACAGGTATGTAGAAAATGCATAATATGAATTTCGTGACAATGTTTTTGTGTGAATGGTGTATTGTGAAAACATTTGTCCTCTGGAAATCTTATATTAGTTTAAGAATCAAATGAAATGTACTTCGTAAAAATGCATTTAGAGATTTTCAACATTTCAAGAAGAAAAAAAATTAACGCTTATATGGTGTGGAGAGTTTAGAGTTGGCTACAACCCATTCGTTTTCTTTTTGTTTTAATTATTATATAGTTATGTTAGTTTTGAGTTTCGTTATTATATTATCAATTTGACTGGAATTGCTCCCCCCAGCGAAACTTTGTTTCTCGGGGGCAAGTAAATAAATAAAAAAAGTATATATTATTCATTGGCGAGCTTGTTGCTAATCTGAAATATCATGCATCCAATCGTGCAACCAGTTAGTTACCTACCTACCTAATATGATGTGATTGTGAAATATTCCACCTCGGTACAGGCAAAGCCTAGTGAGGTGGATATATATCTAATGATATGTAATAAATGATATTGTTAATTTCTGTTAATAAATAAATAAAAAAATAAATATTTAATAGGAATAAGTTGAAAACGATAGTCATTTTAAACAAAAAAAAGTTGATTTCAAATAACTAATTATAAGCGATCACAATTTGGTATGACAATCCAAAATTAATGAGAATCGAAACTAACGAATAAGGTTTTATTCTTGCCCGTGTGTTGAAATAATTGACAAGGGAAAAAATTCGAATATGCGTTAATTTCAGACTGGGTACAATACAGGGGCGAACCTATAACTTTCAGACTTCGCAAACCCTGAAAGGAAATTGGGAAATGTCGAATATTTAAAGTTGATTGGCATAAGTTATTCGTTTTTCATTTCGGTGACCATGAAAAATATTTTTCAATCAAATGCCATATTAAAATTTACATTTTGTGGGCCTGAAAAGAATTGCATCTACATTTCAATACCAGGATCTTGTATGTTTTGATGATAATTAATTAAGTTAATAACCCCTGACTGAAACAAAAATTCAAAATTCTGAGTATAAAAGTTTTGTAGGCCTATAACTGTATATTCTGAAATTTTGGGCTCTGTAAATTGAGCGGATCAAAAGTTATAAGGGGGGGGGGGACAGACACACTACTCCGAATTCTGAGTAAATCCATATATCGAACATATATGCTACGAAGCCTCTAAGTTGGTGTTTTTTTACTTCAAAGTTGGAAAAACCGTGAAAAATATAGACCCTGCATACAAATCTCGCGTATCTTGGCTTGATACATTGTCGATATGTCAAGAGAATAAAATTCTATTGAACAAATCGACAGTTGGAAAACTTGATGATTCTTCAATAATGGCATTTTATGAAAGTGAAGTGACTTTTTACCAATTTGAAAATTATAATAACAAATTTCGAATTTCCTGAGCTTGGGGTCACTTTGAAATATTTGACAGTTAAAAAAAATCAGAAGCACTGTTTATAATATCTATGTATATCCTTATTAGATATTAATACAAATTTTATTTTACTTATTTGACTTTTTGTACATATCTAATATTAGCAAATTTAATGCACACTGGCGGGCTTATTGCCATTAGGCAATTTCTTCCAACCAACCAGATTACAGAGTGACAGAATTATACGTGTACTTCAACAATAAATGAAAGCTACAAAAGAACAGAGAAAAATATACATAACACCAAGATAAATAAAAAAGAAATAAACGAGTGGGTTGTGGCCAACACTAAACTCTCCACACCACAAATATTGACAATGAAATATTTTATTCATTCTAAATTTTACTACCAGGAATATAAATTTTCTAACGATAGTGTATTTTCATGTTAAGATAGACAAACTATTAATGCAGTATGGTGTAGAATTCTAATGTTGTATGAAATATTTTACTAAAAGCAGATAAATTTTGTTTTAAAGGACGTTAGAGCATTTTGACAATTTTGACATGTGATATCATATGAAGATTTTTTTTGTTATTTATAGAAAGCTAATCAGTTCTATGTTCAAGCTCTTTACATTATAACATGAAATCAAATTACTGAACGTTTCCATACATAGAAATTTATCTAATTACATTTTGATTCATACTAAATGTTACTACCAGGAATATAAATTTTCTTCCGATAGTATATTTTTATGTTAAGATAGACAAACTATTAATGCAGTATAGTGAAGAATGCTTATGTTGTATGAAATATTTAAAAAAAAGCAGATAAATTTTGTTTCAAAGAGCGTTAGAGCATTTTGACAATGTTGACACGTGATATCATATGAAGAAATTTTATGATATCTATGAAAAGCTAATCAGTTCTAAGTTCAAGCTATTAATATTCTTATATCAATATGAAATCAATGAACTGAACATTGCCAAATATAAAAAAATTATCTTTTTACATATAAGTTTCATACAAATATCCATTCAATAAAATATAATTTTTGAAACCGTTGAATATTTTTCTTTTAACATTGACCAACTTTGAATACAATTTTATGAAGATTCTTGGTGTTGTATAAATAGTTGAAACCAAATTAAAATATCTCTAATTTCCAGGTCGTGAGAGCATTTTTTCAGTTTTAATAGATGAAATCATAAAGAAACATTGAGAAAAAATGAACCGTTGTCTATGGAAAACTAATCAGCTCTAAGTTTATGGACTTAACACATATGATATCAATATGAAGTCAATCGGACTTATAGTTTGGGCTGCAGAGAGGACACAAAAAAAAACAACGTAAATGATGAATTCATAGAGAAGAAATCAAAAGTTGTCTATGGAAAACTAATCAGCTCTAGGTCTTTGCACTTTACACATATGATGTTAATATGAAGTCGATCGGACTTATAGTTTGGGCTGTAGAGAGGACACAAAAAAGATAAATGCTACGGCGTATACGCCATACACACAAACACATCATGACGAAACTCATAGTGTGCATTCTCTACATGATACCCATTGAGAAATTGATGTTGAAAAAATTCGCTTAAATTTTGCGAAATCATGACTCTCCCCTATTCCATAGTGTGGAGAGTAAAAAACATCATAGCAAAAAAAAAAAAGATTGGGGAGGAACAAGAAGAGGAAATCAAGATCAATTTTCATGTACCTACCTAATATATTTTTCTTAGTTTTCTTAGTTTATATCGTCTTCAAGTAATTTTGTACCTATATTCATCCTTTAGGTGGGCCGCCATTTTGTTTTCAAAGTGTTTGTTAGACAGATAGTACCTAGATGTAGATATTGTTACATTATATATCGGCTATCATCAAAGCGGTCCTCATCGAATCATTACGTGCCAGTACTGGGCTGCCAGTCAGGCAGGTCCTGTCCTGTTTCTAATTCAGCCAGCAATTAAGGGACTGTGGCGGGAACTCACGAGATGATGCGACGGACATAATGGAATACCTATCTTCGGGATATGATGATGGGATCTTTGAAGATAACGCATTTTCATCACTACCTATTATAGGTTCCTACCTGTCTGTCTGTTGAATTTATATGGTACCTACATCTTGTTATTGGTACCTATACATAGATATATAGGATTATTATTTGATACTTCAAAAGTTTTTGTGATAGCAGAGTAGAAATCCACTAAAAAATTAACAAATAAAATAGACCACAGTATTATTTTTGTGATAGCAAAGTAGAAATCCACTTTATTGCTAACAATTTAAATAGAACACAGTAGTAGGTATTTTTAAAATACTCTTTCAAATTAAGAAATAAAATACATCACATTATTTTTGGGTTAGCAGAGTGAAAATCCACTTTCAAATTAATAAATAAAATAGAACACATTATTATTTTTGTGATAGCAAAGTGGAAATTTACTAAAAAATTAACAAATATAATAGACCACAGTATAATTTTTGCGATTGCAGAGTGGAAATCCACTAAAAATTAACACATAAAATAGACCACAGTATTATTTTTGCGATTGCAGAGTGGAAATCCACTAAAATTAACACATAAAATAGACCACAGTATTATTTTTGCGATTGCAGAGTGGAAATCCACTAAAAATTAACACATAAAATAGACCACAGTATTATTTTTGCGATTGCAGAGTGGAAATCCACTAAAAATTAACACATAAAATAGACCACAGTATTATTTTTGTGACAGCAGAGTGGATATTCACTTTCAAATTAATAAATAAAATAGACCACAGTATTACCTACTTTTGTGATAGCAAAGTGGAAATCCACTTTAATGTTAACAAATAAAATAGAACACATTATTATTTTTGTGATAGCAAAGTGGAAATACACTTAAATGTTAACAAATAAAATTGAACAGCGACCGGTGTCCCCTTAAAAAGAGTAAAACTTAATTCCTCTTTTATGTCTCTCGACATACTTTCATATATCTACTTGGGTAATTGAAGCCCATTATAAATTAGATAATTCTGCATTGAGATTTTTATTTCGTTTGTCTAATATGATATATTATCTGTTTCTTGTGTCATAGAGAGTGATATTCTTTATTATATATAATGTTGGTTCTGTATCATGCCATGAAACATTTTCATGTCTTGAAGCATTTTAGGTATATATAAAAATTAAAACACGAAATTGTACCTATTTTTTATTTGACAGAAAATATGTAGACTTTTATCATTTAAATTTTCGGTGCCACTATTTTTACGACCGGAATTGGCGGGAAAAGCGTTTTCCCGCCAAAAAGTGTCTATTTACACGACAAATTTTCTGACGTCGTCTATGTCTTTAGGTCATTTATAACCATAGAAAGCGCAGATAAATCAAAATACAAAAATATTTACCTTTGTCATTTTTTCAATGGTCTTAAATGCATCATGGAAACCAACTTGAAGAAAAAATAAATAATATTGGCATCTTATTACATTTACTTAATTTTATAAATCATTTTTTCATCGAGATCTACAATTATAACAAAGTATAAACAAAGGTAAATATATATATAACTTGATTTATCTGCGTTTTCTGTGGTTATTTTTGGTTTTCGTCTATGGTTGAGTCGTGTAAATAGTCGTAGCCTTAAATTTTTTCTATCTTCTTCTAAATATTGAAAAATTTCGTGGAATTTTCACAAGGATGTAGGACGTATCGTGAACGATATAGGCCTTTCCCTTGATCTAAAAATTGGTACTGTCACATGGTGACTGGTAGAATTTGCCCGTTTCGAGGCTGGCCTTCATATCGGTAGGTGGATAGGTTAAGTCACTGTTAGTGTGCAATAATAGTTTGAGTTTCCCATAGTCATCCGGCTCATAGACGCCGGGCGTTTCTCAAAATCATCGTGATGTTTACTTCGCATTATACCTACCTACATTATGTGTCAGACTTTATATATTATCTACATCATTCTGAGTCTTCAACTTTCTCATTTCGCAGACGCTATTGTCTCCACGTACCTTCCCACAATTTCATTTTATAATATTAACAGCCAGTTTCATAAAAAGCAGCAAAAGGACCCTTTAATTTAAAAAACTAGTTTAGGTTCTTTAAAAAACTAGTTTCATGTAACACATGAGATCCAACTGTCGATAGCGATAGTATGTATAGTTGAAGAATAAGAATCAAACTAGAAACCCATTAATCCAAATTATTGAAATTTTTAACACATGTTGGTATGTATGTCAAGATAGGACAGTATGGAGGTCAGTCCTGTTTTCCTACCCGGAATATGAAAACAGCATGATGGTTCTGTATGTATGTTTGGAGATTAAGTACCTATCAAACTATTAAGTCTCCTTACATATTGTGTATAGGCGATTGCCATATACAAATTGTATGAAGCAATGTCGTCACTAAATTCAATTTTTATAAAAATTGTTAAAAAAAGTTTGAGATATGCTAATACAGTGTTTCTATTTTTTATAGAAAATTAAATTATCTAGTTGGGGTGTTTCGGCTTTTTTCGATATTTTTAAAAAAATTGGAAATATAGGCAGTTAAACTCATAAATTTATCATAAAAAAATATTTTTCTTAATAAAAAATGTTTGAGAAACCCTGGATTTTTTTTGAAAAAACTATTTTGAGATTTTGTATTTGTCTATATTTGTACCAATTTTCAGCGTTCTAGCTTTTATGGTTTCTGAGATATATGGAAAAATAAAGTAAAAATTCAAAAGTTGATAACCCCTGACTGAAACAAAAATTCAAAATTCTGAGTATAAAAGTTTTGTAGGCCTATAACTGTTTACATATTCTGAAATTTTGGAACATATATGCTGCGAAGCCTCTAAGTTGGTGTTTTTTTTCTTCAAAGTTGGAAAAGCCGTGAAAAAAGTAGACCTCTGCATACAATTCTCGCGTATCCTGGCTTGAAACATTGTCGATATGTTAAGAGAACAATGTTCTCCTGAACAAATAGACAGTTGGATTAAAGTCGCCTTTAATTCGTAGCGTTTCATAAGTAATAATGCGCCGTACTTTAGCAAAAGGCAGAAATATCACCAAAATTCCCGAAAGTTGGCAATATTGCTGTCAAAATCTTTGGAAACATAGCTCAGAGCACAGGTAAACCTTTCTGTCTACTACCATATTATAATATATGATTTCTGTTATTGAATTGATTCTTGATTTATAGGACATGTTTATGGAATCGAAACGTATCAAAAAATTCTCCTTAATTTTACTTTTCCATGTGGTCAATTATTTTCCTACACACTTTTCACCGCCGTGACACAGTACCTTCGCATCTTCTAATTAGCTCGAAAATGAAACCATCATTTTGTTTAATTATTTATAAAAAAATGTTTAAATAATAATAAAACTATTGAATATTAGTTAGTAATACACATGATCTTTAACATTCAATTGACAATATTGACATCAACAAGAACTGACAACTGACTTGAACATTGTGTCATATTGCAGCACACTCTGGTGGTAAAAAAATGAACTGCTCTTAAAGAATACTTTAGTGAATAAAGTACGAAGACACTGGACTTTAGATTAAAGTGACGTTTTGTTGTTATGAAAAACAATTGTTTTTAAAGTCGACATTAAGTCTCCTTTAATTTTTATCAAACTGGCTGTAAGTTTTTTGATTATTTTTATTTTATTTCAATGTATTATTCATTTATTCGTTTATTTTTAATCACACTATATTTACAATGACAACAATAAGTAGATTACTGCTGACCAACTAGGAAATCCCGTTCTAGGGCTAGCAGTTTACAATTTTTAGCGACAATATAAGCAATTATGAACCAGGTGATTGTTCCCGTTCCACATTAAATAGGCACACAATCTCCACATTCTAGGCTACGTTCACAATGAACGCCGAGTGCACATAGTGACACACTAAGCCGTTCATAATGACCGGAAACAGACGCTCGAAAGACACTCTGTGGCGTTCAGATTGAACGTCGAGTGTACGCACCAAACGCTCGATAAAATTGTCGAGTGAAAAACGCTCTAACAGTTATAGTATCTGTTGACTTCTATTTTATCTGTGGAATGATGACTTCCATTTGTTTCTGTGGTATCTATTATGTCAGTTGACATTATTTATGGTGACAATATGCATTCACAAAGAGGTTAATTTATAAAAATATCATTCAACAATTTCCAATAAAAGATCAGAGACCATTATTTACTCCACTGCCCAATTGTTGTCTTTCGATGAAAATGTAAACTAAAAAGAGACATGTATGATAAATGACATTTGACATTTAAAACGCTCGATGTAGCGTTTAGATTGAAACGCCGCTCGAAAGCGTTCAGTGAGATTGGTGTGAAAGACGCCATAATCTGCAACTTCAGGTACATTCGACACCCGACGTTGAGCGTTGAATCTCAACACAGCCTTGCACTCACAATCATTACCTCAACAAACACATGGGCTCACACAAAATAGATTAACCAGGTCCTAATGTCCGCCATAATACCTGTCATAAATTCAATCTGTGACGCGATTTTTATTTCGGGGCCATAGAAAGAGACTAGTTAACTACGTTGGTGTAATATATGTAGTTAATGTGAATCACATACATAATATTAAATATACAACTAGTAATGAGCAAAAACTAAAAAAACTAGTTACTAAAACTAAACTAGTAGCCAGAAGCTCGGACAAGAAGTGGACTAAGAGAGTGCTGACGTATGACAAAGAAAGGAGTGGGGCGGCCGCAGCTGCGGTGGAGGGACGATATAACAAGATATGCTGGCACATCCTGGATGAAAACTGCACAGGACAGGACGACGTGGAGTCAAATGGAGGAGGCCTTCGTACAGGAGTGGACGGAAATAGGCTGAAGAAGAAGAAGAAGAATGAGCAAAAGTATTAGCGAGACTTATGCTCATCACTAGTTACATGTAACACATGATATTCAACTGTCGATGGCGATAGTATGCATAGTTGAACGTACCAAATTATAAACACGTACACACAAATTGATAAATATTTTAAGATATTTTGTTTTCTATATAAAACATGTAGGTATGTATGTATGTCAGGATAAGATAGTACTGAGGTCAGTCTCTTTTTCCTACCCAGAATATGTAAACAGCATGATGTATAAAGAAAAATATAAAGTAAAAGTTCAAAAGTTGATAACCCCTGACTGAAACTATCTATGTATAACTATCTAGTTATATATTCTGAAATTTTGAACTCTTTAAATTGAGCGGATCAAAAGTTACAAGGGGGGGACGGATCCATGTATGGAACATATATGCTGCGAAGCCTCTAAGTTGTTGTTTCTTTACTTCAATGTTGAAAAATCTCGCGTATCTTGGCGTAATACTGTCGATTCATTAAGAGAAATAAATTCTATTGAACGAATCGACAGTTGGATTATGTTTCAGGTTCATATACACTTCATGTTAGTTGCTTGAGAAATAAGTAGGTAATAACAATAGGTATACTAGGGACGTGGCTAGAACCTTTGGACTACGGAAACCCCGAAAGAAAATTGGATAGTGTCGAAAATTTAACGTTTTTTAGTATGGAGTTGGTTGATCATTTTAGTGCCCATGAAAAATATTTTTTCAATCACATGCCAAAATAATATTCATACATACATACCATCACGCCATGTCCCTTGCGGGGTAGGCAGAGAGAACCGAACGCCACATTTTTCTATCCTGGCACGCATCCCTCGCTTCTTCCAAATTCATGCATCGTCTCATACATGCTCGTCTATTGCTCACACTTCTAACATTTCCGTCTTTCAAAATTTCGTTCACATGGTCGTGCCATCCCTTTCTTGGGCGTCCCCGACCTTTCATTCCATTTCTTTCCGCTCTGTATATTTTCTTCGTCAGGCGCTCCTCATTCATTCTCCCCATGTGACCAAACCATCTCAATGTGTTCACTTTCATTCTAGTAATGACATATTTCTTAATCTTACATTCTTTCCTTATATCCTCGTTTCTTACCCGGTCATACATCGTTCTATTACAAATCCTTCTTAACGATCTCATTTCAACTGCATTTATTCTACTTTCATGCGTCTTCTGCCATGTCCAGGTTTCACTTGCATACGTCAGGGTTGGCACTACGATTGCGTTATGAATGGCAACTTTGGCATCCTTTGATATGTTGCGATCATTCATAATTGGTCTTAGTGCTCCATTCACTCTGTTTCCTGCCATAACTCTTCTTTCGATCTCTTTATCGAGTCGTCCGTTCCGTTGAAATATGCTTCCCAAGTATACATATTCGTCGACTTGCTCAAGCCATTCGTTCTCTACTCTTATTTTACACGCTGTTCTGCTTTCACTCTTTTCAAAGACCATTGTCTTTGATTTGCAGTCCATTCTCTATACATCCTTCATATATACCATACTTACAAGATACTGTAACTCTTCCATACTTTCTGCTTTTAATTACCGCAAAATGTGAATATTATTTTGATAAAGTTCTTTTAGCAAAATAATATTCACATTTTGCGGTAATGAAAAGCATCTTATGATGTTCCCAGGAATGGTACAGGCATTGCGGAACATCATAAGATCCTTTCCGCAATGCTTGTCTTACTAAGGGTGAGTGGCTATATCACTCGATATCGGGTGGAACGCCAAAAAATATTTAAAAAAGGACCCTATCTACGATTCAATTTTCAATATTGTAGCATGCTTAAAGTCCCCGAAAGATTTGAATATAAGCTTTGTCTCATAATCTTTAAAGCACTTCGTGGTATGGCTCCTACTTACCTCTCCGAACTGAGCATTCCGCTTTCAATAAATGACAGACAATCATCACTTCGTTCTGCTTCTTCGTCCATGGTTGGGAAATTAGTTGAAATAAACAGGGTGCACACAACTAATTTCGGTGATCGTGCGTTTGCTTTTGCTGGACCAAATGCATGGAATAACTTCCCACACACCCTCAGACAAACCGAAAATATATCTTCGTTCAGAAAAAAACTCAAAACGCACCTTTTTCGCAAATCTTACTATAGCCAAATTTTCAGCGCAATTAAGGTGAGATATTCACAAAAACAGCGCTATATATCTATGTAAGTTATCCAGATTTATAATTTATTATTATTATTTTTATTTATTTATTTTATAAGAGTATTACACAATATTTTGACTAATTGTTCGAGAGAAGAGTATCGTAATTACATACGGAAAGAAAAATTCAACATATAGGATTATGTATTGCCAAAAATATGCCCTTTTAATGCTATTTTAAATTTATTTAGATCTTTTATTTCTCTAATGGAAGTGGGCAGGTCATTGTAAAATAATATTCCCCTATATGACAGTAATTTATGTGCTGCAGTTGTATTTTTATTTCTCTAATGGAAGTGGGCAGGTCATTGTAAAATAATATTCCCCTATATGACAGTAATTTCTGTGCTGCAGTTGTATTTTTATTTCTCTAATGGAAGTGGGCAGGTCATTGTAAAATAATATTCCCCTATATGACAGTAATTTATGTGCTGCAGTTGTATTTTTATTTCTCTAATGGAAGTGGGCAGGTCATTGTAAAATAATATTCCCCTATATGACAGTAATTTCTGTGCTGCAGTTGTATTTTTATTTCTCTAATGGAAGTGGGCAGGTCATTGTAAAATAATATTCCCCTATATGACAGTAATTTCTGTGCTGCAGTTGTATTTTTATTTCTCTAATGGAAGTGGGCAGGTCATTGTAAAATAATATTCCCCTATATGACAGTAATTTCTGTGCTGCAGTTGTATTTTTATTTCTCTAATGGAAGTGGGCAGGTCATTGTAAAATAATATTCCCCTATATGACAGTAATTTCTGTGCTGCAGTTGTATTTTTATTTCTCTAATGGAAGTGGACAGGTCATTGTAAAATAATATTCCCCTATATGACAGTAATTTCTGTGCTGCAGTTGTATTTTTATTTCTCTAATGGAAGTGGACAGGTCATTGTAAAATAATATTCCCCTATATGACAGTAATTTCTGTGCTGCAGTTGTATTTTTATTTCTCTAATGGAAGTGGGCAGGTCATTGTAAAATAATATTCCCCTATAAGACAGTAATTTCTGTGCTGCAGTTGTATTTTTATTTCTCTAATGGAAGTGGGCAGGTCATTGTAAAATAATATTCCCCTATATGACAGTAATTTCTGTGCTGCAGTTGTATTTTTATTTCTCTAATGGAAGTGGGCAGGTCATTGTAAAATAATATTCCCCTATAAGACAGTAATTTCTGTGCTGCAGTTGTATTTTTATTTCTCTAATGGAAGTGGGCAGGTCATTGTAAAATAATATTCCCCTATATGACAGTAATTTCTGTGCTGCAGTTGTATTTTTATTTCTCTAATGGAAGTGGGCAGGTCATTGTAAAATAATATTCCCCTATATGACAGTAATTTCTGTGCTGCAGTTGTATTTTTATTTCTCTAATGGAAGTGGGCAGGTCATTGTAAAATAATATTCCCCTATATGACAGTAATTTATGTGCTGCAGTTGTATTTTTATTTCTCTAATGGAAGTGGGCAGGTCATTGTAAAATAATATTCCCCTATATGACAGTAATTTCTGTGCTGCAGTTGTATTTTTATTTCTCTAATGGAAGTGGGCAGGTCATTGTAAAATAATATTCCCCTATATGACAGTAATTTCTGTGCTGCAGTTGTATTTTTATTTCTCTAATGGAAGTGGGCAGGTCATTGTAAAATAATATTCCCCTATATGACAGTAATTTCTGTGCTGCAGTTGTATTTTTATTTCTCTAATGGAAGTGGGCAGGTCATTGTAAAATAATATTCCCCTATATGACAGTAATTTATGTGCTGCAGTTGTATTTTTATTTCTCTAATGGAAGTGGGCAGGTCATTGTAAAATAATATTCCCCTATATGACAGTAATTTATGTGCTGTAGTTGTATTTTTCTTTGGTATGATGAATTTGATTATGGTCATGAATTAATAATAAATTCTTTTTTAAGTCAGTTTTTATATCCTGCTATTTTTAAAATTATATTTAGATGAAAGCCAAGGTTCTCGGCTTCTATAAGCAATCCGCTACTGCAATATACCTATTTATTTTATTTATTTATTTATTTATTTATTTAACATAATAATTTTACAAAAAACAAATCAAGAGATAATTCACAGGTAATAATATTTTTACAAATTTTTCTTAGCAGTGCCTCATCAAAAAGATTACAAATCTTGTGCTTGATGAGGGAAATCACTTATAAAAAAAATAAAAAATAGCAAAACAAAGCAATTAAACAAATTCAAACAATAGAGTATTTAAATCAAATCAACATGAATAAAAAATCAAATAAACATTAAAGAAGTTTGAAAATATATGAAAATGTGAAATATACAAATGAGTAAACATATCTAAATACATATTCAAATAAAACAAAAGGAAATACATGAAAATAAATTGAAAAATGAGCAATATAGACTATTTAAACATACCAAAACACATATTTAGAAATAAAAAAAAGAAAATACTGGCAATTGACAAAAATCAAACAAACAACATCGAAAATTAATATTTTAGAAGTTAAGAGTTATGTGCAATTTTAATTTTTGTTTAAATTTTTTAAATTCTTTTATCTGTTTTAATTCATTTGGGAGGCAATTGAAACATTTTATACCCAAATAAATGTAGTTGTTTTGTAATTGTCCTGTATTACATTTGGGTATTTTAAAATCATTTTGGAATCGCAGACTTATTTTTTTCAATTTTTTGTAAAACATTATCTTTGAAAATTTGCAAAATAGACACTTTTTATAAATATTATATACTTTGGGTACTTTGAACATGTCAAATAGTGTTGTAATAGTGGGGAAAGTGCGTGTTTTCTTAAGTATAACCTTTATGATTAATTTTTGTACAACTCTATATACCAACATATCTTAAAATTTTAATCTTTTTAAATCTTGTTGGTAGGTTAGTACCTACCTACCTTCTACTACTACATACTGATCTTGCGGTCACTTTGTAACAATAAAATGTCATTAATCTTCTCTGCAATATTGACAAATGAGTTTCATCCTCAATATTGTCACCAGCAGCGGAACTGATCAAAAGCTCATTGCTTGTTTTTGTAGCCTACCTACCTATAATATACTGACTGACACACTACCTACATACATTCCCGTGTTATTGTCACGAGGTGCACACACAGTATTTGAATCTCGTTCTTGGGCAGTCGTGTTATTTGTAATGTGTCTTACACAACCCTTTGATTCGACCGCTACCGGTCATAGACTTACCGTTTTTTTTTTCTTTGGCAGAAGATGCCTCGTCTATTCCCCGAGGACGTGATTCGACTTATTAAAAAATATAACACGGCTTATAATAAAAGAAATTTTCGACGACGACAAAATGTATCGAAAATCAAGATAACGAATAAAGGTTTCGCTCTTACCTGCGCGTTCAAATTATTAGTATGAAAAAAATAATTTGCGATAATTTTTTAAGACCATTAAAAATACTTTTAACTTTTAAAACCATTAAAATACTTATTAAAAAATAGGAACTATATTTAAAAAAATACTAAAAACATACTATTTTTTTTTCAATGTTTGATAATGTCATTCATGATAGAACTCCGTAATCAACTAGAATTATGAAAAAAAAATATATTTATTTTAAGTTCTCTTTAAACTTTTTGCAAACGCGACTCCCATTCACCGGTATCGCTCTATGCTGAGCATCGTCAGAATGGCCCATCGCCCATTTCGCGTTTGCGAAAAATTTAAGTAGAACTTAATTTTTTTTTAACAAAAAATGAATATGTCCTTGTTAAACAAGTACATATACATCTTCCTACGTTCCCTAAATTAAAAGCATAAATGCTTGTGCTATAGATGAACGAAATCGGTCGAGGCAGGATTCGAACTAGCGACCACTGGATTACTAACCCAATGCGCTAACCGCTCTGCCATCGACCAATCTAAATTAAATATATATATTTTTTTAATAATTCTAGTTAAAACATACTATGTAAGTACAATTGTTCCTATTTAGAAATTTTCTGCCCCTTTTTCTTTTTGTAGTAGGTAGGTACTTTTTCAATTTGGCCTAAGGTTAGGTACATGTTTATGTACACACTAAATTACCCACTAATGTATTATTTGCGAAAAAATTTTATATTTCACCAAATCTGCGATGTAGGTAAAAAATTTTTTCGTAAAAAAATTGTAAAATTTAGAGTTCTTTCAAATTGCAGCAATAGTAAAAAAACTCAGCCGTGTTGATTTTAATCAACACGGTAATCAAGAAGAAGTTGGAATATTAAGTATAGGATAACCAGGAACTCGAGGTACCTACAGGGCTTACGACCTGTCACCGGCTGGTTTACGTTATCACTTTATGCGCTTGCGCAACGTTCACCAATTATGTCTTCTTATTGAGTTCCCTTAGCAATGTAATTTTGAAAGTTCTGTATATTTTAATAACGAGAAACTGATCATTTGAAAATAAGTTGTTATTACTATCGCCACCTATAAAGTAACGAAGAAACCTTTTTGTAACGCCATCTATTGAGAAATTGTTTTTTTTTGGAAACAATGAGAGCATCATTGATTATTTTTCAATTATTTTGCATTGAAAAACATGTACCTAACCTTAAGCCATATTGAAAAAGTACTGCCTCAGAACGGGCTCGTCAAGTGAGGCAGTAAATTTCCAAATAGGCACAATTGTACATAGTTATAATTGTACATAGTATAATATGTCTTTTTAAAATATAGTTATTTTTTTTGTTATTTTTATATATACATATACCTATATGTTGTGTAAATAATGGAAATAAATAATTTCATTTCATCAGTCCTCCTTATACATGAGGTGACAATATTTTTTTAGTATTTTTTATTTAACTTGTGTGTCAACAACATAGCCATACAGTGTTGCAAAAAGTACATAGAAAATCACCCCTTTCATTGTATTAATTTAGGGTTGACAGTCGTGAGGAGAGAGATGAAAGATATCTAATATAAGGTCCATTGGACTAATCCTTCAGTGTTGAGAGCTTAATACCATAATCTTGTTAAGAATCTAAGACACACAAGCCAGACATATCGACAACTATTCAGGGTAAGGTGATCTATAAGGTATATGAGAAATGGTGACATTTTGAGAGATTTATGAAGCCTTATTATTACAATATGAATAACCAAGGTTAATAATATTAACAAAAAAAAAATGAATATGTCATTGTTAATTAAACAAGTACATATACATCTTCCTACATTCCCTAAAATAAGCATAAATGCTTGTGCTATAGGTCAAGCACAAGCATTGGGTTAGTAATCCAGCTGTCACGAGTTTGAATCCTGCTTCATTTGCTTATTTTAGCTAGGGAACGTAGGCAGATGTATATATATACTTGTTTAACAAGGACATATTCATTTTTATTTAAAAAAAAAATGTACATTTTGTCACTACAATGATTTATTTTAATTTGATTTTTATTAAAAAGAATATTGATTGGTAGATGCGTTGTAGACAACAACCACAGAAAACGTTAAATATGTCTATAGTTGGAAGATACGTAACTGACGCTTCATATTGCACTGTAATACGCAAATGAAATTTAATCTCAGGGCCAAGGATTTCAGGGCCAAGTCAAATACCGGGCCTATAATAATGTAATTTGACAAATTATGTATTGACAACACATCGTGTAAAAAAATAGTATGGGCTATCGCGTAGGTACCCCTTTTGCTTCTCTGTATTATATAGCACATTGTTACCTGCTGTTCGTCTCTTTGTCTATGCGCGCTTTGGCCGCGGTGCGAACGGCACTAAATAAAAAAAAAAATCCGCATATTATAGTCCTCTGTCATAGTGGATGTGGTGTTTTGTTTTGTTATGTTATCTTTGAATGCACTGACCGCAGGCCTACCTACAAAACTTAAACGTATTGTCACCAACAGACAATGCTTATGTTTCCTTCTTTGACGTTATTAATTATCTCTCAACTCGACTTCTGTGGGAACGTTCACCTGGACAAATGGTGTATCTAAATGCTTCCGTTTATCTTATGATGTATCTTTGTTTGTTAAAGAGTCATTATCATTCATTTAAATTTTCGATCGTTTCGTGCTTAGTTATATTTGTACTTCTTGTGCGCATAATTTGTACACTGGCGGGTTTATTGGCAAACGGCAATTTCTTCGAACTAACCATAGTTGATAATGAAGAAAAAGTCCTAAATAAATTTTTGAAACACCTTGATTATAAATGCCGTCTTGCCTTTGATGATATAATTCTTTCCGCTCGTCGTCATAAAACGACATCAATAGAAAATAGACGTACCATTGCAGACATGACATACCTACATAAAATTATTGATGGTGCTGTTGACTCTTGAGTCTCTTGTTGGGAGTCTTCCAATTAATTGTCCCTTTCGTAGTACTAGAACAAATCTTACTTTTAGATTGCCTATCTGCAGAACTATGTCCAAAATTCATTCATCCGAAGGGCATGTAACATGTATAATGTTTTTTTTAAGAATGTTGATATTTTTAGACATTCTATAATAAAATATAAAAATGCCATCTCTGAGACTCTTAGAGGGTTACGGTAGCTGATTCCTGCTTTGTACTTTTTGACTGCGAGTGCCACAACCTTCCTTTCTCTCTTTTTGTCCTTTTCCTTCTGAATTTTAAGTTCCTAATAAATTTTAAATAGATATTTGTTTTACACTGTGCAGCTTAAAAAGACAATGTAATATCAGCAAACAAAATTGGTCTATGATATATTGTTTAAATTGAATTTGTTGTGATATTTCTTTGTATGACTGTATGTTTGTTAGGTTTAAATAAAATAAAATAACAGGTGAAAAGCAGTAGACAAAAAATATTGAATACTTATAATAACAGGACAAAGCAATGATCGGAATACAAAATGACAAGGAGAGGTAGAAGAATTGGGGTATTATCACTTAGATATATTTGCTTTAGCCTTTTTTAATACGTTTAATGAGATAGCTGACGTGATATCAGAACTAAGACTATTCCATAGCCTTGCTGATTGTACTTCAAATGAAGAGTTAAAAAATGTAGTGCTATGAATTGGAATAGTTAGTAATGTTTGTTCAGTAGATCGGAGTGGACGCTCGTGGTTTGAAATATGATAAGTGAATTAATCTTCGAGATACTGAGGTAACTTTATATTAGAATGTACATTGTATAACAATATAAGGATATGTTAATTACGTCGCTGTCGTATCTTGGGCTAACTAAGAAGATTACGGTAATGAGAAATGTTATCAAATCTTTTTAGTCCAAAGATAAAACGGATGTAAATATTTTGAAGGCGTTCAATTTTGTTGAGATGAAATCCTTTGGTCAAAGACATTTTCTTTATCCCGGAATCAGGATTTATAATTCACCACCACTAGACCTAAAAAAACTCTTCAAACATAAATTTGAACTATTAAATTGACTAACTATTCGGCTTCTTCTAAGTCCAGTATTGCCAATGTCCAAGACTTCCGCTTGGACATGCGCATTCTAAAAATGATTTGAATAAAAAAAAGATTATTTATTAATAATCTAACGTGCCTACACGACTCTGCGATGACGCTGTCGCACATTTAAGACAATAAATGAAGTTTTGGGATTCCCGGTGGAGATACCTACAGTGTTTATTAGTCGGGATCTGTGAGACGATAAATTAATACCATCAATTTCCAGAATGTGGCAACTTGTTATTGGATGCGTGTTTATTAATATTTAGTATGGTTCCTACCTGTTAGTTGCCTGCGAAGCTATACTAAAAAAATATTTTTGTTTTGTGATATTTTCAAATAGGTTACTATTTTAAACAAAAAATAAGTGTTGTCCGTATTTGTTCATTGTTATTCTTAACAACAATGCAAATTCACTCTTTGCGTTGGATTCGATCGAGTTCCATCCGCCGAGTCAATGTTACGCGTTTTTTGTCTTCAATTCAAGCGTTCTTTTCTGCAATTTAACATTATCGGCACCGGCTCTTGCGACAGCCGTTGCAATGGCCACAACAACGAATGCTTCATGGTCTTTGTTCGGCGAGATTAGTTCTGGTGTTCCCCAAGGCCGCCTCTCCGGTCCGCCGGAAGACTCCTTCAACGTAAACCGTTGACGACCAGGAAGCTTCAAATGTTAAAATAACTGAGTTGTGCCAAAATATTAATGAATTAGTCGTTAATTTTATTCCTAATTCCGTACGTCTTGTTATAGATGATAAATTGTTATTTTTGACCAAATTTATTTTTTATCGTCGAATTTAGTATTAACGACTCTCAATATGTAAATTTGGTTATTAATTCATTTATGACGGAATTTGTCTAATCATTCTCATTCCATTCTGAAGCTTAAACAAGTTAAATTAACCAGGCTATGGAATTATTTAAGATTTAAGTGATGATGTACCTACCTAACCTTGCTTCATCTCGATCATTTTGGAAAATACTAGTTTCGCCTTATACGGGCCAGTTGAAAAAAATATAGACTTGATAGTAGTCCTTGTGTATGACAAAGAGAGGTGTGGGGCGGCCGTAGCTGCGGTGGAGGGACGATATAACAAGATATATGCTGGCACATACTGGATGCAAACTGCACAGGACAGGACGACGTGGAGTCAAATGGAGGAGGCCTTCGTTCAGGAGTGGACGGAAATAGGCTGAAGAAGAAGAAGAAGTAGTCCTTGTGTACTGCGAGCGGCTACTAAGAGCGGCTTGTACTGCGGGGATGAACATTGAAAATGTCCTATAACATTTCCAAATAGGGTGGAGTTGGGGAACGCTAACATAAAAACAAGATTTTTACTGGTTTAAAAATCAAGAATTATTTTAAAGGAATTCCAGGTTCTTGAATCTAAATATCTTCTTCGGTGTATAACGATCATCTATTACATAATATACCGATTCCTCCATACTCACTTCTAGCTACATTCGTTTCATTTCTGGCCTCTTCTAAACTTTTTTCAGTGTGCTTTTTTGTGCTAGACGCTGTCATCTACGAGTCGCAAGCTGGACAATGCCATCTTATTCTGTCCACATTTTCAGTGGCCTTCCTACGCCTCTTTTTTTGGTCCAGGACCTCCGCTTTAGGATTCTGGATGACCTGTCATCTACCACCGTCTTGCATCGCCCACTGCAATTTCAGATTCCCTCATCTATCATAACTTCTTGTCCATTATAACTTGTATCTTATACAGTGTAATATGTTAACGAGAATATAGATATGTTGGTAAAACTATCTGTCTATAACGTGGGTATCTACCGTTGGAATCGTGGTCGCCATTGTAATGTAAAAATAAACTCATTTTACTCAGTTTTTTATCTATTCAGGGTTGTCATTGTTAAAAATGCAAATAATTATTTAAATAGATTTAACTTTTTGATCGTCAGTTCTTGATGGAATTCCATTTAAATTAATTTATATTTTTAATAAATAAAAATAAAAACACTTGTTTTAAAATTAATTCCACTATTTATTTAAGGACTACAACCTACGACCGGTTTCGTGCTAAGCACATTTCAAGTAGTCTTGAAAATGTGCTAAGCACATTTCAAGTAGTCTTGAAAATGTGCTTAGCACGAAACCGGTCGTAGGTTGTAGTCCTTAAATAAATAGTGGAATTAATTTTAAAACAAGTGTTTTTATTTTTATTTATTAAAAATATAAATTAATTATTTAAACAAATGTTTCATTTGAATACGTCCTTGTAACAAAAACAGGATAAAATTCCTCAAACTTTTCTAAAATTCCTTTTCGGGTGTACCGTAAGAGCTGGGTAATAAAAAATACAACAGGCAACAATAACATCTCACATAGTTCAGCAATGAGGTTCATCACACATTCTATTGAATGTAGTGCCTTTTTAGGTGAGAAGAGAATGGTGTGTGGGAATACACGGATGTGTCATTCTTCCTTTTTTATGTAATTCACACTCGCACACCTGTGCACAAAGAAGGGATGACTGGAAACAGCAGTGAAGAGGTGGCTGAAGATAGATGAAGAAGACACCTGTCGCTGATTACCCCACATTGTGGGATATGAATAAATGAATAAAATGCTCGCCTCTAACAGGTATACCTACTATGTGAAATATTAATTTGGTAGATGCAGACCCAATAGCAAGCTACCACTAGGTCCCGACCGAACCTTCGATTTGGGTCAAAATTTAAACTTTCGGTCGGACAACTAGTTGCCACGTTCTGGAGACTCGTGCCGTTGTATGTCTCACAGATCCACAGACCGAAAACGCAATTAAAAACTGTTTCTCCGCCGACGATCGAATGCGGGACCTTCGGATCGGCAGTCGGATACCTAACCAACTGAGCCACGGAGGCCGACATATACATATTGTATAAAAAAACGTGTGGGTTGTGACCAACGCTATGCCTACTCCTCCTACTAGCGTCTGGCTCTAGAAAAATTTAGGTACGGAAATACGCATGCGCACAAAAATGACCGATACTGTAATCGGTTGAAACTTTAAACAGATGAATCTAGGGAAAATTAAGTAGCATCTAGTCCCAGCTCTTCTTTTCTGCATTCTTAGGTTAGGTTTAAGTTTGTGTATAATAATAGCGACTCGCGCGAGCGAGTTGCTTTATAAATTGAATTATAAATTATTATAAATTAAATTTTCATTTTTTCTTTAATTCATCGCATTTAATATAAAATTTCACAGCTCATTGCATTTGACTCCATACTACGAGACCTCAACCAATCAGAGTGCCAACCGGAAACATAATACGGAATGGTAAATGCGGATTGTAGACGCTAGTGGAAAATTATACATTTTTTGGTTAGGTTCAGTTAGTTATTAATAATTATAGCGACTCGCGTGAGCGAGTTGCTTTATAAATTAAATGGAAATTGGTCGCAGGAAAAAAGCTATTTTATTTATTTTATTTTATTTTATCAACATCTTTGCCATTTGAGGTTAGGAATAAGTTTATTATGTATTCGTATTTGATCACATTTTTCGAATAAATTTGTTTTCTCAACATATTATTTAAGTAATTGTATTACCTACACTTACTATTTTTAATACTACATACTTATTATTATTTGTGTTGAAAATTTTCGCGTTTAATACTTATCAACTATTCCGACATTGGTAAAATGAATAGTGCTTTTTCTAAGGTCTAGTCCTTTGATTCGGAAGTCGAATCAAAGTAGGGAGACTATTCCGCATTTATGGTGAGTGAAAATCTTCGACGCGTATTATGCCAACCCTACGACGTATAAGTACCTAATGATAATAATAATTACTGTCGGCCTGTTGGGAAATCCACAACGACATGACCGTATATATATTATTGTGTGATGCAGGAGCCTCTCGGCGGAGTCAGTCTCGGGAACAAGATGGCCGCCATGGCCGCCTGCACTCTGATTGGCCGGGCTGCGGGGGTAATTAAAATGGCCGACGCCGCGGACCCGCACCGCCGACCCGAATCAGTCCGATATTAATTCTACATGGTTTCATTAAAGGGGGCTCAGTGGCGGAGCATGAACACTCAACACACAATTGTATAGTAAAAAAAATATAATATTAATTAGTTTAATATTTCTTCTCGGGCAACTAACAGGTACTATGTGACATTATGCATTCACAAAGAGATTAATTTGTAAAAATATCATATTTGAATTATAAATTAGCTATAAACCACTTGTTTTACAAACAAGTGGTTTATAGATAATTTATAATTCAAATATGGTTAGTATTAACTACCACAAAATATCCGCCGAATCATTAAATAATGTAAAAATATCATTCAAAAGTTGTAAGTATATGGTCAGAGAGAATTATTTTACTCCACTGCCCAATTGTTGTCTTTGGATGAAAATATAACCTAAAAAGACATGTATTTATTTACATTTTATCACACCATATTTATGACAACAATAAGTATATAGATTTAATAAACAAAGACAAAATACTACATGCTAATTGAAATCTCTTTCATTTATCATTTCGTCACTTGTATAAAATGATTTATCGACGAGATACTTCTTCGTCTCTCTCCCAAAACTACCTTCTTTCAATGACTGTATGTGAGGTGGCAGTTTATTATGCAGCTTAATACTCTGCCCCACAAAGCTATTTGCGACCTTTGCCAGTCTGCACTTTGCAGGTCTGATGTTTGCACCTCACGTATTATACCGATGATATTCTATCTGGAATACAGTCCTTGAAGAGGCCCACGGACAGCAACGAAGAGCTCCGATCTATAAGAAGACACCATTGAGTGGAAACATTCACACAGGATATTTTCCGAAGTTTGGTCCGGGTATTGACAGAACTGACATGGTTTAAAGTATCCGTGTCATGTGAAGAATTGGGAAGTCCAAAAGTCAGGGACAACATAGAAATATTTAAAAATATACGTCGCGTCAGAAAAAAAAATTAAAAAATATCTTTCTCGCTGAACAGCAATGAAAATCTATTAATATTATTTCGTTACGCCAATGCGTTTGCGTTTTGATGTAGGTACATTCATATTAATTATTTCTATATAAAGCGTAGCCAGGGTGGTACTAGGGCGTAGGTAGTATTTTTTTTCTCAATATATACCAACAGCAAGAAACAGTGTAGCGTTTTCTGAGAAAGAAAATATACCTCGCGGACAGGAATGGAAATGAGAGGTCGGGGCCGCCCAAGGAAGGGATGGCAAGTCCATTTTTGAAAGACGTAAATGTAAGAAGATTCCAGGCAAGCCTTGGTATTATTCATCCATTCATTCATTCATACCATCACGGCATATCCCACAACGTGGGGTAACCAGCGAAAGGTGTGCGGGTGTGCATTGTCTTATAAAAGGGAGCACAACACGTCTGTGTATACCCACACACCAGTCTCGTCTCACCTAAAAAGCACTACATTCAGAATGGGTGGTGAACCTCATTGCTGAACTATGTCAGATGTTATTGTTGCCTGTTGTATTTTCGATTACCCGGCTCTTACGGGACACTCGAAAACAATAAGTAATAGAAAAGAGTGGAAGCACTATTCTAAGGCGGTGCCTCACAGCTAAATATTACCATTAAATACGGTAATATTAATTAATTTCTTTTATGATGGTCGATTGAAATGCTAGTCTTTAATTTGAAACTAGATTTGAATTAATTTCGAATTGTTTCTCGGGCAACTAATAAATAGTAACTATGTCAAATATAATCTTAACACAAATAAGGAAATCCATAGATAATTTTAAGGACACACTTTTCAAAGATTTCTTGATGTTGAAATGAAGAATATTTTTTTTTCACATCATCACGTAGATTGTTTACATTCATACTGCTAATGTTAAACACATAATGTCGATCGCAGTTGCTTTTTTACAGCAAATTCAAAAACATAACACCAACAAGATGAATTTTAATAGACCCCAGATAACAAGTATATTCCGAATGTGGTTTGGTCACTATAGACTCGAAGCTCATTTTTATATTAGTTATAGTTATATTGAATCTTGTAAATTCTCCTTATTGCGAGTGTGGCCTAGATCTATAGAAGATCTAGACCACGTGTTCTTTGGATGCCCTATTAGAGATCGATACAGTTTATACCGATCTTTTTGTGGAAAGATTAACGATGTGCAGTTTCCACTAAAGATTCGACACCTTCTTGCAATTGCTTCCCCGATAATTTACAAAGAAATATTTAAATTCATTGATAAGAACATCGTAGTTTTATAGGCGTTGTTTGTCTTTCTTTAAGGGGGGGGGGGTCTGCTGCCAACGTACCTATTTTTCAATTTGATATACCATCATTATTTCTAAACAAATCGTTTTGGAAAAAATAATTAAGAGAGTTTGGGTATTAATAAAGAAAAATATACCTTAAATTTTTGATAATGTTCTGCATAAATTTTTGTATATAGAAAAATAATGTCATACCCCGATTTTCAACGTTTATCTTATATTTTTAATAAAATATAAGGCGTAGTTCAACATATTTTTTTTTAATTTAAAGAAGACAAAAATATCTAGAAAAATATGATGTGACGTTGCATTAATGCTTCAGGTTTAGTAAATAAACCTAAAAAACATTTATTTTCCATTCAGCGCCATTGCGAAATAAAAGTTTTTTTTGTTTATTAACTTAACCTGATGCATTAATGCAACGTCACATCATATTTTTCCAGGTATGTTGATCTTTTTTAATTTATAAAAAAAATGTAATGCTCTATAGGTACCTTATATTTTTTTATAAATTTATTTTTTTCTAACATCGGGGTATGCTTATTATTTTCCTACAAGAGAATATATACAGAACATAATTAAAAAGTTGAAGTAGGTTTATATTTCTTTATTAGGTAATATCCAAACTAACTAGGTTATTTTATTAAAAATGATTCGTTTAGTAATAATCATGGTACCTACCTATATCAAATTGAATAATAGGTACGTTGACAGCAGTCACCCTCTTAAACTGTTTTTTGCTTTTATTTATATAAAGTTGCGTCTTCAAATGACACAAATCGACCTTAAATGGTCGTATTGCCTATATTGAAATAATAATAATGATAAATGTTAGAAGCGTGGACAACAGACGAACATGTATAAGACGATGTATGAATGACGACATAGCGATGTAAGAGTGTCAAGATAGAAATAAGTGGCGTTCAGTTCTCTCTGCCTACCCCGTGAGGGACATGGCGTCATGGTATATATGTTTTCTGAGATTTTTTTCTATTTCCAGTCCTACAATCAAAATGGTGGACCTGTTTTGATAACCCGTTTATAATTAGTTAGTTGGTATATACCTAATAAGTCATGTACTGTGTACTCATATATACGCTGTATCACTGCCATTTCTCTTACTTGGGTAGGTGGTCCAGATCTATTGGCTGATAGGACAGCATTGTCTAGATCTGTTCTCATTATAATTACTTTTAAAATCATCATATTATATTCCTATGTACCTACCTACCTATGAATATCCATTGTTTTTACCATGATTAGTCGCATTCTATAGTACCTACAGTGATATCACGCGTTGGTATTAATGTATTAGAAACAATATAATGTATTGCTGGATCTTCTTCGACGACCACTGTAGAAAAAGCCTCTCTGTCCTGGGCAGTGCGAAACAGCTCATCCACAGTTCTCATATCGAATGTTAAGAACTATCATGATATTGTGGTTTGGACAGCTGAAAAGAATGAACGAAGAGCGTCTGACATAGAAAATGTACAGGAAAACACCTAAAACTCATGTTTTTTTTTCTCTTTTGGTTCTCAGGCGAGTACGTTCTGTCCACGAACAAGTTCAATCTACTTGAGGAAGCCCTTCAGCTCGTGGGGATTGAAGACGGACCAGATCTTGAGGTAGGTCTAATCTTATTAATTTTTGTACTTCTTCTTCTGGTGCCCTGTCAGTAACCCCCAACTTTGGCGATTACTCTGGCGAATCCCTCTCTGTCCTGTGCTGCCCGGAATATCTGCTCCACAGTTCTGAAGCCCGTCCATTCCTTGATATTACGCAGCTGGGACATCTGTCTCCTTCCAGTCCTTCTATCATGCCCTCCAGCATTAAGTAATTGGAGCAAGTGGTATTTTTCTCCCCTCATTATGTGGCCCAGATATGCGATCTTGCGGACCTTTATTGTAGACATCAGGAGTTGCCTAGTTGTCCTGGCTCGACTTAAGACTTTCTTATTTTTGTACATTAATATTTATTTCAGTGTTGACGACTCTCTATAATTCTTTAATTACTGGAAATCTGCTAAACACCATAATATTTGTAATCTAGAAAACAGATGAACAATATTCTAGACACGATGTATCTTCGCAAAATTATTCACAAACGTGTAGACTCACCATACTTACTTTCCAAAATTAAACTTTTTCTGCGCATCACGCAATTTCAGATCTCAGTTTTTGTTCTATGTCGACCGACGTTACACAAACTACTCACAAAACAAT
Organism: Molanna angustata; assembly: GCA_963576475.1. Lineage (NCBI taxonomy): Eukaryota > Metazoa > Arthropoda > Insecta > Trichoptera > Molannidae > Molanna > Molanna angustata. Next base: position 6,373,818 of record OY754983.1, on the reverse strand, counting down.
TACATTAGACGGAGTTGCTCCAACTGCAATGAATACTTTAAACATTTTGATATAATACATAATTGTCGGCCTTCATGACTCATAGTTGGTTGGGTATCTGATGACTGCTGATCCAAGGGTCCCGGGTTCGATTCCCGGTGGAGACACAGTTTTTAAACCTTAAATTTTGTGCTCTGTGCATCAATATTTATTAGGGACACAAACATACTAACATAACTAGAGATATACATATTTGAGATAGACATATTCAACGGGAAATCATTACAGATTTAGACATGATGTTCTGAATGTGATGCGCAACCAATATCCCTCTGTCCTGTCCTCCTAGTCTCTCTTCTCTCATTTCTCTCCCCTTCCCTAGTTGTTGTATATGTGTGTATATGTATGTATATATTTATGTATGTGTGTGAGGGTGTGTATGAGTGTGTGAGGGTATGAATGAAGGCGTGTGTATGAATGTTTTTGGCTTGTAAACTGTTATTTGTTTTTATATTATGTTGATGGAATGCTTTTTTTGGCTCTAACACTGTAAAAATAATATTGTGTCATTAAACTGTTAATGAGCTGTAGCTTCCCAAAGAAAATAAATAATTAAATAAATTGTCAGCTTTCAAATAGGTTTGAACATTAATTTACTGTAGAACCTATAGTTTTTGAGTTATAAGTGAAAAACCAAATAAGCGAAATTTTTGAAAATCCAAGATATTCTAACCACAATGAAAGCTCGAAGTCTGTAGAGACCGTCAGACCGGCCCGTTTAACCAACGCATCTATTTCTCGTCCAGGATCTCAAGTCGTCGGCGTCCCCCGGCGATCAGGCGTCGGAGGAGGGGGGCGAGGCGGGCGGCGCCATGCTGGCGGGGAGGTACGGCGGCGCGGGTCCCGCGCACCCCCACCACCCGCACCACGCCCATCACCATGCGGCGGCCGCGGCCTACCACCATCACCATCATCAGCAGCAGCAGCAGCACCTCGCGGCCGCATACCATCATCAGGTAACCTCCTGTCTCTTGCACCTTCACCTCGTCGCACTCTTCTTTGATGCCCATCATTTACCTTTGACGAGTTACGTGATTTTTTCCGAGTCATCATAAAGGGTGAAAAAGTTTTTTTTTCTAAATAGTGACAAAAGTTCTTGTTAAAAGTAACCAATTTTTTCCATAATTCGTCAAATCTATACAGTATAACTAAACTTAAATATCACAATGGAATTTATTACCTTACTAGGTGAAGCCTGTTCTGAGGTAATACTAACAATTACTACCTACGCATTACATTTTTGGTACATAAATTCTCAACAATCTTCAAGGTATAAAAGTACAAAAAAAGTATAAAAATATAATAAGTAGGTATAAAGGCTAAACTCACAAAATAAATCAATTGTATTTGTGAGGGTGAGTGTGTGTTTGCATGTTAAAATATCGGAAGCCAGCTGTCCTATTTTTTCATATTTTAGCGTATAAGATTACCTACCATAGACAAATTACCAACTCGATGCGCTTTTTCTAGATTCTGTTCCGAATTCATTAGCATTAGTAACCTACCTACACTGAAAACAAAAATAGGACAACTGAACTGGCTACATGCATTAAAGATAAATCTTTTTTATCAGTAACAAAGGTTTTTCTGTTTATTATTGTACCTACTGTTTGGCTTAATAACCAAATGTTTTGTAGTCATTATGGTTTAGTTAACTTTAACGTGAAATTTCGTTACTATTAACAAAAAAAATCAACAGTGTCGTTACCGATATTTATAAGTTTTGTAATTAGTTGCCAAAATTTGATTCTTTTATTGTACGGTTTTAATGTGTGCACAAAAGTCTGTTTAGGTAAAACCGCAAGATTCAGTCGATGTATGTATAGGATATTATATTTCGTGTCTTCCTTATATACGATGACGCCAACATATATCTTCAATTTGTGTAAAACTATTCGTTGTTTTAAAGGACTTACCTAAACCTTTCAATTTTAGTGTGTTACATCCACGTATGAAAATCATGTTTTTTCTAATATTATCTTATTAAGAATTTGGTCTACCTTTTGAATCGGCATTGGTATTCCAAGAATCCGTGGATCAACCATCCATCCATCCACTTTGACATGTACAAACACTCGACAAGAAGACGTTCCTAAATAAACACTTGAGTATTACCTTTGTCCAATGTTCACAACAACAGCTATAGACCCATACGTATCTCTAGCGTCTGTCATATGTTACAAGTTTGGGAATGATATTACGTGTACCTATACACTATTGGGTCTCCTTAGCCATGCTCGATCCACTGCTGGATAAAGGTAGCGCCCTCTGGATTCGCCGTTTTTCTGTTAGATCATGCCATAATGTTAAAAGAGTATAATTTACAATATGGCTGACGTTTAAGTCGAATTTTTTCGCATCTATAAGGTCTAGTCATCTACACTGAAAAAAATAATTGTGACCATCGAACTGGCCACCTGCGTATTTAGCCAAACCTTTGTTATCAGTAATAAAAGTTAATCCATTTATGACTGTACTGTTTGGTTAAGCGCACAAAATATTTAGTAGCACAAAACGAATTGTTTTGTAGTCACTATAGTTCGGTTAATTTTAGCATAACTTTTTTTCAGTGTATACTGTAATTTTTTCAGTGTATACTGTAATTGTTTCAGTGTATATTGTAATTTTTTCAGTGTATACTGTAATTTTTTCAGTGTATACTGTAATTTTTTCAGTGTATACTGTAATTTTTTCAGTGTATACTGTAATTTTTTCAGTGTATACTGTAATTTTTTCAGTGTATACTGTAATTTTTTCAGTGTATACTGTAATTTTTTCAGTGTATACTGTAATTTTTTCAGTGTATACTGTAATTTTTTCAGTGTATACTGTAATTTTTTCAGTGTATACTGTAATTTTTTCAGTGTATACTGTAATTTTTTCAGTTTATACTGTAATTTTTTCAGTGTATACTGTAATTTTTGCATATAATTCAGTATTCTGTTAGTGTAGTCACGTTGTGTACCTAGTTTTTAAAATCTCAGTTAGTACGAATATAATGGATTTTCACCATTTATTTTATGTAGCTTCTCGGGCAACTAACAGGTGCTATGTCAAATAATCATTGAACACGCGCCCAATAACAAGTTGCCACATTATGGAGACTTACGATATTAATCGTCTCACAGATCCAGACTGAGAACACAATTAAAAACTGTGTCTTCACCGGGAATCGAACCGGTAGCCCTTGGATCAGCAGTCAGATACCTAACCAAATTAGCCACGAAGGCAGACTTTTATTAATTTGTTTATGGTTACGAACAGTCACAATTACAAAAATACGTTAAATTAGACAATTACCCACATAAGGACCAGAATATGGAAACACTAATAATACAAAGTTAACAAAAACATGTGAATGATGGTATATCTGAATCAAAAGGATCTAGGAGAGGATTAAATGGGAAGATTAACAATATTACTACATGCGACATGCCACCATGATGAGAACTCGATTTCGCCATAACGTTTTATCATAATACCTAATTGTATGAAACCATTGTAAGTTATTTGATATTAACTTAAATACATTGCACTGTCAGAAACATGTTCATGGTTATTTTAATCTATTAAGTTATTGGGCACATTAGATAAATTTATTAAGATATCTTAAGGGGGGGACTGTTGCCAACGTACCTATTTTTCAATTTGATATACCACCATTATTTCTTATCAAATAGTTTTGAAAAAAATAATTTAGATAGTTTGGGTATTCACAAAGAAAAATGTATCTTTACTTTTTGATAATGTTCTGTATAAATTCTTGTAGAAAAATAATGGCATACCCCGATTTTCTTCGTTTATCTTATATTTTTAATAAAATATAAGGCGTAGTTCAACATATTTTTTTTTAAATTAAAGAAGACAAAAATATCTAGAAAAATACCATGTGACGTTGCATTAATGCTTCAGGTTTAGTAAATAAACCTAAAAAACATTTATTTTACATTCAGCGCCATTGCGAAATATAAGTTTTCTTGGTTTATTAACTTAACCTGATGCATTAATGCAACGTTACATCGTATTTTTCCAGATATTTTGATCTTCTTTAATTTATAAAAAAATATAATGCTCTATACCTTATAGTTTTTTTAGAAATTTAAGATAAATGTCAAAAATTGGGGTATGCTTATTATTTTCCTACAAGAATATATACAGAACATAATTAAAAAATTAAGGTTCATTTTTATTTATTAATATCCAAACTAACTAGGTTATTTTTTTCAAAATGATTCGTTTTGTAGTAATGACGCAAATTCAAATTGAAAAAATAGGTACGTTGGCAGCAGTCCCCCCCTTAATGATTAGTTTGTTTTATATAATAATGGTAGGTATACAGATCGCATTCTTTCGGTTTTCCACGTCTGATCCAGACTAATCCTTGTCCCAATTTGTTATCATTGTTTGATATTTGTCAGTTTCTTTGGAAACGGTAGCAACACTTGTCAAAGGTTTGTCCTTTGCAAATATTGTCGTAGTTTTCTATTACTGGGACATCGAACCCTTGACATTGGTGCAGGTTGAAAAAAAAATATTAAGAAAGGATGGATTACCTGATGCTTCTGGCATTTTACTCCTCACTAACCCAAGGGGATATACATAGTGGGGAGTTATGATTTCGCATTTTTTATTGGTTTTTTTTTTATTGCAAATTGTCAACTAGTATCATGCTGAGATTGTATGTACGGCGTGTTTATTTTACTTTATCGATTATAGACTAAAGTACCTACTCATTATTTTAAGATTATTTTAAATTGTTGCAAATATGTATATCTAATACTCGATTAGACCCCATTAGATTTTGTAGGATATCTGAATAGTGCTTCTCATTTTTTTTAACTGTCAAATATTTCAAAGTGACCCCAAGCTCAGGAAAATTATAATTTAAAATTTTCATTTTCAAATTGGTAAAAAGGCACATCACTTTCATAAAATGGCATTGAAGAGTTATCAAGTTTTCATAATAAAATATTTAAATAAAAAATAATTTAACAAACTTATTTCACGATAATGCTAAATATTTTCCATACAAAATTTGAATATATTATAGAATGACTTGTTAGTGAGGAGTTTAACGTTAGCCACGACCCACTCGTTTTATAATATCTACATTTTTGTGTCATTTATTTTGATATACGAGGAATGGTATGTTGCTTTGAGAGTCTTTAGTAGGCTTTGTAGTAAATTTTGAATATCTTTCCCCAGTAGGTACCCTCAAGAGATATTAAGTCTTTGAAATAAAGAAGTTTAATTTTACATAAGTAAGTGGCGTTCGGTTCTCTCTGCCTACCCCGTGAGGGACATGTCGTGATGGTATGTATGTATGTATCTGTACTATTGCTTGAGTTTTTTTTTTATTTGAATTTGTCAAATACATTTCACGGCGTATCCCACAATGTGGTGTAACCAGCGACAGGTTTGCGGGTATACATAACCTTATGAAACGACATACACGCCACACATGCGTGTATGCCCACACACTAGTCTCGTCTTACCTAAAAAGGCATAATTCAGAATGGATTAGCTACGTTTTTTTTTTTTTCATATTTATCACATTCGATTTTTTTTTAAGATTTACATAACGCTACTCTGGATCAGGCAAAGCCTAGTAGAGTCCACAAATTAAAATAAATATATATACAATTTGACAAACTTATAACATTTAGCTTCGATCCGTCCGCTGCGCTTGTATGGACGTTAACCTTTTCTCAGAAAACATTTTCAATGCTTGTGCTTTTAGATAATATCGGTTGAGGACAAATTATATTTTTTTAACAAACGTTCCACGACATATTTTTAAGCTCCTTCATACAGAATCCGCCCTGCCGCTAGTGATGTCAAAGGTCGTCGAATCGACACACAAACATTTCGTTTTGTATCGATCGCGGCGGGGATCTACGACAGTCCTCGCGCCACAGCACTATCTCATTATCGTTGTGTACCTGTCCAGTCCGTTATTGTAGCTGGCGACTGTCGATCATTTATCATCATAGATCGTCCATTGATCATTTGCCCGCGATATAATTTATTATGCCCTTAATTGTACACGTCCTACAGTGTCGTATGAAGATTGATGGTTGCCGTCAGAATTTGTATTACGACTTTTCGCGGAATCCCCGAAGAGCGGGTCAGGAGGCCAAGACAAAATATAATTGAATAGGCTAAAAACCTTTAAACACATACCATGATGTCGTGTCCCTCGCGGAGTAGTCAGAGAGAACCAAACTCCATCTTGTTCTATGTTGACACGCATCCATCGCCCCATTGTCATTCGTACATGTTCGTCAGTTGTTCTGGCTTCTTTTCCCTTTTTCAGGGTGTCGTTTACATGGTTGTGCCATCCCTTTCTTGGACGACTCCGGCCAATTGTGCCATTCCTATCGGATGTACATTTTCTTCTTCAGGCGTTCTTCAGTTATTCCCCCCAAGTGGCCAAACCACCTCAGTGTGTCTCTTTCATTCTATCAATGATACCTATATTGTATTTTTTATTCATACCATCACGACATCAAACAGTGTGGGGTAACCAGTGACAAGTGTACGGGTGGACATTACATGAAATTTGGACAGATGAAATCATAGAAAAGAAATTAACGGATATCTATGGAAAACTAATCAGCTCTAAGTTTATGGACTTTACATGTATGATATCAATATGATGTCAATCGGACTTATAGTTTGGGCTGCAGAGAGGACACAAAAAAAAACGTATATGATGAAATCATAGAGAAGAAATTAAAAGTTGTCTATGGAAAACTAATCAGCCCTAGATCTATACACTTTGCACATATGATCTAAATATGAAGTCGATCGAACTTACAGTTTGGGCTGTGGAGAGGACACAAAAAGGATACGGCGTACGCTATACATACATACAAAAACATAGTGTACACTCTCTACGTGACACCCGTTGAGAAATTGATTTAAAAAATACGCTTAAAATTGTGACATCATGACTCTCCACTATTCCATAGCGTGGAGAATAAAAAATCTCATTTCTTTTTCGATTAAATAGACTCTGCATTCGAATAAAAAAAAATGTTTTGACATAGTTTCGCCTCATCTCACAATGGCCGAAGACCGACACTATACCACTCGAGATTTTTTTCTCATTTTCTTTTAATTCCTTCAACTGTCCGATATTTGGCACCACATGTACCTTCCCACATAATATATTTTGTTGTGTCGTTCTGATCTGCGTTTGACGGTATAGTGCTGTGCGGTGCGGTGCGATATATCGACACATCATTAATAATAACCCGCGCATAATGGCAATTGTTCGGTCATTAGTGCTGTGGCGGCTGTGTCTCGTTGGAAACGTCGCCTGTGTCGATCCGGCGCGCAAGATATCGATCAGGGATGTGCAAATCTCTAACTTCTGATCGAACGAATTCAAACATAAGTATAATATTATTGCGTTTCATGGTCATGTTGGATTCAAATGAAATCTTATTCTTCCGGTGCCATGTCAGGAACCCCCAACGTCGGCTATCACTCTGGCAAATCCCTCTCTGTCCTGTGCTGCTCGGAATATCTGTTCCACGGTCCTGAAGCCGGTCCATTCCATAATGTTGCGCAGCCAGGACTTCTGTCTCCTTCCAGTCCCTCGGCGACCTTCTATCTTGCCCTTCAGTATTAGTTTTTTTTTTTTTTAACATGTCTACGTAGGGGACGCCAGCTATTAGGATTTGGGTCCATTTTACTCTTCCGAAGAAGCGCACTACGTAGCGTTGGGAGGGGTTTGCAATCTAGAAAAGAGTTTATTAATTCGGATTTTAAAAATACCCGGGTTGTACGAAGGTGGAAACACAGAATTCGGAAGATCGTTCCACAGTCGGGCTGCTGTATTAATAAAGGAGTTCGAGAAGCGACTTGTTCGTATATATGTTGAAGGTCCACTGTGAATGGGTGCTGCGATTGAGTGAAGCGAGTGACTCTGTTGCGAGTGGGTGGAGGAGGGACCAAAGATGCAAGTTCTTCTGAGCAATTCTCGTGGTAGTATCTATAGAATAAACTTAAAATACCGACTCTGCGTCTGTGTTCTAGTGATTGCAATCCATCAGTCAGTGATGGATCATCAATCAGACGTATAGCACGCCTTTGGACAGCGTCGAGGGTATTCAGTAGGTATTGGGGGGCGCCACTCCATAGGTGACTGCCATATTCAATAATTGGACGTATTTGCGCTTTGTAGAATATACAGATCTGGGTCTTAGTAAAATATCTACGCGCTCTATATAGTACGCTCAATTTTTTGGAGGCGAGTTTCACCTTAGCTTCGATGGAGCCCTTGTAGTGTAATTAAAGTTGGAGCAAGTGATACTTTTCCCCCCTCATTATGTGACCCATATTTGTGATCTCGCGGACCTTTACTGTGGACAAGAGTTTCCTGGTTGTTCTGGCTCGACTTAAGACTCCTGAGTTCGTAACCAGATCTGTCCAAGGGATTTTGAGCATTCAGCGATGCAACCACATCTCAAAAGCTTCCAGCCTGTTCATGGTGTTAACCTTCATCTTCAAATGAAATATGTAAATTAAAATTTATTATTTTGAAAATACAATTGGATACGTAAGTTGACAATAAAAAATTAGATAAGATATCGAACTTTGAAATTTGAAATTCTCTCCGAAAAGAAGGAAACCCTGTGCTTCGGTGAGGTGTTCAGTAAACTTGCAATTTACATAAGAGAAAAAATTAGATAAGATATCGAACTTTGAAATTTGAAATTCTCTCCGAAAAGAAGGAAACCCTGTGCTTCGGTGAGGTGTTCAGTAAACTTGCAATTTACATACGAGAAAAAAAAACTACAATTCATATAAAGGCACACTAAACTACGAGGGCCTGAACGGCCCTGGTGCCTTGTCATATTGCGCATGCGCGGACATTTTATCGGTATAAACTTTGGCGTAATATTTCAAATTGATATTTTGGTTAATGAAAATCCATTTCAACATAAAAAATAATAAAATTATTCCTAACCTCAAATTACAAACGTGTTGATAACATTTTTTTCTGCAATCACTTTCCAAATTGTTATAAAATATTAAAATATTTAAATTAGTATTTTTTTTTTCAAATTGAATCGATGGCGACAGCCCTGTTCGACGTTTAGCATTGAAAAAAATAATATTGTTGTAGGAAGAGAGGTGGGTAGGTTGGCATAAAAAAATCTGTCATCTTAAAATGAAAACACTTGTCGATAACAATTAGTGGTCGCTTTGTGTGGACCACACTGTGCAACACGGTCACCGCAAAATAACAAGTGTTTTTTTTATAATGTAATCTATTTTTTTAACAATATATATTTTTTTATTAATAAAAACATCACATAGCAAAAACAATTTTAAAAAATCAATACATAGTTTGATATTTGATTTGATTTGGGAACCATGTGATTAATATTAATTACACCAACATAGTTAACTAGTCTCTTTCTATGGCTCTGAAATAAAAATCGCGTCAGAGATTGGATTTATGACATGTATTATGGCGGACATTGGGATCTGGTTGATCTGTTTTGTGTGAGCCCATATGTTTGTTGAGGTAATGATTGTGATTGCAGAATGTTGAGATAATGAGTACCTATTTAGTGTGGAACGGGAACAATCACCTGGTTCATAATTCCATATGATTGTCAATATAAAATGTAAACTGCTAGCCCTAGAACAGGATTTCCTAGTTGGACAGCAGTAATCTACTTATTGTTGTCATTATAAATCGGTAATGATATGGCAAAAGGTTATAACTGCGATTTTTTTCATTTTTTACCTTTGTTCCACAAAATGTTTCTAATACTACATTCCATAGTATGGCAAAAGGATAGAGGTGCTACTGCACTATATACTGAGATTTTTCAAGATATATCCTATGCCATAAGAAAAAGTTATCACAAGTTTATATATCACAAGTATAAATATCACAAGTTTATTTTGGCTCTCCTGTAAAATTTGGTTCAGAGCAGTTATAGCCCTTTGCCATAACACTACCGAAATATGGTGTGATAAAAGGTAAATAAATAAATAAATAATTACTATGTTTAGTTTGTCGGTAATAGACTTGATAGAACTGCATTGTATATAGATGGGTGGTGGAAGAGCGGTTAGTGCGCTGGGTTAGCAATCCAGTGGTCGCGAGTTCGAATTCTGTCACGACCGATTTCGTTCACCTACAGCACAAGCATTTATGTTTAGTTTAAGGAATGTATGTAGATGTATATGTACTTGTTTCAAGGTCATATACATTTTTTTTAATTCATTGTAATTGTAATATAAACGAGTGGGTTTTGGCCAACGCTAAACTCCTCACTAACAAGTCACTTCATAAAGTATTCAAATTTTGTATGGAAAATTTTCAGCATTTTCGTGAAATGAGTTTGTTCAATTATTTTTTTATTTAAATGTTTTATTAAAAAAACTTGATAATTATTTAATGCCATTTTATGAAGTTGATGTGCCTTTTTACCAATGTGAAAATAAAAATTACAAATTTTAAGTTTCCTGAGCTTGGGGTCACTTTGAAATATTTGACGTTTAAAAAAATTGAGAAGCACTATACAGATATCCTTCAAAATCTAAATGGTGTCTAAGTGAGTATTAGATATACAGATTTGCAAAATTTGAAAGGAATCGAAGGAGTACTTTAGTCTATAATCTATAAAGTAAAATAAACACGCCTTACATTGTGATGAAACTTTCAGAATACAATCTCGACATGATACTAGTTGATAATCTGCAATAAAAAAAGCCTTAAAAATTACGAAATCATAACTTCCCACTATATCCTCTTGGTTTAGTGAGGAGTAAAAATTACGAAATCATAACTTCCCACTATATCCTCTTGGTTTAGTGAGGAGTAAAAATTACGAAATCATAACTTCCCACTATATCCTCTTGGTTTAGTGAGGAGTAAAAATTACGAAATCATAACTTCCCACTATATCCTCTTGGTTTAGTGAGGAGTAAAAATTACGAAATCATAACTTCCCACTATATCCTCTTGGTTTAGTGAGGAGTAAAAATTACGAAATCATAACTTCCCACTATATCCTCTTGGTTTAGTGAGGAGTAAAAATTACGAAATCATAACTTCCCACTATATCCTCTTGGTTTAGTGAGGAGTAAAAATTACGAAATCATAACTTCCCACTATATCCTCTTGGTTTAGTGAGGAGTAAAAATTACGAAATCATAACTTCCCACTATATCCTCTTGGTTTAGTGAGGAGTAAAAATTACGAAATCATAACTTCCCACTATATCCTCTTGGTTTAGTGAGGAGTAAAAATTACGAAATCATAACTTCCCACTATATCCTCTTGGTTTAGTGAGGAGTAAAAATTACGAAATCATAACTTCCCACTATATCCTCTTGGTTTAGTGAGGAGTAAAAATTACGAAATCATAACTTCCCACTATATCCTCTTGGTTTAGTGAGGAGTAAAAATTACGAAATCATAACTTCCCACTATATCCTCTTGGTTTAGTGAGGAGTAAAAATTACGAAATCATAACTTCCCACTATATCCTCTTGGTTTAGTGGGGAGTAAAAAATGAAAAGGGGTTTTATTAAAATTAATTTTACAAGAAAAGAATTAAACGAATTTAAATTTAAAAAAAAAATGCGATAAAATAATAATCATAAAAATTAATTTCTTTATTTCGAAGACATGTCTTTTGAGAGTTCTGGGGAATAGATTTTAAAAATTTACTACTTAGTCTACTGTAGACTAGTGATGTCATAAATAGTTCTGATCCAAAGGTCCGGGGTTTATTTATTTATTTATTTATTTAATATTGCTTCTCGGGCAACTAACAGGTACTATGTCAAATATTAATTTAACACGCACCCAATAACAAGTTGCCACATTCTGGAGACTTACGATATTAATCGTCTCACAGATCCAGACTGAAGACACAATTAAAAACTGTGTCTCCACCGGGAATCGAACCCGGGACCTTTGGCTCAGCAGTCAGATATCTAACCAACTGAGCCATGAAGGCCGACTTAGAACGACGAAGGCGGGGTTATATTCCGGAGGAGACTCAGTTTTTGATTATTAAAAATTGAGACGATCGATATCGTAAGCCTCCAGAATGTGTCAACTTGCTTATTATTGGGTGCGTGTTAAATTTATATTTTACATAGTACCTGTCCTTCTCCATAATAATAGATGGAGTGCAAATTGAAAGAGTAGACAGATACATATGTATATCTAGGCCATACCGTGATGCTTGCCAAAGAAAATCAAGAGAAGACGTGGCCTTGTCTGGGCAGCTTTTGGTAAATTATCATACATTCTGAAATCCCGTAAATACTCACATTATTTGAAAAAGAAGCTATTTGATGCATGTATTCTCCCAGTGCTTACTTATGGAATGGAAACATCGGTCCTAACAAAATGAATAATGCACAAGCTGTTAGTGACACAGAGAGCTATGGAGAGAAAGTTGCTGGGTATTTCAATAAGGGACAGAATTCAGAATGTCATTATAAGACAAAGAACCAAAGTAGCCGATGTATCGGAAAGGGTTGCTGGTCTTAAGTGCAGCTGGGCTGGGCATATTGCCAGATGCCAGGATTCACGATGGACCAAAAAGATCATAGAATGGCGACCGAGAACAAGCCAAAGAGGTTTCGGCAGACCTCAGGCAAGGTGGTCTGATGACATCAAGAAATGTGCCAGAGGGAGATGGATGCAGGTGTGCCCAATACAGGGAGTTGTTGAGGATCAAGGGGGAGGCCTATGTCCAAGAATGGAAAAAAACAGGCTGAAGAAGGAGAAGAAGAAGATAGTACCTGTTAGTTCCCGAGAAATAATAATAAAAAAAAACAATAATTAAATGTTCAGTATAGTTAGTTTGTGTTGACCGTGTATCTATCTATCTGATGGTTAGATGGTACAGGGTGTTTTACGAACCATCACTACCTGTCTCTAGCTACTCTACTGCAGGTATCCCATGCACCACTGTCAACCCTTTTTATTTAATATAATAATAATAAATCAAAACATCACAGCTGGTTGACAATAGGTTGAGGTGGAGAACAGAACAGGACAGGTAAAATTAGCACCGGTTTTACGTCTTACAATCCATCGGAGTAAAAGAAAAACATTGGTTTTAGAAAGAAAAGAAAAAAAGTGTATTTCAGTGTACATTAATTTATCTATGGACATCTCAGTGGCAACATAGATTTTTATTATAATATACCTAGATGTAGTACTCCGTGCAAAAAGTGAGTCATGGAATATCGCAAGTTTGACGTTTTGGTTGGCAAAATATTTCAGTTTTCGATTATGATGAATATGAACACATATATTATTCCACAATTTATTTATTTAACTCCCGACGACCGTTTCGGCTTATAAAGCCATAAGACCAGTTGATTATGAAAGAAGCCGTCACAATCGAAAGATTGAAAAGTGCGTATATTTCAGTTTTCGTACGAGTTCAGTACGAGTTATTTTTGGGGTACAATTGTGATGTGACAATCTGGGAGGCAAGTCTGGTCAAATGGCGAAATCAAAACCCTCACGATTACCCATATCATGGATATAATTTTTTTTTACAAAAAAAATAATACGTCCTTGTTACACAAGTACATATACATCGCCGGTTGACCAGACTTACCCCCTCGATTATAAAATGTCATTTTCATACTCGCTCAGACACCGGAATTTTCCCAGTGAAACGGTTGTCGACCGCAAATGAAATAAAACAACTGTTATCTACATAAATAAATAAATAAATTATATTCACAGATCAAAGTCTCTACAAAATGTGTATCATAACTCAATTTCACCAAAAATATAACTATTTTCGGTCTATCCGGCGGTGTTGTGTACGAGAATGTTTGATGCTCGGTCCTCTCTGCCTGTTGTGTACACACACATGTCCCGCCCTCCGACGGCATCAAACCGTCGAAGGTCTCATGTTTGCGTGTACTGTGGCTAAGTAAATAGGTATTTAATGAATTATTACTGTCATTATCGTTATCCAGTTTCGACTTGCGCCGGGCGGTAGTTGCGTTTTTGATCGCCGTTTAATCGACAGCATTTTTTTTTTACTCACAAAGCACCAAGGGCAAAATGAGGATCTACGAAACATGCGTAAGACCCATCCTAACATACGCCATTGAATCCAGGGGGCCAAGTCTGGTCAACCGTCGAAATCAAAACCCTCCTTGTCATGGATACCCATATCATAGATATAATTATCATAATGGAGTTATATACTATGCTAGGATATTAAAGAACTCCATTTGATATTTATATCCATGATATGGGTAAACATGGAGGGTTTTGATATCGACGGTTAACCAGACTTGCCCCCTGAGCTGATACGGTCCGCACCAAACAACTCCTGCGCACCAGCGAAATGAAAATACTGCGATGCATACCTGGCAAAAATCTTCGCGATAGAGTCAGAAATACAGAGACCCGAAGAATCTGCGAAGCTGAGGACATCGTAAGATGGGGGCGCCAAAGGAGAAGGTACTGGAACGAACACGTCAACCGCATGTCCTAAGATAGGATCCCAAAGATAGCCCGAAACAACGTACCGGAGGGGTCTAGACCACGAGGACGTCCACCAAAAAGATGGCGAGATAGTCGGCCTTCCACATCACAGGAGGCTGAAAATGCAGCATAAAACGGGCCTTGGGCCTAATGAAAGAACAAGAAGAAAATTTTTTACTTCCCATGCGTGCATTCACACCATCACGGCATATCCCAAAATGTGGGGTAACCAACGACAGGGGTGCAGGTGTGCATTATTACCTTATTAAAGTTAACGCGACACAGGCGTCTATCCCCACACGACGAAATTGTCTCACATCACGCTAATATTAATTCTCCGGGCTTAGAAACCCTGGTTAGTTGGAAGAAATTGTCAAATGGCTATAAACTCGCCACTTGTTTAGGGTGCTAGGAGGTGTATATTATTATTATATTATATTTTTTGTAAAAAAACTGTTGTTTCCAAATAAAAATAAATATATAATTAAAAGAAATAGAAAAATTATTTAATATTGACTTAATATTGAAAATATATATATAAAAAAAAAATAAACACTTCCTTGCACCCTGCGCAAGTGGCAAGTTTATTGCCGTATGGCAATTTCTTCCGACTAACCAGTGATTCCAGCCCAGAGAAGCAATATTAGCGTGAGAAATGAATTTAAATAAATTTCTTCTCTGCTGGGAATCGAACCCAGGACGCCCGCACAGAAACCGAACGGCTTACCAACTGTGCCACGTAAAATATATTATTTAATATTGAAAAAAATCAAAATTACATTAGCATTAGCCCTTTTTACATCAAGCAATATTTTCACACTACACTGAAACATATACATACTTGCACCTCTGTATCACTATAACCTATCACTAAACCTTATAAAAATTAACTTACACTATGACGAATAAAAATACTTAAGGGGCAGGGTAAGGCAATGTAGGCGAGTCGAAAGCAAAATTTGAAACTATTGTATGAGAATGTACGTCCTTAAAGATTACAATCGTGTACGCCCAAGTTAGTGTATTTGAATCGAGCGTTACATAAAATACTATGGTTTATTTGATTTTACAAAAAAGTGAGAACATTGTGTGAAAACGTATCGAGCCAATGTTTAGATTTATAAAATATCTATCATTTAAAGAAACATTCATGTTTCTAATGCCCGATTTCCCCAAGGCTCCTTAACTTAAAAAATCACATTTATGAACCACTTAGCGCAAAATTGCATTTCACCAAACAATCTTAGCCTCGCTTAGCGACGTCGGCGCATAAAATTTTAAGTGGCGGTCTCTAGTGGATTAACCGTCATAAGCGTCACTTAACGCGTTTGACAGATAGATATTTGGGTTACGATTTCGTCGCAGAGTTGTTTTATTATTGAATTTATCTTTTTTTTTGTAAAATTTAAGTTATATTTTGTTTATTATCATCTTGGAAGATGGCTGGATTCGTGAAATCGTTGAATAGACATGCTCCATCCGTTTGTTTTGAAGTAATTGCCGTGTTTTTACTCTCCACACTATGGAATAGGGGAGAGTCATGATTTCGCAAAATTTAAGCGTATTTTTTTTACATCAATTTCTCAATGGGTATCATGTAGAGAATGCACACTATGAGTTTCGTCGTGATGTGTTTGTGTGTATGGCGTATACGCCGTACGCCATACGCCGTACGCCGTAGCATTTATCTTTTTTGTGTCCTCTCTACAGCCCAAACTATAAGTCTGATCGACTTCATATTAACATCATATGTGTAAAGTGCAAAGACCTAGAGCTGATTAGTTTTCCATAGACAACTTTTGATTTCTTCTCTATGAATTCATCATTTACGATGTTTTTTTTTTGTGTCCTCTCTGCAGCCCAAACTATAAGTCCGATTGACTTCATATTGATATCACATGTGTTAAGTCCATAAACTTAGAGCTGATTAGTTTTCCATAGACAACGGTTCATTTTTTCCCAATGTTTCTTTATGATTTCATCTATTAAAACTGAAAAAATGCTCTCACGACCTGGAAATTAGAGATATTTTAATTTGGTTTCAACTATTTATACAACACCAAGAATCTTCATAAAATTGTATTCAAAGTTGGTCAATGTTAAAAGAAAAATATTCAACGGTTTCAAAAATTATATTTTATTTAATGGATATTTGTATGAAACTTATATGTAACAAGAGAATTTTTTTATATTTGGCAATGTTCAGTTCATTGATTTCATATTGATATAAGAATATTAGTAGCTTGAACTTAGAACTGATTAGCTTTTCATAGATATCATAAAATTTCTTCATATGATATCACGTGTCAACATTGTCAAAATGCTCTAACGCTCTTTGAAACAAAATTTATCTGCTTTTTTTTAAATATTTCATACAACATAAGCAGTCTTAACTATACGACATTAATAGTTTGTCTATCTTAACATAAAAATATACTATCGGAAGAAAATTTATATTCCTGATAGTAACATTTAGTATGAATAAAAATGTAATTAGATAAATTTCTATGTATGGAAACGTTCAGTAATTTGATTTCATGTTATAATGTAAAGAGCTTGAACATAGAACTGATTAGCTTTCCATAAATAACAAAAAAATTCTTCATATAATATCACGTGTCAAAATTTTGAAAATGCTCTCGCGTTCTTTAAAACAAAATTTATCTGCTTTTTTTCAAATATTTCATACAACATAAGCATTCTTCACTATACTGCATTAATAGTTTGTTTATCTTAACATAAAAATATACTATCAGAAGAAAATTTATATTCCTGATAGTAACATTTAGTATGAATAAAAATGTAATTAGATAAATTTCTATGTATGGAAAAGTTCAGTAATTTGATTTCATGTTATAATGTAAAGAGCTTGAACATAGAACTGATTAGCTTTCCATAAATAACAAAAAAAATCTTCATATGATATCACCTGTCAAAATTTGGAAAATGCTCTCGCGTTCTTTAGAACAAAATTTATCTGCTTTTTTTAAAATATTTCATACAACATAAGCATTCTTCACTATACTGCATTAATAGTTTGTTTATCTTAACATAAAAATATACTATCGGAAGAAAATTTATATTCCTGATAGTAACATTTAGTATGAATAAAAATGTAATTAGATAAATTTCTATGTATGGAAACGTTCAGTAATTTGATTTCATGTTATAATGTAAAGAGCTTGAACATAGAACTGATAAGCTTTCCATAAATAACAAAAAAATTCTTCATATAATATCACGTGTCAAAATTTTGAAAATGCTCTCGCGTTCTTTAAAACAAAATTTATCTGTTTTTTTTCAAATATTTCATACAACATAAGCATTCTTCACTATACTGCATTAATAGTTTGTTTATCTTAACATAAAAATATACTATCAGAAGAAAAATTATATTCCTGATAGTAACATTTAGTATGAATAAAAATGTAATTAGATAAATTTCTATGTATGGAAAAGTTCAGTAATTTGATTTCATGTTATAATGTAAAGAGCTTGAACATAGAACTGATTAGCTTTCCATAAATAACAAAAAAAATCTTCATATGATATCACCTGTCAAAATTTGGAAAATGCTCTCGCGTTCTTTAAAACAAAATTTATCTGCTTTTTTTAAAATATTTCATACAACATAAGCATTCTTCACTATACTGCATTAATAGTTTGTTAATCTTAACATAAAAATATACTATCGGAAGAAAATTTATATTCCTGATAGTAACATTTAGTATGAATAAAAATGTAATTAGATAAATTTCTATGTATGGAAACGTTCAGTAATTTGATTTCATGTTATAATGTAAAGAGCTTGAACATAGAACTGATTAGCTTTCCATAAATAACAAAAAAAATCTTCATATGATATCACGTGTCAAAATTTTGAAAATGCTCTAACGTCCTTTAAAACAAAATTTATCTGCTTTTATTAAAATATTTCATACAACATTAGAATTCTTCACCATACTGCATTAATAGTTTGTCTATCTTAACATGAAAATATACTATCGTTAGAAAATTTATATTCCTGGTAGTAAAATTTAGAATGAATAAAATATTTCATTGTCAATATTTGTGGTGTGGAGAGTTTAGTGTTGGCCACAACCCACTCGTTTTAAACTAATTCAATTAATTTAGTTTTTTCACTGGAGGTAAAATTTGTAGAACGTTTCCTTGGTTCATCCATAATTATACTCTGCTAAATATTATACTCTGATAAATATGCGCGTCCCGTGTCGAACAATCTCAACAATCAACAAGTGCGAAGCGAATAAACAGCCATGACAGCGAGTATATCCTAGGATGTACACCGAATTTTTAAACCAAACCTACAAAAGTTTGGTAAAAATAGATTGGTTAGGTTTGTCTGTAGTTATAATTGCGGCTGGCATGAGCCAGTTGCATTGTATATTAAAAAAAAGTAACAAATATTAAAATAAAATAACTAAATAAACTGTCTGTACATGATGTGTCAAAAACAAAAACTGGTGTACAAACAAGGCTACCCTGACAGCGAGCGCCGTCAGCGCCATCTGTTGGCGCCAGCGGCAATTACCTGTACTCATGAGATCAAAGTAGTACTTTTTTATAATTAATTTATATATAGAGTAAAAATCGTGAAATTCACACGTTAGAATATTTTAATGATATTTTTATAGTTTATTATGTATTTCTTATTTGCATATTTTTTAAAGTAACGTTATCTTGAGCCCATATTCATGTTCACCGGAAACATAACAAAAACTAATCCTGACCTTAGCTTAGTCTGGCTGTTATTTCTTGGTGAAATGCAAATTTATTAAGTAAGCCACTTAAGGATTTAAGTTTCGAATGGGTACTTAGCTGATGTTCGATTTTGAGGGACCTTGGAGAAAGCGGCCGTAAGCCTTATAAGGTTTGAGTTATGGATAAAAAATCTGAGAAAACAGGTATTATTAAAATAAATACTATGAACAAAGTACACAAAATAAAAAAAGTGTATCGGGCCAATGTATAGACAAATAATGAGAAAATAATATATATTTTTGTTGAAGACGTAACTTTTAAGAATAAGGCGTAATGAGCATCCAAAAAGTACATTGTAGTGCCTTGGAGCCTATCCCGTCACCTTAATAGAACTGATTTATATAACGCTACTCTGGTACAGGCATAGCCTAGTAGAGTAGCCTAATACACAAATTAAAACATATATTTATTTATTTATTTTTATTTTTTCTATCCAAAAATATACAGTATATATGAGATACAAAATATCTTAAGATAATATAAGCTTATTCATTCATAGTTAACATACAATGTAAATATAAGTTATCTCATTTCAATAAATATCAATTTACCACTTCACTGGTGCTTACATAGTTTAAGCCATATCTTTTTGTATGTATCTTTGTTACTAGCCCCCTCACTAGGCATAGCCTGTGCTAAGGTGAGCTAGTTTTATGTTATTGTCTATTACGTTGTTTATTTATAGATACATTTACATATTATATAAGTACATGTACATACATACGCTACGCATTCAAACGTATGCATCTTTCCTTCTAAATACAATATTTCATTTTGAGTCATGCACACAACCAAAATTTGTGGAAATAAATTATTTGTTTCACTTTTTTTCAATTGTCTATTCTGTTGTTTGTAATAGTGCATTTACATTTTATTTGGAAGAATTATTTCCTTAAGGATTTTTTCATCTATGTATTTCATAAACCCATCTTAGTGATAGTTTTTTAAATTCTTTTGCATTACTGATGTTTTTAATATTTGTATACACTTATGACTTAAACTTTAACTTTTAACTTAATTATAGTATAACCTACCTATATATTTTATTTACTATCGTATAAAGTTATATTGTACATATTCTGATATTATTATACTTGTAAAAAATGATTTTTAATAAATAAATAAATAAAAGGCTACGAGCAGTAGAGAATAAATAAATAAATGTTCAACTGATCCGTCGGCGTTAATATTAAACGATAAATCGGCGGCGAAGAAACGCCCGCACCGCCACGTCCCGGTTAAAACTCATACATCGTATGTCGTTTTCGTTAATACTGTATTATTTGGTATGTACTTACCGCGGCGTCTCATCGAAGCCTCAATTACTACGTTTTCTAAGGCGATTAGAGAGAGACAGAGAGAGAGACACCCTCATTATCCACCATAGACCACATGTCGTTTATTAAACACATAATAATTTTGCATATTACACGCTAATATCATCATCTATCTAGTTGCGAGCCCATATTCGCGACGGGCGCACGTCTATTTCGTCTGTTTTCGTTAATATACTCATGTCAAGGGTCGGCGGAGAGTCGGCGCCTTCGCGACCGACCTCGGCGAACTGTCCCATTTTTTTCGAGATCGCCCTAATATAACACTTCTATTTAAAATATGTTTCAACAGAGCCAGGGATTTTTTATTAAATCGTAAAAATATGAACTCGACATTTTATGATTCAAATTATTGTGCTACTTGGGTGTGTGGATCAGAAAAATTATAGGTATTGGGTTGTTCAGATAGTCATTTCATTTTTTTTTTTTTTGTGAAAATGCTAGTCGAAAATTCAATTGAGGCGTTTCGTGTAATCGTGCAATAATAGGGGTCGCAAATTAAGGAGGTAATAATACTAGTGTAAAACGATTTTTGAGTAACCTGTATTTTGGGATGCTGTTTTAAGCGTTGAAAACCTCGTCCGTCTAAAGTGCCGATATTTATCGTTATTAAATCGAACCTTTCTCTCAGAAGTCAGACATCTAACCAACTGAGCCACTAAGGCCGACAAAGACAATGAAAGATATGAACACAGTGTAGTTTAGGTGTGAAGTTGAATGGGAAAATAAAAACATGTTGGAGAAAAAAAAATATGAAATGACTTTCCGAACAACCTATTTCATATTGATGGTTTAGTTCGCTGATGTGATGAGTGTAAATCATGAACAAACTGTGAAATACAGCGAGTGCAGGGTCGCGACCAACGCCATACTCTCAGCACATTGATTTAACTTTGATTTGTTGAGCTTTTGAAGGATTCACAAAATCTATATATATAAAAATGGATGTACGTATATTTGTATGTGTCCGGTGAACTCCCAAACTAACCATCCGATTGCAATTAAACTTTGGGAATTTGTTCAGCTCATTCAGGAGTAGGTTTGTGCATTATAATTTATTTATTTATTTATTCGATATCTCACAAAAAAAAATTGAAAAAAAAAGTTGATATTCAATTGATACTTAGTGGGTTTGTTCAGCAAAAATCCTATATATCCATACATAAAATGGTATATTATATAAAACTGGAATAATGCTAAAGGTTCAAGTACCTATATTTGTTTCAATAATTAAATAAAATTTAAATGAATGAATGAATAAGGACTGTAGGGATGGAAGGGAAAAAAAATACAGAATTATAATTAGCGAATCTAGATAAGAATGTTAAGGGCGGGTTTTTTCACAGAATTGTTAAATCGGTAGTTATAGTTATAATATAACCACTGGTTATACAAGAAATAGCTTTTTTCAACCGTAGTTATGTCATAGTTATAGTTACGGGTGATGCAGGCATAAAGACCCCAAATATTCCATACAAATTGTAAACAGTACGTTCCGAGCGTTTCCTGTCTCTTTCTTGCGCATACTATATAAAAAAAAGAAAATATAGTGTGTCTCGTTTTCTATTATTTATGTATTTGTGGCTCCGAGTAATGGCGGCTGTCATAAATTTGCTGTAATATGGTGAATGCATTTGAATTTTGAATGTTTGCGAATATCATCGTAACCTAATTTTAAAAAGAGATATCTCACTATTTCTTTATACAAGCGTCATCACGCTAAAAATTCGCAGTCGTCGAAACCTAACTTTTTTCTTTTTTTTCAATACGTATTCCATTATTTCATCGTATATATTACTATCATAATTATATTATACCTACTGTGTTTAGATATTATGATAAAAAAATACGAAATTGACCCGTACAAACGTCAAAAGGTCAGTCATGAACAAAAATTACCAGCGACATCTATCATAACTACTGATTTTCGGCTGGTTATAGTTACGGCTAAAGTAACGGGCTAAATGCGTAGTTATATTTTGAAAAAAAAAACATTTCTGTGATGACCAGTGGTAACTATAACTTTAACTTTAACTATACCTAAGGTTGAAAAAACCCACCCTAAGTGATTAAAAGGAAACGTACCGAACAACCATTTTTATATATTAGGAGGTAAATAATTAAACAGGCAGGACAACGTCTGCCGGGTTTTACTTGTATATTATAGAAATAAAAAGGATCTCTAAAATCAAATCTCTTAACAATGTTCGACGTTAATTTATTATAAAAATCTTGGCATATTTTAATGAAATCTATAGTATAGAAGATTTGCATGTATTTTCAAATCAATAGACGTTTTAATCACTAAACATCAAACTATCGATGAATGGTAAAATGATATAATCCCTACATTTTCCCCACAAAATCCCCAATCTAGATGAGATTCCCTGCAATTTGGGGAATTCTCCACAAATTGGCAACGCTGCCGAACGTTCTTCGGCCGACGACATACAGCACGAAGCGACATTCGATTTGATACTATAAAGAGTCGAGGTGTTGGCAACATTTCGCCCGTCAGTCTGTAATTTCTAATTTCGACGCGTAATGTGGCATCTTCTGTTGAACTCGAAAGTGAAACATATTCAATTACTATTACTCGTAACAATATTAATATAATAGAAAAACCAACTGTCAAATTTTAGCACTTCTAAACATATGGCATATGCGTCTTAACCATTAAGAGCACATTGTATGTGAAATTTATTTACGCGTATAAAACAGTTTTTAATATCTATTGTATCTAATATGATTTTTATTATATCCGAAGTAGGTTTTGCAGTAAAGATAAATTATACCGTTTTGTGTTTCTAAAAAGTGTTATACTTCGATCGAAGCAAGCCTAAGACCTGTGCGGTATGAAATATTAATTTATTTATCTAAGGGACAAAAGTGGATGACATTTGGTCGATGTGAATATCCTAGTTCTTCCTTGCAATTAATGGGCAAGGTTATAGATAAGGTGGATAAATTTAAGTACCTTGGCAGTATTCTTTCGGAGTCCCTTGACCCGGACCTGGAGATCAAGTGCAGAATTGAGATAGCAAGAGCTGCCTTTAATAAAATGAGATCTTTCTTCTGTAACGAAAAGTTCAATATGGACCTGAGACAGCGGATGATGAGATGTTATGTGTGGTGTGTGTTGCTATATGGCTGTGAGACTTGGACATTGAAGGTTAACACCATGAACAGGCTGGAAGCTTTTGAGATGTGGTTACATCGCAGAATGCTCAAAATCCCTTGGACAGATCTGGTTACGAACTCAGAAGTCTTAAGTCGAGCCAGAACAACCAGGAAACTCTTGTCCACAATGAAGGTCCGCAAGATCACATATCTGGGTCACATATTGAGGGGGGAGAAGTATCACTTGCTCCAACTAATACTGAAGGGCAAGATAGAAGGTCGCCGAGGGACTGGAAGGAGACAGATATCCTGGCTGCGCAACATTAGGGAATGGACCGGCTTCAGGACCGTGGAACAGATATTCCGAGCAGCACAGGACAGAGAGGGATTTGCCAAAGTGATAGTCGACGTTGGGGGTTCCTGACATGGCACCGGAAGAAGAAGAAGGGACAAAAACAGTCTTATAAGATAAACAGAGAAAATACTTCATCTTCTTCTTCTTATATTCGAGAAAGCTATTCCTGTGAAGCTGAGGTCCAGCTATCCCTCCAACTCCTCGGTAGTCTTCCGGGGAGGCGATGTCCTGGTAGGATTTCTTTGCCGCTATGGATGGGATTCGAGATGTGTCCATCCTGTTGACATGTTCCCTCCAAAATCTTCTCCTATCTCTACTCCATCGTATGATGTCCTCGGTCTCACAGGTCCGCCTAATGTCGTCATTGCGAATTCTGTCCCTAAGCGTCTTTCCTGTGATAGCCCTTAAAACCTTCATTTCCGATGTTCGTAGGAGGTTTTTGGTTTTGGTCGTGTCGGCTCTTGTCTCCAACGCGTATGTCATGATTGGTCTAACACATGTCTTATAAATTCTGACCTTTCTATCCGTTCTTATATATTTGCTATGCCAGATTAGTTTTATTAGTCTGCTCTCTAACTGAGTACAGGTCACTATGGCTCGAGATTTCCACACCCAGATATCTGAAAGTCATAACTTGCTCCACTGTGATGTCATCTATTACCAGCTTGCATCTTCTTGGTTGCTTGGATATCGTTAAACTCTTCGTTTTGTAAACAGATATACTCATATTGAATTTTTGTGATGCAAGGTGGAAAAGAAAAGATGAAGATTTTGTGATGCAAGAGAAAATACTATGAAATAAAAAAAAGACAGACCAATTACTTTTGTCCACAAGTGATGTACATTAAATAATCATAGAAGTACATATGTACCTACAATACAACAAAAAATAAATTTAAATAAACTTAAAATTATTACATATTCATAATATATTTCACACGTTTGGCCATGACGGGAAAGGAAGGGCAGGAAACAGGGAGGGAAATGGACCTAATTTGTTACTGCTGTGAAAAATAACAAAATCTGATAGATGAAAACAAAAATCAAAATAAGTACACAAATTAAATGTTTTTAACAATACACAGGTTTACGCCGCTATGTATCTATATAAAGAATTCTTGTAACAATCATGACTAGCAGTGAATACATCAGAATGTGGGAGACTGCCCGAGAGATAAACATTATAGAAATGACATGACCCTTTTGATAAATTCGTTTTGATTTGAATCGGTGTTGCTTCGAGCAACGTAGAACAAGTTGGTCGATCTGCCATGTAACACATGAGATCCAACTGTCGATGGCGATAGTAGTAGTTTAAGTAAACGAGAGAGTAGTGAAGTCATATTCGCTTGTAGGTATGCAGAGGTGTCCCGTTGTTGTTTATTAGCTTTTTCACACAGCTGTAACTTAATATAAGTTCGTCTCTTTCACAGTCATTACTTGGTGTGAGAGATAATTATGATGTGATTGCACTGAAGTAAAAGATAAAATGTGTCTGCAGTGTGAGTCTATTGTTGTATGATCTCTTTCTCGCTCAATGTATTCTGTCGTGTGTGCTCTTTCTTGGTGATATTGTAAGAATTCGTCAAACTGTGCCATTTTTGTCGAACGTTTTGTTCGCATATAACGTGTCTATATATGAAATGTCATTGATTTCACCAGGATTCAGTGTTTCGTAGATATATAAAATAATAATTATTGTACGTTACTTGTTCTTGATATGGGCGTATCTTGTGGCATACACACGTACATAATTTTCTATTTATTGTGTCCTGGTTAGAATAATTTATACTTTTGTAGTACCTACCTAATAGTATACAATTAGTTTTGTCTCCATGCACATGTTTAGATGTTTACATCGTCTTCCAATGCCAGATTAATTCAGTATGTTGGTACATATTACATACATACATATGTACATACCATCACGCCGTTTCCCTATTTGGGGTAGGCAGAGAGAACCGAACGCCAGACTCTTCTATCTTGACATACCTGTTTTGCCTCATTTACATTCATACATCGCGTCATACATGCTCTCCTATTGTTCTGACTTCGTATGTTCCCCTCTTTCAAAATCTTATTTATATGATCATGCCAGCTCTTTCTCGGACGACCCTTACATCTCATCCCACTCTTTTCAGCCTTGTATACTTTCTTTGTCAGTCGTTCATCGTTCATTCTCTCTACATGTCCGAACCATCGCAAAGCATTTATCTTCATTCTACTCAAAATATCCCTTTCAATCTTACATTCTCTTCTGATATCTTGATTCCTTATCCTATCTCCTCATCCCCCTAAGGGGATATAGACAGGATGTCTTGTCCTGGTATATGGTTAATATGTTCAATACATATGTTTCGTTATACTCGGTTTATTCGTAGCAGAGCTCTTGGCCGAACAAGTACCTACACTGTTATATACCTAACTATCTGTATAGCGCGCGGAAGCGATAAGCACCGCGAATCGCGTCTCTACCGAATTTATATCTTTTACGGAGATAAATTCGCAATTTTTACGGTTATTTTTTTATTGCTGATTATCAACTAGTATCATGCTTTAGTCTATAATCGACAAAGTAGAATAAACACGCCGTATATAGTTACACAGCACACATTTTATGAAACTGATGTGCCCTTTTAGCAATATGAAAATAAAAATATCAAATCAAACGTTAAACTCCTCACTAACAAGTCATTCTATAATGTATTCAAATTTTGTATGGAAAATATTTAGCATTATCGTGAAATGAATTATTTTTTATTTAAATATTTTATTATGAAAACTTGATAACTCTTCAATGCCATTTTATGAAAGTGATGTGCCTTTTTACCAATTTGAAAATGAAAATTTAAAATTATAATTTTCCTGAGCTTGAGGTCACTTTGAAATATTTGACAGTTAAAAAAAATGAGAAGCACTATTTAGATATCCTTTAAAATCTAATGAGGTCTAAGCGAGTATTAGATATGCATATTTGCAAAATTCGAAAATAATCGAATGAGTAATTTAGTCTATAATCGATAAAGTAAAATAAACACGCCGGAAGTACATAGTACACACACAGATACATTGTGATGAAACTTTCAGAATACAAACTCAGCATGATAATCTGCAATAAAAAATTAACATTATAAATTTTTCTTCTTGTCATGTTAATGTGTTATTGTTTGTATGGCAGAACCTGGTCCGCAGCATGTCCATGGAGCAGCGCTGGCAGGACCTGGCCACACTCCTGGCCCTGCCCGCGCCACCCCAGCAGCAGCAGCATGACCAGCACGACCTGTACCACCACCAGCATATATCCTCGTGAGTATATATTTATTTATGTATTTATTATAAAGGACCACTTAAAGCTAAACGAGTTATTATACATCATAGTTCCATAAAATGAGGGCAAGCTATCACAAAACTGGTCAGCCAATTAAAAGTTGGCGTACAAATTTATATGTGAATGAAAATACCTAAAAAAGAATGTATATTAAGAGGGGGACTGCTGCCAACGTACCTATTTTTTCAATTTGAATTTCCATCATTATTACTAAACGAATCATTTAGAAAAAAATAACCTAGTTAGTTTGGATATTAATAAAGAGAAATATACCTTAACTTTTTAATTATGTTCTGTATATATTCTTGTAGGAAAATAATAAGCATACCTCGATTTTTGACATTTATCATAAATTTCTAAAAAAACTATAAGGTATAGAGCAATATATTTTTTTTAATAAATTAAAGAATATCAAAATATCTGGAAAAATACGATGTAACGTTGCATTAATGCATCAGGTTAAGTTAATAAACCAATAAAACATTTATTTCGCTATGGCGCTGAATGGAAAATATATGTTTTTTTAGGTTTATTTACTAAACCTGAAGCATTAATGCAACGTCACATCATATTTTTCTAGATATTTTTGTCTTCATTAATTTAAAAAAAATATGTTGAACTACGCCTTATATTTTATTAAAAATATAAGATAAACGTTGAAAATCGGGGTATGCCATTATTTTTCTACAAGAATTTATACAGAACATTATCAAAAAGATAAGGTATATTTTTCTTTATTAATACCTAAACTATCTAAATTATTTTTTTCAAAACGATTTGATAAGAAATAATGATGGTATATCAAATTGAAAAATAGTTACGTTGGCAGCAGTCCCCCCCCCCCTTAAAATAAATTAATACAATAGAAACT
Source organism: Molanna angustata (assembly GCA_963576475.1). Lineage (NCBI taxonomy): Eukaryota > Metazoa > Arthropoda > Insecta > Trichoptera > Molannidae > Molanna > Molanna angustata. The sequence goes on along the minus strand of OY754983.1, from coordinate 6,345,477 downwards.
AATATCACAACAAAGAAAAATAATGAATGATATTAACAAAATAAAACAAAAAGGAAATCAATACTTTAAAAGATGCAACTAAGCATAAACAGGTAAAAAGAAAAAAAATATAACTAGAAAAACGAGTGGGTTGTGGCCTTAGCTAACTATCACCATAATATGCACGTACCCGTTGTTGTCATTTATGTTATGTAGCAGTTTGACATTAAAATTTGTTCTATGGTCTTCCCAACGTACATCATCATAATTATCATTGGCGCTACAGCCCTGTGTGGGCCCTGGCCTCCTCCAGAATCATTCTCCAGCCGTCCCTGTCTTCCACCGCTCTCCTCCAGTTTGCTATTCCGATCGCCCTTATGTCGTCTTCTGTATCGTCCAGCCATCTTAGCTTGGGCTTGTCTCTACTTCTTCTGCCCTCTGGATTGGTATTAAGAAACTTTTTGGGGACACGATCATCATTCATCCGACTGACATGTCCCAACTACTGCAGTCTACGTACAATGTTGGGTTCGTCATATAATGCCTGTAGTTAGTGATTATATCGCATCCTCCAAAGTACATTATCATTTACTGGACCAAAAATCTATCTCAGGATTTTCCTTTTAAATATAGCAAGGCTGTTTTCTTGTCTTTTTGTTAAGACCCAGCATTCAGCTCCATACACTACGACAGGTCATAGAAGAGCTTTATAAATTAGGATTTTTGTTTTCCTTGTTAGTATTTTGTTACTAATATGCTTTATTAGACCATAATAGCACCTATTGACAGCGGCCAGTCTTGCCTTAATTTCGGTGCTGCAGTTATTTTCATAGTCGAGTTCATGGTTTATTTTGAAGGTTTTTGGCATTTAAACACCACGCTTGCCATACGTGTTGGTGAGTTTGAGTTCAGCCGCCCTTGACATAGGAAACACAGACGCTGTTTGTAGCCGCCCATTCTGGGTCAGACGCTACGTACCTGTTGGTCCGCGGAAGGTATTTTATTTCCCTCCTACCCTGCATATCTGCCGAGCATTCCACTATCCGCCACCTGGGGACACGTCCTATAGCGGTTACAGGTTCCGCCAAGGAGAAATGAAGAAATCAGACGCCAGACAAAAGTTGTTGATGTCATGGATCGAGTTGCAAAACTTAAATGGCAATGGGCAGGTCATGTTGCCAGACAGGGTACGGACAGATGTGCACCCAGAATTCTAAATTGGAGACCATGGGATATGAAAAGGGGAATAGGCCGGACCCAGAAAAGGTGGGCCGATGATATTGTCCCTGTCGCTGGAAGCGGATGGGTTCGAAAAGCCCAGAAAATAGACGAGTGGAAGCTATTAGAAGAGGCCTACATCCAACAGTGGAGAGATGGCTGAGAAAGAAGAAGAAGTTATAGCGCATTGATAGCAAAAAGAGTCAACCGATTCCACTGTATGTGTTTCCACATCGATAGGACGCAGATTATCATTATGTGGTGTTTTTTCCCATCGTACATACTCAGTATATATAACAATATTATTTGACTTGAGTCACAAATCAAATAAAATATAAAATCAATTTTTCTTCTTTGAAATTAATCTAGTAAAAAAGAGAATTTTTTTAAAGTTTGTTTGTCTTATAATATTGTATCATTAAACTGTAACTGAGCTGTAGCTTCCAAAAGAAAATAAATAAATAGATAAACATTCTTCGAGTGACATTTGCACGATGTTTATTTTACAGTCATGGCGCACAGATGTCACCTGGTTACGTGGTGCCACCTTATGCTCCTCTATCAGCTGACAAGTCCTCGATTGCCCCACCACTGCCACCGCCAGATCTATACGGTATATGTCTGTTTCATTCTTTTACATATTATCTACCTTATATTATCATTATTATTACTTCTTCTTCCTTTGTGTACTTTTTAACTTAAGACCCTTGCATATGGGTATATGGATGTACACAAAAATGCACACTAAATTACCTTCTAATGTATGAAACACGAAAAAATATTGTATATCACCTGATATGTGTGATATACAACATTTTATCGTGCAAAAAAGGTAAAATTTACAGTTTTTTTTTTTAAGTGAGTGCATAAAGTTGAGATTGTGGAACGGGAACAATCACCTGGTTCATAATTGCTTATATTGTTGCTAAAAATTGTAAACTGCTAGAACAGGATTTCCTAGTTGGGCAGCAGTAATCTACTTATTGTTGTCATTATATATATGGTGTGATAAAAGGTAAATAAATAAATAAAAAAACTCAGCCGGTAGATTTTCATAATTTCTCTTTCGATTGAAGTAAAAATCTACTTCATAGGCCTTGAAGTTTTTTTAGTTACTTACAAAAACTAAAAAACTCCAAAAATAAAAATCAAAATTAATTTCTAAGTTGTCTATGTTTCATAATTTAATTGCACTATTGTTGTACTATTGTATTGTTGTTATTTTGATTTAAATAAACAATAAAAAAATAAAAAAAGGGTTTTACTAAAACTAATTTTACAAGAAAAGTATTAAACAAATTCAAAATTCAAAAAACTCGTGCAATAGAATAAAGATGTACATACAAACTGTTCCTTATTTCAAAGACGGATCTTTTGAGAGTACTGGGGAAATTATTTTCAAAATATACTATATATAGCCTACTATAGCCTCTTAACAAAAAAATATAATAATCACTTCCTCGTTATAAAAATGAGACCATTGATTGATTGATCCGATCGCGGGGTAGCCAGCGACAGGTGTGCGGGTATGTATTACATTATGTGCATAACTCGTTGGCCTTAATGGCTCAGTTGGTTAGGCATCTGACTTTTGAGCGAAAGGTCCCGGGTTCGATTCCCGTTAGAGGTACAGTTTTTAGTTATGTTTTTACTGTGAATCTGTGAGTCTCCAGAATGCGGCAACTTATTATTGTGTGCGTGTAGTGCCTTTTAGTTGCCCGAGATGCGATATTATATAAGAAAGCGCGACACATGCGTGTGTACCCCACACTCCAATCTCATATCACCTAAAAGGCAACGTTCAGAATTTGTATTATTTTTGTTTTTCACTTCGATGGTAGAGCGGTTAGCGTGCTGGGCTAGTAATCCAGTTCGAATCCTGCCTCGACCGATTTTGTTCACCTATAGCACAAGCATTTATGCTTATTTTAGGGAACATAGGAATATGTATATATACTTGTTTAACAAGGACGTCATATTCAATAAAAAAAATGGCGCTCATTTATCTCAGCCTACCTCACTAATGTAGGGACATGGCACGATTGTTTTTTTTAAATGTAGCTCGTAACATTTTACGTTCTTATCGCTATGTTTTGTAAGAGATAATGGCAATATTATTATATATGTACCTACATATTATGTATGTTTGTCGCTTATCCTAAATGCATCATCATCTTCCAAGTTGTGTTTGCTAAATCGTCGATCTGTTGACGTCATTTTCAGGCGCCGCCAACCTAGGGTCCGCGGTCGCCGCCTCCATGAACGTGGGGCCCGCGCCGTCAGCGCCTGCGCCGCCCCCGCCGCCGCCGCCCTTCTACAAGGCGGAGCACCACGAGCAGGAGCAGTGCTACTATCAAGTATGTCGGAAATAAATATATAAATTCTATGGTGCTCTGTCTTGAATAATTATTCCAAGTTTTTACTGTCTTGGTTTGTGACTGGACAATTTTTGTTTGTATACTAATTTGATTGGAAGGTTTTGGTTTGTATTTTTGTGTTTGTTGGAAATTTTTGGCTCATATTGTTTTATGACTGGGACAATTTTTGGTTCGTATTTTTGTTTGTCGGAAATTTTCGGCTCATATTGTTTTGTGACTGGACAATTTTTGGTCCGTATTTTTGTGTTTGTCGAAAATTTTTGGCTCATATTGTTTTGTGACTGGGATAATTTTTGGTTCGTATTTTTGTGTTTGTCGGAAATTTTTGGCTCATATTGTTTTGTGACTGGGACAATTTTTTGTTCGTATTTTTGTGTGTCGGAAATTTTGGCTCATATTGTTTTGTGACTGAACGAATTATGCTTGTATTGTTTTATGAGTACGATTTTTGCTCGTGTTGTTTTGTGACTGGACAATTTTAGCTTGTATTGTTTTGTGACTGGACGATTTTTGCTCGTGTTGTTCTGTGACTGGACAATTTTTGTTTGTGTTGTTTTGTGACTGAACGACTTTACTCGTGTTGTTTTGTGATTGGACAATTTTGCTTGTATTGTTTTGTGTTTGAACTTGGGATTATTCATGCTTGTATCATTTTGTGACGGGATAATTTCAATATATTATATACATAACTTTAAACTTAATAAATATGTATGTATCTAACGAAATGATGATTATTTTCTGTACAATTACAGAATGCCACGACAGAATTGAACGGAACATCCGATGGTTTTTTGTCTTCCATACTGAACGACGAGGACCTTCAGCTGATGGATATGGCCATGAACGAGGGTAAGTTTAAATAAATAAATTAATAACTTGATTGCCTCAAAATCGATACTTATCGAAAATTATTCGAACATCGCGATTCTCCGATTGACGACATATGCTTTCTTATCTTTCGTTACATTGAAGCGATATAGGTTGCTAGAGTCACCGTTGTATCAGTTTTGCTCCCATCGCCTTACGCGGTCTGTATTCGACTATCCTTATTCGTTTTTGATCAAAAATCTTTGTGAAAGTGTTTTCTAAAAAGAACCTTTGTGTTCGCTGGATTGGGTCGTCCGGCTCGAAGGACCAGAATCGATCTACAATATCACGTGATATGGACATCTTATGAACAATGTCTTCAATGAATTTATGACAACAATCGTCAAATAGAAATCGTCAATGATTTTAACTGTTTACTTTGTTGCGATATTTCGTACGAAGATTGTGTTATCATTTTATGGATCTGTTTTGATCATGCGGAAAAAATAGTTGTTGCAACAAAACTAATACTGGTTTGACACTATAAAGCAAATAATGACTTATTTTAAACGATAACATGATAGTAGGTCAACCAATGTGAAAAAATGATAAAAAGAATCTATCTAAAGAGGAGCAGGAACTTTGAACTGCAACATTACTCGGCGTACGGAAGCTTCAAATACCGTCGGTGCGTGCAGTCTTAAACAGTGCTGAGTGTTGTAATCTCTGGTCTCAAGTCGACCTTCGACGATACTACCTTCCATAAATAATCGTATCAACTTGATCCTTCAAAAGCGAATACATTCAATAATCACAGACTATATTGAATGTCTTTGGTCAGAATAAGTTTTGTGGAAACTATAAGAACTTTAGACCATTTAGCGTTCCCGTTGAACGGTGATCTTATCATTTTTTTAATATCAGTGATATTTTTATCATGTGTCATAAAAATGAACTGCACATGTTTATTGTAGTCTGGCAATAGGCAACTGTTCCATCAGGATAGTTCTCGTGGATTATTTGCAACTTTTGTTTTTACATCTTTCCTGCGGACTTAAGCAGCTGCATTCTTTATCAACGATTCGGCTCAAGACTTACTAAATATCTGTGATGACTATTTTTAAAGACACCGCAAATTGTGTCAGTTATTAAATAGGAAAAAAAACAAAACATAAATCAAAAGTGGACAATTACCATCATATATTAATTTGCTACTGTGTTTCGCGTAATCGATTCGTTTCCATAACGTCAAAACGATAATTTATGACAGTGCGGTTTCTCAAGAGCGCCACCAATTCGCCTAGAACGTGCAATGCATCGAAAGTGACGTTGGTTTTTTCTATCTACGAGCGTGCCGCTTTTCACTGCCAAGTTCGTTCGGTGGCTAGTTTTGGCAATTCATCCAGCGTTTTGCACCTCTATTCTTCGCGCCGTCTTTCGACAATTCACCTCGACTTCGATGTAATAGTGTATTATCATCGTGACACTGCCGAACCGAGTACACGGCTCTCGAGTGTGTAACGAATGACCTGGTCATTTTTTTCCGGCGTCTATTTCGCTAACAAAGGCGCCCTCTCCATCGCCATTGATTGCAACTGTTGCATAATGTGCAGCAAAAAATAAATACTTTCCATCGTCCAAGTTCAAACACGAAGGCTTCTTCAATTTTCGTATTTTTTCTTTAGTCTTAACCTCGCATGATGTTATCTATGCAAACAAATATTGCCAATCGTATCATTCGTAGTAAACCCAAGATAGCTTTTGATATAAGGTTTCACTAGAAATGGAAAATGTATTTTGTCAACTCTGTTTAGTGTTCATTTTCGTGACCTATCATTGAAATGTCGGTCAATTTTCTCGAAAACTTTTCGTGCGACTCTGAATTTTATCGCGTTGTGGTTCAAGTTCAAAATAAATCAAATGTGTTTTCGATTTCGTTGCTCGTATCGAAGAATGTGTAGCATTGAATTTCGTCAAGTTCACCTCGCCCAACGGCCGTTCTAACGCCGATGAAAGCAAACGGAGGAGTCAGCATGACGCGACTGCGCTATGAAGGAAAACGTAAACAGAGCAGCGCCGAATTCGCCGGCTGAACCCGGTCAAATAACAACACCGTCATCCGATGACTGGCGAAAGGCTAAACCTTTGACTTCTTGAAGTTCCAATCAAAACATTTCCCAATATATAATATACACTCTCGAGTGCTGTACCGAACTTATTCCGGCGGCGACTTTTCGATTGATTTTCAACATGTCATTCGGTCACAGACTCGAGTTTGTTGTTTCAACAATCGTTTTAATGTGATGTTGTTTTAAAAGTTAGTCTTGTCATGCGTTTGATTTGATGGATTACATCGTAGCTGTACCTACTGCTGGACACAGCTCAAATGACACCAGTAACATTAGACATTTATTCCCATGGATTTCAATAACTAATTTGTGGACTCTGAAGTTTTAATGTAACTATATTTAGGTAACTTTGCTGCCAAATTGTTACTGCAAAGTGAAAAATTTTTTTTTTTACATATCAACAAGACATCACGATTGATGATTAAGAGACATTTTCTGAATTCTGATAAGATTGTTCGCGACACAAGTGTGTGTGTATGTGGAGCGAGATAAGGGTCTCGCCTTACATTGTTAAATCGCAGATCGAGTGTTGCGAGGAGAAAAAAGGCGGCGTACGTATCGCCGAAATCTTGAACCAATACCATGAACAAACATTCATCGTGTTGTGGGTAAACATAAGAGATGGCCTATCTCCGGACTGTTATCGGAGGTGGTGTCGCAGCGGACATCAGATACAACGAAAATCCTAAAAATATTCCACCGATGATTTCGTAATATTCAGCTGACACACACGATCCCACATAATCAAAATTAATTGTAATTGTTGACTGTTGCAAATTCCGCGAGTTTGCAATGCCTAGGAATTCTAGAAACAATACAAACACAACTGTATTACTTATTGCGATGATCGATGGAGTCTTATCGGATATTTTAATAACCAAAAGCGTTTTGAGTGCCTGCTATTTTGGGATTAAGATATGTAACAATTTTGTAATTGATCGTCTGAACAAAGATAATTTGTGATTTGTCGTGCGTACATGTCACAATATCGTCAAACGTAATAATCATTTTGAGATAAAGAATAAACGATTTGTTTCTGAGCAATTTGTCGATGAGTAAAGAAAGACAAATTCTACAGACATTTTCAAGGTTCACGGAAGAGGTTTGCAATTAAGATGGTCAATTTTCTACTTCGCTACGACAGATCGAGAAACATTATTTGAATATTCCGAGTGCCCAAAGTAATTCTGACAAGCTTTTCTGCTGGGTATTCATTTTCATGCGATCTTGTTTCAATGACTTTCGATTATAATCAAGACAATCTTTAAAATCTTCTTTTATCGCAATTTCTTCGTTTCTATTGTTCAATTTGAGTACATCTTCTTCTATGACTTCAGTTTCGTTTGCGTTTTGAAGACCCGCTGTTTCTTTTATATAACGTGTTCATCGTTACGTGTGTTCGCTTTTGTTCGTCTACCTCGCGATGGACAATTCCTATCGATTTCGCGTCTTCTGCGTTCGAAGTGACGTCCATCGAAGCGTGCAGTGACACTATCGTAAATGTTGCCACTTGTACGTCTCAGTTTTCCGCTGGCCACATTCTCATAAGATTCATCCCGGCATGAGGAGTCTCCAAAGATTGGACATGGAGATGTTGCTTCCTCCCCCCGTGCTCCACCCCATCTTTTATCCCCCGCCAGGCTACTACCTGTCACGCGACTACTATGAAAGTAAGACTTCACTTAATTATTAGACGTATATATTTATTTTCATAAAAAATATAAAAACTATGTAAATAAACTCAATAAACTAAAGTGTTTATTTATTAATGAACAAATATATCAAAGTATTTTTCCACAAAAATCTATTACAATGATCTAACGTTATAGCCGAGGTGACGCGGCATTCACTGAAAAAAAAATTATGTCAACCGAACTGGCTACCTGCGTTCTAGTCAAACCTTTGTTATCAGCAATAAAGGTTTATCTATTTATAACTGTACGGTTTGGCTGTGTGCAGAAAACGAAATGTTTTGTTGTTACTATAGTTTGGTTAATTTTAATATGAAATTTTGTTACTATTAATATTATTATTTAATGTTATTAGAAAGGCAGGTGTATGTATGGTGATATGTCTGTACTGTCTCACAACAGTATTCACTTGTTCAGTCTGTCAAGTCTATTTTTGAACACATTAACACTTTGTGCAACAGCAAGTTCCACCACGCATCCACAACTCTATTGGACAAGAAATGCTTCCAGGGATTCTGCCTGAAACTGTGTTTATCTAGCTTCAAACTATGACCTCTTAAATTAGTATTTTGGTTGAGGCAGAACATCAGCTTCAATTCAGGGCAGTCATAGTGTTTGTTTAGTATTTTGAAGGTTTCTATGAGATACCCTCTCTTTCTCCGTTCCTCAAGAGTAGTGAGGACCAACACATTCTGACATTCTTCATAATATGTCAAGCATCTGAGGCCATTTCCCAGTTTGGTAAACCTTCTCTGCACCCTTTCCAGCATGCTTATATCTTTCTCAAAATAAGGATTCCAAACTTGGTAACCATATTCCAAAACTGGTCTCACATAAGTTTTATATATTGTAATTAACAAATCATGTGGCAAGTGGCTGAAGGTTTTTCTAATTAAATATGTTAAGCTATTGGCCTTTTTTACGATTGATGCATGAACAAAAAAATTTTTTCAGTGTTTCAATTGTTTTTTTATTTTTATTTATTTATTAACATGGCGACTTTTATGTGTGTTTGTCTGACGATATCTGACAATAGTACACGTCAGTTTTTTTGACAGTTACCGAAAAATCTTCATATAATAATAATAATACACTTCCTTGCACCCTGCGCAAGTGGCGAGTTTATTGCCGTATGGCAATTTCTTCCAACTAACCAGTGTTTCCAGCCCAGAGAAGCAATATTTGCGTGAGAAATGAATTTAAATAAATTTCTCCTCTGCTGGGAATCGAACCAAGGACGCCTGCACAGAAACATAACTTTTGTTGTGTGATTTATTTCCTTTCTAACTGTCAACCACATTAGCAAATACTATAGATAACAAGAGAGAATTAAAAATTTACATGTGACATTAGGTATAAATGTTTGTTTTATAATCTCTCGAAACAACGATAGATAATGACATTTTCAAGGTTGATCTGTATGACTTGGCCCATCACTATATTCAAGAACTGTGTTAAAATATTATGACATCAGAGAAACATAGATTGCCTGATGATAATAATAATAGCCAAATTTTCATAGCGCTGTTTTATAGTAAAAGATCATTCCAAGGGCACTTTTGCTTATCTGATGGGTCTGCGAAACAAAGAAGTCTTTAGAGAAAATATATTCCACTTAATACGATCGGTCACACTGAAACCACGATCAGAGTAAGCCACTTTATTGGCTCTATCCAATTCCTTCAAAGAATTGGTGTGATTCGAATGATCATAATGCTAAGCGTCTCTCTGATGGTACATTCTTCGGACACAGTTCCCGAATATAGTGCGGAGCCAAGTCATGCAGACCTTTGAAAACCATCAAGCACACTTTGTAATCTATTCTTTCTGGACACCTCTACCGGTGCAGCTCATTTAGGAGAAGCTTTATGTGGCATCTTTTATCCGCCTCAAAGATATGTATGCCTCGCAGCTGTGTTAAATACCAGTTGCTACCTATTAAGTTGACATTAGGCAGACCAGCAAATATTTGCTTGCAGTAATCCAACCTAGATACTACAAATACGTTTATAAGTGTCTATGCCTGTGGCGGCAAACTTTTTCTGAATAACAGAATACCAATTATGTGATTCTGTGATGTGAAGGGAATTTGATATGTAAAGGAGACAATTTGTAAAGGAGGGAATTTGATATGTAATGGAGACAATTTGTAAAGGAGGGAATTTGATATGTAATGGAGACAATTTGTAAAGGAGGGAATTTGATATGTAAAGGAGACAATTTGTAAAGGAGGGAATTTGATATGTAAAGGAGACAATTTGTAAAGGATGGAATTTGATATGTAAAGGAGACAATTTGTAAAGGAGGGAATTTGATATGTAAAGGAGACAATTTGTAAAGGAGGGAATTTGATATGTAATGGAGACAATTTGTAAAGGAGGGAATTTGATATGTAAAGGAGACAATTTGTAAAGGAGGGAATTTGATATGTAAAGGAGACAATTTGTAAAGGAGGGAATTTGATATGTAAAGGAGACAATTTGTAAAGGAGGGAATTTGATATGTAAAGGAGACAATTTGTAAAGGAGGGAATTTGATATGTAAAGGAGACAATTTGTAAAGGAGGGAATTTGATATGTAAAGGAGACAATTTGTAAAGGAGGGAATTTGATATGTAATGGAGACAATTTGTAAAGGAGGGAATTTGATATGTAAAGGAGACAATTTGTAAAGGAGGGAATTTGATATGTAAAGGAGACAATTTGTAAAGGAGGGAATTTGATATGTAATGGAGACAATTTGTAAAGGAGGGAATTTGATATGTAAAGGAGACAATTTGTAAAGGAGGGAATTTGATATGTAAAGGAGACAATTTGTAAAGGAGGGAATTTGATATGTAAAGGAGACAATTTGTAAAGGAGGGAATTTGATATGTAATGGAGACAATTTGTAAAGGAGGGAATTTGATATGTAATGGAGACAATTTGTAAAGGAGGGAATTTGATATGTAAAGGAGACAATTTGTAAAGGAGGGAATTTGATATGTAATGGAGACAATTTGTAAAGGAGGGAATTTGATATGTAATGGAGACAATTTGTAAAGGAGGGAATTTGATATGTAATGGAGACAATTTGTAAAGGAGGGAATTTGATATGTAATGGAGACAATTTGTAAAGGAGGGAATTTGATATGTAATGGAGACAATTTGTAAAGGAGGGAATTTGATATGTAATGGAGACAATTTGTAAAGGAGGGAATTTGATATGTAATGGAGACAATTTGTAAAGGAGGGAATTTGATATGTAATGGAGACAATTTGTAAAGGAGGGAATTTGATATGTAATGGAGACAATTTGTAAAGGAGGGAATTTTATATGTAATGGAGACAATTTGTAAAGGAGGGAATTTGATATGTAATGGAGACAATTTGTAAAGGAGGGAATTTGATATGTAATGGAGACAATTTGTAAAGGAGGGAATTTGATATGTAATGGAGACAATTTGTAAAGGAGGGAATTTGATATGTAATGGAGACAATTTGTAAAGGAGGGAATTTTATATGTAGAGAATTATTGCTATACAATCAGTATTTGAAATGTCTAATTTTTTAAATGATCAAATTCAATCATATATTATAATTACTTAAAAATAAGTAATAACACAAATTTTTAACTTTTTTCCACTAATTTAAAAATATTGACTACTGATGCGTTTCGCTCAATGAGCATCTACTGAATGGAGTACTCCACTCAGTAGATGATCTACTGAGTGGAGTACTCCATTATACTCTACTTAGTGGAGTGGATACTCTACTTAGTGGGGTGGATTCTCATACTCTACTGAGTGGATAATCCATTCAGTAGATGCTCTTTGAACGAAACGCGTCAGTGGTCAATATTTTTAAATTAGTGGAGAAAGGTTAAAAATTTGTGTTTTTCTTATTTTTAAGTAATTTTATGTAATTGATAATGGAATTCCATCATGAATTAGCAGTCAAAAAATTAGAAATAATTATTAAATTCAGATAGGTACAGTCTCAAATTTGTTTTGAGTTGATTGAACCCCACCACCCCATTGTATATGACATGTAGTAGTAGTAGTATTGTGCAAAACTTGTATGTATTGACGGGGTGCACAATAATTGACCCACTATATTTACAAACAAATTATCCTTTGATATTTTGTGAAGTGCAAGGTCTTTGAGCTTTGGATAAATTACACTTTAAAATAGTGTTGTTCGGCAGAGCCAACAATTGAGAGCCCACCAATGATGATCTTGTGACAGAGCTATATAAAATACATTTTCTCATTGTTCAGGTATGTATACGATGAGGATGCTGGAGTCCGCCGGGGGCCATAGCCAGGCCGGGGGCGGAGGAGGAGGGCAGCAGCTGGTCGGGGTTGGAGCGGCCCCCGCTCAGTGCGCCCCCCACCACCAGCTGCAGCACCAGATGCCACCACACCTCCAGCAACATCAACAGCAGCAGCAGCAGCACTCGCAAATCAACGGGCATCACATTACGATGGGATCAGGTCAGACAGTAAACATTATTGTTGTTGAAAAGTTAATAGAAATTACCACTTTCATTAAAACAATAAATTCACTTTCATCACAATAAAAATAGGGACCAGACGTGGATTGATGATGATTATATAGATAAGTAGAGAAGTTATTAAAAATTTCCACTATTATTCTTACTGTAGTAGAGAATTTAATAGAAATTGCCACTTTTATTATTATTGTAGAAGAGAATTTCTTAAAATTTGCCTCATTTATTATTATTGTAGTAGAGAAGTTTTAAAAAATTGGTATGGGACGTTGATTAATGATGATGAGTATAGAAGCTATTACAAATTGCCAGTATTGTGATTATTGTAATTGAGAATTTATTACAAATTGCCACTATTATTCTTATTGTATTAGAGGAGTAAATAAAATTGACACTTTTATTATTTTGTAGTAGAAATCATTAAAAATTGGGAACGGACATCGATTGATGATGATTATAATGATGACTAGAGAAGTTATTACAAATTTCCACTGTTATGATTTTTGTAATTGAGAACTTGTTACAAATTTCCACTATTATGATTATTTGTAATTGAATACTTGTTACAAATTTCCACTATTATGATTATTTGTAATTTAGTACTTGTTACAAATTTCCACTATTATGATTATTTGTAATTGACTACTTGTTAAAAATTGCCGCTATTATTATTATTATTGTACTAGAGGAGTTAATAGAAATTGTCACTTTTATTATTATTGTAGAAGAGAAGTTATTACATTTTGCCACTTTTATTATTGCAGTAGAAAAGTTATTAAAAATTACCACTATTATTATTTTAATAGAGAAGACGGTTCTAGTGTGTGACCATGTACATATAATAGAAGAAAATAGACTTGATCACTGATGAAACAGATCCTGGATTTCAAGAGAACGAAGAAAATTATTATTGTATTTTGATTAATTATTAAATTTAGCCGTTTAACTCAAAGTACACGATAAAATTCGGTTTTATTTTTTTTTTATTCCTAAATAAAACAATATATTATTATTATTCCAATATAAATATTATATGACAGCTACCATCGAAAATTAACTTTAATAATATGCTTTCATTATATGTTTTCAGAGCGTATAGATGCATCGTCAGACAGTGCAGTGTCTTCGATGGGTTCCGAACGTGTACCATCTCTGTCGGACAGCGAATGGTGCGACGGTGGAAGCGACTCAGCTCAAGATTACCACGGGTCTGCGTTCAATTTATCTTTTAAACTATGTATTAAGAACCAGAGAAATGCTCTCGTTCAGAAGAGACTCACTCGCAAGAGTCATATCAGTATTAACGGGATACTGGGTTATAGGAAAGCATGCCAGAAGGCTAGGGCTGGAGGCATATCATTACTGCAGAGCATGCCAAGACGAGGAGGAGTAGGAGACGGTGGTCCACTTCCTCTGTCACTGTCCTGCTCTCTATAGAATTAGGAGAAGCTCCTTGGGAAGTTTCTTCTATGATGATTTAATTGACATAGCGTCGGCCGACATTATGACATTCATTAGCCACTCAGGCTGGTTCAGGGGGGATGAGTGAGTGGGAGGACAGCCCCATTGTGGTATCACAAAGGGCCAATTGGCCTAAGTGTGTTCTCCTTAAGAACTGCCACCCACAAAAAAAAAAACTATGTATTAAGGGGACAACTGCGGCCAATGTACCTATTTTTCAATTTGATATACCATCATTATTTCTAATCAAATCGTTTTGAAAAAAATAATTTAGATAGTTTGGGTATTGATAAAGAAAAATATACCTTAACTTTTTGATAATGTATTGCACTACGCATTTACGCATAGTTTATGGAATGTATGAGGATATATAATATGTACTTGTCACAAGAACATATTCATTCTTTTAAAAATAAAGAAACAATGTACGAAAATTGTTGTTGTGCACAATATAGTTTTCCCTTTCGACAGGGCATGGCAGTTTTGGCTGACCGGGCCTTTCGTAAACAGGTACTAGACTGATTTATAAAACCTCGTAATAATAATTGTTGTTTGATCTATTTTAGCAGCAAGATGCGATCGTGCGAAGGCGAGCCTCGTCAGGCGCCTCTGGTAGCTCAAAAGAAACATCACATGTTCGGAAAGAGATGCTTTCAGGTAAACTAACGTTACCCCTTTTTTTTTTGTAGATATAATACAGTACCTATTATGACAACAAAATTTCAATAGTTTAGACTTATTTGATACTCCGTATAGTAGGTATATAAAATAATTAACCAACATGATCCGAGATAACAATATATAGATGTTTTGCTGTGTTTTCTCGTATGAGTACAGTACAGCTTAATTTGCTTTCTCTCTCTTTTAGTTTTCCTCTGACATTCCCCGTTACTTTCCTATCCCACTATCGTTTCCCATCTCCTAATCATTATTTCTTTCATTCTTTCTCTTCTGTTGTAATCATTATTTCTTTGCATTCTTTCTCTTATTCAACACAAAAGAAGAGAAAGAATGCAAAGAAATAATGATTACAACAGAAGAGAAAGAATGCAAAGAAATAATGATTACAACAGAAGAGAAAGAATGCAAAGAAATAATGATTACAAGAGAAGAGAAAGAATGCAAAGAAATAATGATTACAACAGAAGAGAAAGAATGCAAAGAAATAATGATTAAAACAGAAGAGAAAGAATGCAAAGAAATAATGATTACAACAGAAGAGAAAGAATGCAAAGAAATAATGATTACAACAGAAGAGAAAGAATGCAAAGAAATAATGATTACAACAGAAGAGAAAGAATGCAAAGAAATAATGATTACAAGAGAAGAGAAAGAATGCAAAGAAATAATGATTACAACAGAAGAGAAAGAATGCAAAGAAATAATGATTACAACAGAAGAGAAAGAATGCAAAGAAATAATGATTACAACAGAAGAGAAAGAATGCAAAGAAATAATGATTACAACAGAAGAGAAAGAATGCAAAGAAATAATGATTACAACAGAAGAGAAAGAATGCAAAGAAATAATGATTACAACAGAAGAGAAAGAATGCAAATAAATAATGATTACAACAGAAGAGAAAGAATGCAAAGAAATAATGATTACAACAGAAGAATAAATTATATAAATAAAATCTCTTTGTTTACAACATGTACTTTTTGATATTGGTGTTGATTACTGTTTCAATTTTCATTACGAACCATTCTGAAAATATTCAAATATTATATTGATTGTCAAATATTATATTGATTATTGGTCTGTGATTCTAAGTAATTATTGTTATGTTGAAACATTAATAACGAGGTCTTGCAGTATTTCCGTGTACAAAGGCAGGTTTATTGCCATAAAACAATTTCTTCCAACCAACCCGAGCAACGTGAAGTCTCTAAGTTAAATCGGTACAATACTAATTTAGTGAGAAATAAATTGATAAAAAATAACATAAAAGAGTAAGAAATATAAAAAAAATACAAAGAGAAAAAAAAATGAAAAGAGAGTTTGAAAAAAAAAGAATAATAAAAATAACACCTCACATAGCAATGAGGAAAAGGAGGTTACGGAAGGATATAGAAGGAATTCAGGAACTATATGACAAATAAAGTTTAAAGTTTATTTTAATATGGAATAACAAATACCTACTTTTACTGTTATATAAATGTGTCATTAATATCCAATTTAAATTTAAACATTGAATGTGTTTGGAATGATCCCATCCCATACCACCTCACTTTGTGTAGGTACCAATCTCCTGGCTTAAAATCGTAACTTATCTTACGACTTTAGGCTTAGACGACTTTAGTCTTAGGTCTCCAACTGTATTTTTTATTTTACCTTCAGGAACAGACAGGATCCGTGATCCGCCCACGTCCTAACGGTGACTCCTCGCTTCCTCTCCATCCGGCCCTCAAGTTTGAGTACGAACAGCCGACCCTGCCGACTGCCAGCTATGCGCCAGACGTCGGACACTTGACGCCAGGTATGTCCTATTGACAGAGAACAGTCATTTAATTTGTTTTGGCACTGGAATATATTATTTATATTACAACACATATTCATTTGATATATTTTTAACATCTCAATAGAGAAGAAGGGATATTATGAAAGAACCAGGAACTCGTAGATGGCGTTACAAAAAAGTTTCTTTGTTGCTTCATAGATGGCAATATTAACTATAGCTTATTTTCAAACCATCTCTTTGTGTTATATTTATTATTGTATGTCTTAACGGAGTGCACAATTGACCCACAATATTTTGTCTATTACACTCTACACGTACAAAAGCATGGCGTGACTTTCCTATAGAAATATCAAAGAAGAATATTTTATTTATTTTTTAATGAGTATCATGATTTCTCATGTATTCTCATGATCATTATATCTTGACCACATTTAAATGGATTCAAGTTCACGTCGAATTGATAACTTCGTCCGTTTTTGAAAGTAGGATCATAAAATGAAATGAATTATAAATTCCATTTCAATTTTACTAATTCTAATTGGGATTCGTGGCATTAATTATTGAACGGGTGTAAAATAGGGTTCCAGGTTATGTCTGTTTGTTATCATGGATATTTCTGTTTGTCATCATGGATATGTCCGTTTGTTACCATGGATATTTCTGTTTGTCATCATGGATAAGTCTGTTTGTCATCATGGATATGTCTGTTTGTTATCTTGGATATTTCTGTTTGTCATCATGGATATGTCTGTTTGTTATCTTGGATATTTCTGTTTGTCATCATGAATATGTCGGTTTGTCATCATGGATATGTCGGTTTGTCATCATGGATATGTCTGTTTGTCATCATGGATATGTCTGTTTGTCATCATGGATATGTCTGTTTGTCATCATGGATATGTCTGTTTGTCGTCATGGATTTATCAGCATTATTTTTTAAATAATTTAAGACATCTCTGTAATTGGCTTTGATATGTGTAATGTTTTTTAGCAATTTATGAAATAGCTGTTGAAATAAAATAAAACTAAAAAATAATGAAATAAATCATCTTACGATTCGTTTTTGTTTTCCAGAGATGAAGTATTCCTGCACGATGGAGTTCACTAGCGGTCTAGGAGGGGCGGGTACTGCGGCTAGACACAACCACACTTACAGTCTTCCACCGGCCCCACCGCAGCCCCCACACAGACCGCTCGCAAGGGACAAGAGAGGTAACTAATTGGATGAACGATACAATCGGCATATTCAAATTATTTTTATTTATTAAAACGAATTCTTCAGCCCTTGTAGAAGCTTGATACGATAAACTCTGTTTTTGGTAATTGAGGAAATTCACTTTTTCACTTTGAAAAACATGTAGTGTTCGATTTAAAATATATATAATTTTTTTTACAAAATTTTCGTGTTTTTTTTAGGTCGTCGTGGTGGCGATGGAATGGGAGTTGGAGCATGCGGGGGAGTTGGCCCTTTGACCAGGGACGAAAAGAGGGCAAGGGCACTAGGTAATTCCCCAAGCTTTATTTTTAACACTGTTTTCGTGGAATGCATAAAGAGAAAAGCGAAATTGGAGAATCCAGGCCCACGAGCATGGGGGACCAGAGTATCAGCCAGAATAGGCGAGCCACATGGGCTTGCGACTATGTATGCGGGATTAAGGGGCCCCTTTGTGACTCGAGTCATGCTCACCACTCCGACTGACACTCTACTCCCCTGTGCAACCAAATCCAATAGGACGCGGACAATGCTGCTTTTGCCACCCTATCCAGAAGTTCTTTTATTTTACTCCTAGGGAGACCCAGGTCTTTAAAGTAGGAATATAAAGATTTTGCGGGCAGGCCTCTTGCCCCCACCTCTACAGCATATATATTTGTGCTAAAGCCATTTTGAACTGTTCTATCTACCAGTTCCTTGTAATTGTTTAGTTTGTATTGGTGGTCTTTTGTAATATTTGTGTCCCATGGAACAGTCAGCTCCACATAAATAACAACTTTTCAATGAAAGAGAGTAAATTGTCAAGTCAGTCCTAAGAGATGAGATGCAGATCTCCTTTGGAAGGTTATATTTCTCTGTTTTCGTATCCATCAGGATATTCCAGTCATCTGACTTGTCCCCGTTTTACATATGTTACTACTGACTGTTTCCATGTGGTTAATCCTTTGATTGCTCTTACCACCGCAAGGCTGGAAGCCTCTCTCACAATTTCAAGCACCTTATCGTGTCTGTATGAGAACCTTCCCTCCTGTAGTGCTACCCTGCAGCTAGCCAAGATATGCCTAGCCGTGCATGCAGATATCCCACAGAAGTGGCAACTGTCATTTCTGGCAATCATCATCATCATCAATGGCTCCACAGCCCATTTTGGGCCTTGGCCTCCTCCAGCATTCCTCGCCATCTCCCTCTATCTTGACATGCTTCCCTCTAGTTCCTTACACCAACAGCCTCCACATCCCGCTGCACGCCATCCAGCAATCGAAGCATGGGTCTACTAACGTTTCGTCTACCTTGTGGCTTTGTGTGCAGGATCCTTTTTGGCTCTCTTTCATCGCCCATTCTTTTCACATGTCCTGCCCATCGCATCCTTCCTATTTTTTTCACCTTTATAATGTTGGGCTCATTATAAATATTGTAGATCTCATCACTGCGTCATATTCTCCATGCTCTGTCTACCTGCACAGGTCCAAATATCCTTCTGAGTATTTCTGAGCATTTCTGGATATATTCCATCGTTTTTAGATGACCATCCATGTATGATCTGTTTCCATCCCATTGTTGGAGGAATACAAAATTCCCTCAAGGACAACCAATCGTTTTGAACATGCAAGTTCAATGCATGAAGTTCTGTCGCGTTTCTCCCCAAACCCCGACCCGTGCTGTTTTGACTAAAACCCGTTATGAATTCACTATGGAAATCAAATCAACGAATCAATCAATAATTGTTATTACGAACAACGAAATAAGATAAATGTAATAAAGAAGAATGTAATTTAATATGTGTGTTATGTTTGGCGGCGTTGGCGTGGCAGGTATTCCCCTGAATGTCCACGACATCATCAACCTGCCGATGGACGAGTTCAACGAGAGGCTCAGCAAGCACGACCTCAGTGAGACACAACTCTCACTAATCAGAGACATCAGGAGGAGGGGGAAAAACAAGGTACCTACCTGTCTACATATTTCATTATATACCCATAGTAAATATTAGTTATTTCTTTTGGAGAATATTAACCTTTTTTAAGACGAGCGTCATGTATTGATGCCCACCGGCCGCGTGCTTAAACGCCGAGCGTCATCTATACATTCCCTCATGGCTATACACAATTGTGAACCTTCATATCTCAGTAAATTCATACTTGATTGAGATGTCATCTATACATGCCCTCATGGCTATACACAATTGTGAACCTTCATATCTCAGTAAATTCATACTTGATTGAGATGTCTTCTATACATGCCCTCATGGCTATACACAATTGTGAACCTTCATATCTCAGTAAATTCATACTTGATTGAGACGAAAATTGGATGAATATTACTCCCATATATTTGACTTCAAGACATCTATCGGTGAAGCAACAAAACAACTGTTGAATTATTTAAAAAATTAAGAACTCTAACCAATGTAATTCATCGATCATCACCGGCCAAATTTACACTCTCCCGCGCTTTGTAAGGATCTAATACGCATGCGCGTAGGAAAGAGGGATACTGCATCAGTTCATTTTGTTGTTTCACGCTGAACATTCTGCTTTGAATTTGATCCTTACCAATACACAATGGGCGCATATTCCTTATCTACATCAAATTCCGGTAGGATCACTTGACATATCGATGATGCCATGTACTTTTTTATATGGAGATAACTACGATAACATTATTCTTCATTTATCTTATTTTATTTATTATGAAGTGTTCAATTTCATTGAGTATATGTGATCTTTTTTTTATCTTTTTATGATTATATCTACGTCCTTAGATTTTTTTTACTGTCATTGTATTCAATTTAAACGAGATTGAAAAAAATCTGTGTGCGCCATGCGAAATACTGTCCGTCTGTAGGTAATGCAAGTACTTGTACCTACCCGTCTTAATTGGGTTAATAAAAACAAAATAGATTTCACACATTTTATTTATTCATTTCTCTTCTTCTTCTTCTTCGTTTCCTCAATACTGAGGGTCGTGATCTATGGTGCCGCTAATGGACAGAACTAGTCGCCTCCAGTCCTCTCTGCCCTCCGCAGCTCGCACCGCCGAATAAAGGTCGTTCCCGGTCATCTCCTTAATTTGGTCACACCATCGCACAAAAGATCTTCCTCTATTAGTAGATTTATTAATTTATCAACATTAAAAATGAGTGGGTTGTGGCCAACGCTATACTCCTCACTAGCGAGTCACTCCACAAAGTTTTCAAATTTTGTAATGGAAAATATTCAACATTTCTGTGAAATGAGTTTGTTTCAAAAAATTTTTATTTAAATATTTTACTATGAAAACTTTATATTTCTTCAACGCCATCTTATGAAAGTGGACAAATTTTGCATATTTTTATATCTACATAATATTCACTTAGACGCCATTACATTTTGAAGGATATCTGAATAGTGCTTCTAAATTTTTATTTAAATATTTTACTATGAAAACTTTATATTTCTTCAACGCCATCTTATGAAAGTGGACAAATTTTGCATATTTTTATATCTACATAATATTCACTTAGACGCCATTACATTTTGAAGGATATCTGAATAGTGCTTCTAAATTTTTATTTAAATATTTTACTATGAAAACTTTATATTTCTTCAACGCCATCTTATGAAAGTGGACAAATTTTGCAAATTTTTATATCTACATAATATTCACTTAGACGCCATTACATTTTGAAGGATATCTGAATAGTGCTTCTAAATTTTTATTTAAATATTTTACTATGAAAACTTTATATTTCTTCAACGCCATCTTATGAAAGTGGACAAATTTTGCATATTTTTATATCTACATAATATTCACTTAGACGCCATTACATTTTGAAGGATATCTGAATAGTGCTTCTAAATTTTTATTTAAATATTTTACTATGAAAACTTTATATTTCTTCAACGCCATCTTATGAAAGTGGACAAATTTTGCATATTTTTATATCTACATAATATTCACTTAGACGCCATTACATTTTGAAGGATATCTGAATAGTGCTTCTAAATTTTTATTTAAATATTTTACTATGAAAACTTTATATTTCTTCAACGCCATCTTATGAAAGTGGACAAATTTTGCATATTTTTATATCTACATAATATTCACTTAGACGCCATTACATTTTGAAGGATATCTGAATAGTGCTTCTAAATTTTTATTTAAATATTTTACTATGAAAACTTTATATTTCTTCAACGCCATCTTATGAAAGTGGACAAATTTTGCAAATTTTTATATCTACATAATATTCACTTAGACGCCATTACATTTTGAAGGATATCTGAATAGTGCTTCTAAATTTTTATTTAAATATTTTACTATGAAAACTTTATATTTCTTCAACGCCATCTTATGAAAGTGGACAAATTTTGCATATTTTTATATCTACATAATATTCACTTAGACGCCATTACATTTTGAAGGATATCTGAATAGTGCTTCTAAATTTTTATTTAAATATTTTACTATGAAAACTTTATATTTCTTCAACGCCATCTTATGAAAGTGGACAAATTTTGCATATTTTTATATCTACATAATATTCACTTAGACGCCATTACATTTTGAAGGATATCTGAATAGTGCTTCTAAATTTTTATTTAAATATTTTACTATGAAAACTTTATATTTCTTCAACGCCATCTTATGAAAGTGGACAAATTTTGCATATTTTTATATCTACATAATATTCACTTAGACGCCATTACATTTTGAAGGATATCTGAATAGTGCTTCTAAATTTTTATTTAAATATTTTACTATGAAAACTTTATATTTCTTCAACGCCATCTTATGAAAGTGGACAAATTTTGCAAATTTTTATATCTACATAATATTCACTTAGACGCCATTACATTTTGAAGGATATCTGAATAGTGCTTCTAAATTTTTATTTAAATATTTTACTATGAAAACTTTATATTTCTTCAACGCCATCTTATGAAAGTGGACAAATTTTGCATATTTTTATATCTACATAATATTCACTTAGACGCCATTACATTTTGAAGGATATCTGAATAGTGCTTCTAAATTTTTATTTAAATATTTTACTATGAAAACTTTATATTTCTTCAACGCCATCTTATGAAAGTGGACAAATTTTGCATATTTTTATATCTACATAATATTCACTTAGACGCCATTACATTTTGAAGGATATCTGAATAGTGCTTCTAAATTTTTATTTAAATATTTTACTATGAAAACTTTATATTTCTTCAACGCCATCTTATGAAAGTGGACAAATTTTGCATATTTTTATATCTACATAATATTCACTTAGACGCCATTACATTTTGAAGGATATCTGAATAGTGCTTCTAAATTTTTATTTAAATATTTTACTATGAAAACTTTATATTTCTTCAACGCCATCTTATGAAAGTGGACAAATTTTGCATATTTTTATATCTACATAATATTCACTTAGACGCCATTACATTTTGAAGGATATCTGAATAGTGCTTCTAAATTTTTATTTAAATATTTTACTATGAAAACTTTATATTTCTTCAACGCCATCTTATGAAAGTGGACAAATTTTGCATATTTTTATATCTACATAATATTCACTTAGACGCCATTACATTTTGAAGGATATCTGAATAGTGCTTCTAAATTTTTATTTAAATATTTTACTATGAAAACTTTATATTTCTTCAACGCCATCTTATGAAAGTGGACAAATTTTGCAAATTTTTATATCTACATAATATTCACTTAGACGCCATTACATTTTGAAGGATATCTGAATAGTGCTTCTAAATTTTTATTTAAATATTTTACTATGAAAACTTTATATTTCTTCAACGCCATCTTATGAAAGTGGACAAATTTTGCAAATTTTTATATCTACATAATATTCACTTAGACGCCATTACATTTTGAAGGATATCTGAATAGTGCTTCTAAATTTTTATTTAAATATTTTACTATGAAAACTTTATATTTCTTCAACGCCATCTTATGAAAGTGGACAAATTTTGCATATTTTTATATCTACATAATATTCACTTAGACGCCATTACATTTTGAAGGATATCTGAATAGTGCTTCTAAATTTTTATTTAAATATTTTACTATGAAAACTTTATATTTCTTCAACGCCATCTTATGAAAGTGGACAAATTTTGCATATTTTTATATCTACATAATATTCACTTAGACGCCATTACATTTTGAAGGATATCTGAATAGTGCTTCTAAATTTTTATTTAAATATTTTACTATGAAAACTTTATATTTCTTCAACGCCATCTTATGAAAGTGGACAAATTTTGCATATTTTTATATCTACATAATATTCACTTAGACGCCATTACATTTTGAAGGATATCTGAATAGTGCTTCTAAATTTTTATTTAAATATTTTACTATGAAAACTTTATATTTCTTCAACGCCATCTTATGAAAGTGGACAAATTTTGCATATTTTTATATCTACATAATATTCACTTAGACGCCATTACATTTTGAAGGATATCTGAATAGTGCTTCTAAATTTTTATTTAAATATTTTACTATGAAAACTTTATATTTCTTCAACGCCATCTTATGAAAGTGGACAAATTTTGCATATTTTTATATCTACATAATATTCACTTAGACGCCATTACATTTTGAAGGATATCTGAATAGTGCTTCTAAATTTTTATTTAAATATTTTACTATGAAAACTTTATATTTCTTCAACGCCATCTTATGAAAGTGGACAAATTTTGCATATTTTTATATCTACATAATATTCACTTAGACGCCATTACATTTTGAAGGATATCTGAATAGTGCTTCTAAATTTTTATTTAAATATTTTACTATGAAAACTTTATATTTCTTCAACGCCATCTTATGAAAGTGGACAAATTTTGCATATTTTTATATCTACATAATATTCACTTAGACGCCATTACATTTTGAAGGATATCTGAATAGTGCTTCTAAATTTTTATTTAAATATTTTACTATGAAAACTTTATATTTCTTCAACGCCATCTTATGAAAGTGGACAAATTTTGCATATTTTTATATCTACATAATATTCACTTAGACGCCATTACATTTTGAAGGATATCTGAATAGTGCTTCTAAATTTTTATTTAAATATTTTACTATGAAAACTTTATATTTCTTCAACGCCATCTTATGAAAGTGGACAAATTTTGCATATTTTTATATCTACATAATATTCACTTAGACGCCATTACATTTTGAAGGATATCTGAATAGTGCTTCTAAATTTTTATTTAAATATTTTACTATGAAAACTTTATATTTCTTCAACGCCATCTTATGAAAGTGGACAAATTTTGCATATTTTTATATCTACATAATATTCACTTAGACGCCATTACATTTTGAAGGATATCTGAATAGTGCTTCTAAATTTTTATTTAAATATTTTACTATGAAAACTTTATATTTCTTCAACGCCATCTTATGAAAGTGGACAAATTTTGCATATTTTTATATCTACATAATATTCACTTAGACGCCATTACATTTTGAAGGATATCTGAATAGTGCTTCTAAATTTTTATTTAAATATTTTACTATGAAAACTTTATATTTCTTCAACGCCATCTTATGAAAGTGGACAAATTTTGCATATTTTTATATCTACATAATATTCACTTAGACGCCATTACATTTTGAAGGATATCTGAATAGTGCTTCTAAATTTTTATTTAAATATTTTACTATGAAAACTTTATATTTCTTCAACGCCATCTTATGAAAGTGGACAAATTTTGCATATTTTTATATCTACATAATATTCACTTAGACGCCATTACATTTTGAAGGATATCTGAATAGTGCTTCTAAATTTTTATTTAAATATTTTACTATGAAAACTTTATATTTCTTCAACGCCATCTTATGAAAGTGGACAAATTTTGCATATTTTTATATCTACATAATATTCACTTAGACGCCATTACATTTTGAAGGATATCTGAATAGTGCTTCTAAATTTTTATTTAAATATTTTACTATGAAAACTTTATATTTCTTCAACGCCATCTTATGAAAGTGGACAAATTTTGCATATTTTTATATCTACATAATATTCACTTAGACGCCATTACATTTTGAAGGATATCTGAATAGTGCTTCTAAATTTTTATTTAAATATTTTACTATGAAAACTTTATATTTCTTCAACGCCATCTTATGAAAGTGGACAAATTTTGCATATTTTTATATCTACATAATATTCACTTAGACGCCATTACATTTTGAAGGATATCTGAATAGTGCTTCTAAATTTTTATTTAAATATTTTACTATGAAAACTTTATATTTCTTCAACGCCATCTTATGAAAGTGGACAAATTTTGCATATTTTTATATCTACATAATATTCACTTAGACGCCATTACATTTTGAAGGATATCTGAATAGTGCTTCTAAATTTTTATTTAAATATTTTACTATGAAAACTTTATATTTCTTCAACGCCATCTTATGAAAGTGGACAAATTTTGCATATTTTTATATCTACATAATATTCACTTAGACGCCATTACATTTTGAAGGATATCTGAATAGTGCTTCTAAATTTTTATTTAAATATTTTACTATGAAAACTTTATATTTCTTCAACGCCATCTTATGAAAGTGGACAAATTTTGCATATTTTTATATCTACATAATATTCACTTAGACGCCATTACATTTTGAAGGATATCTGAATAGTGCTTCTAAATTTTTATTTAAATATTTTACTATGAAAACTTTATATTTCTTCAACGCCATCTTATGAAAGTGGACAAATTTTGCATATTTTTATATCTACATAATATTCACTTAGACGCCATTACATTTTGAAGGATATCTGAATAGTGCTTCTAAATTTTTATTTAAATATTTTACTATGAAAACTTTATATTTCTTCAACGCCATCTTATGAAAGTGGACAAATTTTGCATATTTTTATATCTACATAATATTCACTTAGACGCCATTACATTTTGAAGGATATCTGAATAGTGCTTCTAAATTTTTATTTAAATATTTTACTATGAAAACTTTATATTTCTTCAACGCCATCTTATGAAAGTGGACAAATTTTGCATATTTTTATATCTACATAATATTCACTTAGACGCCATTACATTTTGAAGGATATCTGAATAGTGCTTCTAAATTTTTATTTAAATATTTTACTATGAAAACTTTATATTTCTTCAACGCCATCTTATGAAAGTGGACAAATTTTGCAAATTTTTATATCTACATAATATTCACTTAGACGCCATTACATTTTGAAGGATATCTGAATAGTGCTTCTAAATTTTTATTTAAATATTTTACTATGAAAACTTTATATTTCTTCAACGCCATCTTATGAAAGTGGACAAATTTTGCAAATTTTTATATCTACATAATATTCACTTAGACGCCATTACATTTTGAAGGATATCTGAATAGTGCTTCTAAATTTTTATTTAAATATTTTACTATGAAAACTTTATATTTCTTCAACGCCATCTTATGAAAGTGGACAAATTTTGCAAATTTTTATATCTACATAATATTCACTTAGACGCCATTACATTTTGAAGGATATCTGAATAGTGCTTCTAAATTTTTATTTAAATATTTTACTATGAAAACTTTATATTTCTTCAACGCCATCTTATGAAAGTGGACAAATTTTGCAAATTTTTATATCTACATAATATTCACTTAGACGCCATTACATTTTGAAGGATATCTGAATAGTGCTTCTAAATTTTTATTTAAATATTTTACTATGAAAACTTTATATTTCTTCAACGCCATCTTATGAAAGTGGACAAATTTTGCAAATTTTTATATCTACATAATATTCACTTAGACGCCATTACATTTTGAAGGATATCTGAATAGTGCTTCTAAATTTTTATTTAAATATTTTACTATGAAAACTTTATATTTCTTCAACGCCATCTTATGAAAGTGGACAAATTTTGCAAATTTTTATATCTACATAATATTCACTTAGACGCCATTACATTTTGAAGGATATCTGAATAGTGCTTCTAAATTTTTATTTAAATATTTTACTATGAAAACTTTATATTTCTTCAACGCCATCTTATGAAAGTGGACAAATTTTGCAAATTTTTATATCTACATAATATTCACTTAGACGCCATTACATTTTGAAGGATATCTGAATAGTGCTTCTAAATTTTTATTTAAATATTTTACTATGAAAACTTTATATTTCTTCAACGCCATCTTATGAAAGTGGACAAATTTTGCAAATTTTTATATCTACATAATATTCACTTAGACGCCATTACATTTTGAAGGATATCTGAATAGTGCTTCTAAATTTTTATTTAAATATTTTACTATGAAAACTTTATATTTCTTCAACGCCATCTTATGAAAGTGGACAAATTTTGCAAATTTTTATATCTACATAATATTCACTTAGACGCCATTACATTTTGAAGGATATCTGAATAGTGCTTCTAAATTTTTATTTAAATATTTTACTATGAAAACTTTATATTTCTTCAACGCCATCTTATGAAAGTGGACAAATTTTGCAAATTTTTATATCTACATAATATTCACTTAGACGCCATTACATTTTGAAGGATATCTGAATAGTGCTTCTAAATTTTTATTTAAATATTTTACTATGAAAACTTTATATTTCTTCAACGCCATCTTATGAAAGTGGACAAATTTTGCAAATTTTTATATCTACATAATATTCACTTAGACGCCATTACATTTTGAAGGATATCTGAATAGTGCTTCTAAATTTTTATTTAAATATTTTACTATGAAAACTTTATATTTCTTCAACGCCATCTTATGAAAGTGGACAAATTTTGCAAATTTTTATATCTACATAATATTCACTTAGACGCCATTACATTTTGAAGGATATCTGAATAGTGCTTCTAAATTTTTATTTAAATATTTTACTATGAAAACTTTATATTTCTTCAACGCCATCTTATGAAAGTGGACAAATTTTGCAAATTTTTATATCTACATAATATTCACTTAGACGCCATTACATTTTGAAGGATATCTGAATAGTGCTTCTAAATTTTTATTTAAATATTTTACTATGAAAACTTTATATTTCTTCAACGCCATCTTATGAAAGTGGACAAATTTTGCAAATTTTTATATCTACATAATATTCACTTAGACGCCATTACATTTTGAAGGATATCTGAATAGTGCTTCTAAATTTTTATTTAAATATTTTACTATGAAAACTTTATATTTCTTCAACGCCATCTTATGAAAGTGGACAAATTTTGCAAATTTTTATATCTACATAATATTCACTTAGACGCCATTACATTTTGAAGGATATCTGAATAGTGCTTCTAAATTTTTATTTAAATATTTTACTATGAAAACTTTATATTTCTTCAACGCCATCTTATGAAAGTGGACAAATTTTGCAAATTTTTATATCTACATAATATTCACTTAGACGCCATTACATTTTGAAGGATATCTGAATAGTGCTTCTAAATTTTTATTTAAATATTTTACTATGAAAACTTTATATTTCTTCAACGCCATCTTATGAAAGTGGACAAATTTTGCAAATTTTTATATCTACATAATATTCACTTAGACGCCATTACATTTTGAAGGATATCTGAATAGTGCTTCTAAATTTTTATTTAAATATTTTACTATGAAAACTTTATATTTCTTCAACGCCATCTTATGAAAGTGGACAAATTTTGCAAATTTTTATATCTACATAATATTCACTTAGACGCCATTACATTTTGAAGGATATCTGAATAGTGCTTCTAAATTTTTATTTAAATATTTTACTATGAAAACTTTATATTTCTTCAACGCCATCTTATGAAAGTGGACAAATTTTGCAAATTTTTATATCTACATAATATTCACTTAGACGCCATTACATTTTGAAGGATATCTGAATAGTGCTTCTAAATTTTTATTTAAATATTTTACTATGAAAACTTTATATTTCTTCAACGCCATCTTATGAAAGTGGACAAATTTTGCAAATTTTTATATCTACATAATATTCACTTAGACGCCATTACATTTTGAAGGATATCTGAATAGTGCTTCTAAATTTTTATTTAAATATTTTACTATGAAAACTTTATATTTCTTCAACGCCATCTTATGAAAGTGGACAAATTTTGCAAATTTTTATATCTACATAATATTCACTTAGACGCCATTACATTTTGAAGGATATCTGAATAGTGCTTCTAAATTTTTATTTAAATATTTTACTATGAAAACTTTATATTTCTTCAACGCCATCTTATGAAAGTGGACAAATTTTGCAAATTTTTATATCTACATAATATTCACTTAGACGCCATTACATTTTGAAGGATATCTGAATAGTGCTTCTAAATTTTTATTTAAATATTTTACTATGAAAACTTTATATTTCTTCAACGCCATCTTATGAAAGTGGACAAATTTTGCAAATTTTTATATCTACATAATATTCACTTAGACGCCATTACATTTTGAAGGATATCTGAATAGTGCTTCTAAATTTTTATTTAAATATTTTACTATGAAAACTTTATATTTCTTCAACGCCATCTTATGAAAGTGGACAAATTTTGCAAATTTTTATATCTACATAATATTCACTTAGACGCCATTACATTTTGAAGGATATCTGAATAGTGCTTCTAAATTTTTATTTAAATATTTTACTATGAAAACTTTATATTTCTTCAACGCCATCTTATGAAAGTGGACAAATTTTGCAAATTTTTATATCTACATAATATTCACTTAGACGCCATTACATTTTGAAGGATATCTGAATAGTGCTTCTAAATTTTTATTTAAATATTTTACTATGAAAACTTTATATTTCTTCAACGCCATCTTATGAAAGTGGACAAATTTTGCAAATTTTTATATCTACATAATATTCACTTAGACGCCATTACATTTTGAAGGATATCTGAATAGTGCTTCTAAATTTTTATTTAAATATTTTACTATGAAAACTTTATATTTCTTCAACGCCATCTTATGAAAGTGGACAAATTTTGCAAATTTTTATATCTACATAATATTCACTTAGACGCCATTACATTTTGAAGGATATCTGAATAGTGCTTCTAAATTTTTATTTAAATATTTTACTATGAAAACTTTATATTTCTTCAACGCCATCTTATGAAAGTGGACAAATTTTGCAAATTTTTATATCTACATAATATTCACTTAGACGCCATTACATTTTGAAGGATATCTGAATAGTGCTTCTAAATTTTTATTTAAATATTTTACTATGAAAACTTTATATTTCTTCAACGCCATCTTATGAAAGTGGACAAATTTTGCAAATTTTTATATCTACATAATATTCACTTAGACGCCATTACATTTTGAAGGATATCTGAATAGTGCTTCTAAATTTTTATTTAAATATTTTACTATGAAAACTTTATATTTCTTCAACGCCATCTTATGAAAGTGGACAAATTTTGCAAATTTTTATATCTACATAATATTCACTTAGACGCCATTACATTTTGAAGGATATCTGAATAGTGCTTCTAAATTTTTATTTAAATATTTTACTATGAAAACTTTATATTTCTTCAACGCCATCTTATGAAAGTGGACAAATTTTGCAAATTTTTATATCTACATAATATTCACTTAGACGCCATTACATTTTGAAGGATATCTGAATAGTGCTTCTAAATTTTTATTTAAATATTTTACTATGAAAACTTTATATTTCTTCAACGCCATCTTATGAAAGTGGACAAATTTTGCAAATTTTTATATCTACATAATATTCACTTAGACGCCATTACATTTTGAAGGATATCTGAATAGTGCTTCTAAATTTTTATTTAAATATTTTACTATGAAAACTTTATATTTCTTCAACGCCATCTTATGAAAGTGGACAAATTTTGCAAATTTTTATATCTACATAATATTCACTTAGACGCCATTACATTTTGAAGGATATCTGAATAGTGCTTCTAAATTTTTATTTAAATATTTTACTATGAAAACTTTATATTTCTTCAACGCCATCTTATGAAAGTGGACAAATTTTGCAAATTTTTATATCTACATAATATTCACTTAGACGCCATTACATTTTGAAGGATATCTGAATAGTGCTTCTAAATTTTTATTTAAATATTTTACTATGAAAACTTTATATTTCTTCAACGCCATCTTATGAAAGTGGACAAATTTTGCAAATTTTTATATCTACATAATATTCACTTAGACGCCATTACATTTTGAAGGATATCTGAATAGTGCTTCTAAATTTTTATTTAAATATTTTACTATGAAAACTTTATATTTCTTCAACGCCATCTTATGAAAGTGGACAAATTTTGCAAATTTTTATATCTACATAATATTCACTTAGACGCCATTACATTTTGAAGGATATCTGAATAGTGCTTCTAAATTTTTATTTAAATATTTTACTATGAAAACTTTATATTTCTTCAACGCCATCTTATGAAAGTGGACAAATTTTGCAAATTTTTATATCTACATAATATTCACTTAGACGCCATTACATTTTGAAGGATATCTGAATAGTGCTTCTAAATTTTTATTTAAATATTTTACTATGAAAACTTTATATTTCTTCAACGCCATCTTATGAAAGTGGACAAATTTTGCAAATTTTTATATCTACATAATATTCACTTAGACGCCATTACATTTTGAAGGATATCTGAATAGTGCTTCTAAATTTTTATTTAAATATTTTACTATGAAAACTTTATATTTCTTCAACGCCATCTTATGAAAGTGGACAAATTTTGCATATTTTTATATCTACATAATATTCACTTAGACGCCATTACATTTTGAAGGATATCTGAATAGTGCTTCTAAATTTTTATTTAAATATTTTACTATGAAAACTTTATATTTCTTCAACGCCATCTTATGAAAGTGGACAAATTTTGCATATTTTTATATCTACATAATATTCACTTAGACGCCATTACATTTTGAAGGATATCTGAATAGTGCTTCTAAATTTTTATTTAAATATTTTACTATGAAAACTTTATATTTCTTCAACGCCATCTTATGAAAGTGGACAAATTTTGCATATTTTTATATCTACATAATATTCACTTAGACGCCATTACATTTTGGAGGATATCTGAATAGTGCTTCTAAATTTTTTAACTATCAAATATTTCAAAGTGACCCCAAGCTCAGGAAACTTAAAATTTGAAATTTTTATTTTCAAATTGGTAAAAAGCCACATCACTTACATAAAATGGCATTGAAGAATCATAATAAAATATTTAAATAAAAAAATAATTTAACAAAATCATTTCATGAAAATGCTGAATATTTTCCATACAAAATTTGAATGACTTGTTAGTGAGGAGTTTAGCGTTGGCCAAAACCCACTCGTTTTTTCCACAATGTCAATAAATATACTTTTTCGTAAGCAATTATTTGTTGACTTCAAAACCAAAGTTGTTATAACCTACCCGTTTAGACGAATATAATATAATAAGATAGATGGATTTCGTTCACCTATAGCACAAGCATTTATGCTTATTTTAGGGAACATAGGAAGATGTATATGTAAATGTATAACAAGAACATATTCATTTTTTTTTTTAATTAAAAAATTATATATATTCAAGTATTACTATGTTTTATTTCAAGTATTATTAAGTTTTGAGCGAAAAACCCGTTGATTATTTCTTTTGATTAAAAAATAATTAATATTTTGTGACTTTCAGGTGGCAGCGCAGAACTGTCGCAAGCGTAAACTGGATCAGATAACGTCGCTGGCCGACGAGGTGCGCGACGCACGCACTCGCAAACAGAGACTTCAGAGGGAACATCAGATGCTGCTGTCCGAGAGGCAGAGGACCAAGGAACACTTTGCTGCTCTCTACAGACACGTCTTTCAGGTAACTCAAACATAACTCAAATCTTATGGAATACCCAGTACAAGGTTTACATTAACTCGTTGGATCAAATTCAGAATGAATTCATTAAATATTCAAACTACCGTCGCAACAATAGATACTAACCAACCTACTATACTAACTTCTTTGACCACGCGACGCACAATTTCAGACCTCATGTTCCTTCACAGCAAACTAAATGGAAACATAGAATGCCACGAAATTCTTACCAATATTAAATTTAATACATCTACTCACTGAACAAGACATACGTCACATTTCTTCCCCAATATCTGTTAAACAAATGCTTCCAAAAACGCTCCGATTAACAGAATGATAAACTTAATCAACTATTATGAAAAAAATGCCGACTAAAGGCCCCCATTCACGATCGTGCCATCCTGCCAAACGGCTTGCCATCACTCCAAATGCGCTTCTTCACGTCAGCTTGATATGTAGTTCATTGTGAATGATTAGCTACTAGAGGTCTTCCCATAGTCCAATCTCTCGAATGAATCTTAAGATCTTCAGTGGGCTGGCTTCTCTGATTTGTGTTTCATCAGCTATGTGAGTGCCAAATATTCTGGCTCTTGTTTGCATCAGTGTTCCACAGTCCTTGAGCAGGTGTAGCGGAGTTTCATGTTCGTCTAGGCAGAATCTGCATAGATGCATGTCTGCTAAGTTCATTGTGCATAGGTGTTTATTTAATCTACAATGTCCAGTCAGTGTCCTGATGAGAATTCTTATATTTTCTCTGTTAAGAGAAAGAATTTTTTTAGATCTTTTAGCTGAGAAGCCTGGGATCATTGATTTTGCATGCTTTTGTCCTGATAGGTTAAGCCAGTTTTGTTTAGCTTTTTCTAGCATGTTGTTGTATAATATTGTTTTGATGACACTATTGGTTAAGAAGCAGTAAGGTTCTGGTCCATAGGTAACTGAATCAGCTCCCATAGACCTTAGATAATGTAAGAGCGTGTATGAGACGATGCATGGACATGAAGGAAGTTAGATATGTATGTCAAGAGAGGAAGGAGTCTGGCATTCTGTTGCCAAATGAAATTAGATGGGTGGTGGCAGAGCAGTTAGTGAGTTGGGTTGGTGATCCAATGATCGCGACTTCGAATCCAGCCACAACTGATTTCATTTATACTTAGTTTAGAGAATACTATATGAAGATGTATAATATGTACTTGTCAATGGAAAAAAAATGAAATTGTAATTTCTTGTTACAGCATCTTCGAGATTCGGACGGGAATCCATTGTCATCTCAACAGTACTCCTTGCAGCAGGCCGCCGATGGCGCTGTAGTCCTCGTACCGCGCTCCACATCCAGAAATTCTTCTACGACAGGTAGAGACTATAGTTTCATTTGTTTTATTATTTATTCTTGACATTATTTAACAATTATTATCACATGATTCCCAATCTCAATAGGATTATGACCCGAATGCACAGTCCTAGGTAACTAAATACTAACTCCTAACCTCACTGGAGTATTTAGTATTATTAAGTAAGCAATTGCTTTGCAGAGACATCACTAACTAAATACTACGCCAAACTTAAGGTCGATGGCATAGAATTTCACATTATTGTGTATGAAGAAAAGAGATAGATAGCTTTCTATGGGCTTAGAAAGCTATAAATAAATAAATAAATTAGGATGAATTTTATAGCGCCGTTTTTGTGATAACCTCACCTGAAGTGCGCTTTGGTGCTATCTATCTCTTTTTTGACGTTTGCCGTTTAAAATGTTTTTTGCTATAACAACACAAACATATGTAACCAACTTCACACTGACAGCTGGATGTCACGATTTTTTTGAAATTCCACCGAATTTTCAGCATCTCGTATGGATCTCCGAATACTCTGTTTGGTATTTGATTTTACAAAATTACCAAATAGATATTTGACGAAGTTGTTAAAATCATCATCCATCGAAAACATCTCGTATTTTATTATTAAACCACTCGTAAGGTTCCTCGCTATCAACCTTAGTTTTTGACAATTCGCAAATGTTAGTTTACGCAGACGCGCATGCGCTAAGTATTTAGATATGTCTCTGCAATGCAATTCTCATACAAAAAAATCGTGCTATGGGTGAACGAAATTGGTCGTGGCAGGATTCGAACACGCGACCACTGGATTACTTACGCAGCTTTGTACATGTGGCGAGTGATAGACAAAATATAGTGGGTCGATTGTGTACCCCGTTAATACATACAAGTTTTGCACAGCACTACTACACTTACAATGGGGTGGTGTGGTTCAATCAACTTGAAACAGATTTGAGACTGGCAATTGAACATAATGATTTTAAAAGAAAAATAAAGAATAAATTATACTTATTAAATTTGACTGATATGTAAATATTATATTAACTTCTTTTTGTATAGATAATAATTATGTATATATATAATATTTTGTGTATTTTGTATTAAATTGTCTCCTTTACACACGGTAAAGGGAAATATGTTTTTTCTTACTGTGCATATTTTCTATATAGTTTGATTGTTTGATATTTTGTATAATATGTATTTTGAACTTAATAAAAAAATAAAAATAAAATCATTAATGTTTGATTTCAGACCGCCACATGAGCTCGAACGGCACTTCGGAGGACGAACTTGAACGCATCAAACTGAAACACAGAAAGAGCTTCGATCAATGATCGGCATGGAGCGGCGGGTGCACACGTTCGTCTGGGACTCGGTTTGCGCAGTGGACGAGCAGTTAGGGGACGCGAGTTGCGCAGTCGCAGGGAACGAAACAACAACCTGAAGTGAGGACCAAGATCGCGGCTTCGACCAATCAGAAGAGATGCCAAGAATATTATTATCGGTTTAATATTACATTATGTAACTTCGGTGAAAAACCCTTGGATCGTGAGCGCCATCTGTTGATTCATTTCAAAGCTCTCGTTAACCGATGCCTATTCGTACGATGCTTTGCTCTACGACACGATATGTAATGTTTTTACACTATGCCATTTGTTGCACCTTAGATACATGTTGGCCAGGTGCAGAGTTCAACACCCAGTGGAGACACACTTTAACCTTTTTAAGATGAGTGCCATGCATAGATTCATATCTCGGTAAATTCGTACTTGTTTGAGACAATAGCTTTATAAATATTACTCCCATATATTTTACTTCAAGACATCTGTTGGTGTATCATCAAAACAGCTGTTAAATTATTTAAAAAATTAAGAACTCGTAATTCATCGAAAATCACCGTGGCCAAATTCGAACTCTTCCACCCTTTGTAAGGATCTAATAATCGGCGCATATTCTTTATCTACACCAAATGTCGGAAGGATCACGTAACATATTGATGCCGCCGTGTCCTTTTTGCGTATTGAGATAACCACAATAACATTATTCTTCATTTATCTTATGTTTATATTATGAAGTGTTCAATTTCTTTGTGAATATGTGATCTTTTGTTTATCTTTGATCTTTTTATCACGATATATCTACATCGTAAGTTTCTTTTAAACCGTTGTTATATTCAATCAAAACTAATTAAAAAAATACTGTATACGTGGCGGCGAAATTCCATCCGTCCGTAGATAATCCAAGTACTTTTTCCTACTCGTCTTAATTGGGTTAATTAATTATCTTTTCAATTACTAATCGTAAGTGACAACTTAAGATTATTATTAATTGTATGCATCCTTAACGATTGGTGAAGGTTCGTTCAATACACGCACCACTATCAAAAAAACAATTAAAACAGGCACAGTTTTAGAGAGGTTTGGGTGAGTTATGACTTTTTGAATTCATAGATTGACCAAATAAATCTAGTATAATAATAATTCGTTGAGACAGAGGGCTCACGATTCAAGGTATCGCCGTACGTCATAAATAATCAAACACGCAGAGTAAATAATGTTTTTTATTATTTATACACAATTGAACTTCTTGTGGTTAAAAACGACCACGACTGTAAATAGAAATGTATATAAAATAATTATTATATAGTTTTATACGTACATAGTACCTATTTGTAACATTATTGTCACACGTTAGTCTATAGTCATGATGTAACAAAGCTGCTCGTTGTTAACGATCATTTAATGTATTTTTTTTTTTTGATGGGTGGCGACACTATTCTGAATTCAATCTCGTTTTTTATGATTTTCGAAAATGGAATAAGTCGTTTTGAACTGTTCCACATTCTACACAGCGAGGAAGAAGAAAATTTAATTAACTTGGCTTTATGTGTCTCAATACAGGTTTCAGAGCTGTGCGCTCCTTTATCATGGGCTCCTTTCGTAAAGTAGCCTGATAATACGGCGGTTATTTCCTGAACAAAAATCAATGGTTTGAAACATTGTTTTGCATTTGAAATAGTTTTTTCGTATTTCAAAACAATTGAATTTTTTTTCAGTCGAATCAAAGAAATATTTCGCTATTTTAAATACGGAATATTAGCAATGTTCTATTTGAAAAAATATTTAATTCAATGTTAGTGTTACCATAATAAAAAAAAACGTTAGAAATAATGTTGCACTACTTATCGCAACAAAAATAATTAGGTTCTGAAATAAAAAAATTTCGTTGTCATAATCTGGGACGCAAGTCTGGTCCGACCCGCGAAATCAAAACCCTCGTGATTACCCATATCATGGATATAACTATTATATGGAATTCTATAATATCTATAGATGTCATAATAACAGACCAGACTTGCCCCCCTGATTTCAATTTGGAAATATACGGGCTCATATATATTTTTTTTTTTTTTTTTTTTTTTTTTTTTTTTTTTTTTTAATATAAAAAAATGAATATGTCCTTGTTAAACAAGTACATATACATCTTCCTACGTTCCCTAAAATAAGCATAAATGCTTGTGCTATAGGTGAACGAAATCGGTCGAGGCAGGATTCGAATTCGCGACCACTGGATTACTAGCCCAGTGCGCTAACCGCTCTGCCATCCACCCATCTATATATTAATCTATAGTAGGTATTTGTTTTTGAGAAGTAATACCAAAATTAATTCTTGATTAAATATATATTTTTTGAATTTAGAACCGTGTTGCCACTACAACATTTTTTAAATCTTTCATTTTGAACTATTTTGACAGTTGATACCTGTTTATTTGTACTAAAAAATGATCAAAGATTGTGAAATATTACTAAATGTAGTAATATTTTTTTGTGTATGTATGTATATAAGTACCTATATATTTTTTTTAAGTTTCATTTCTACTTTTGATGTTGGAAGTATTGATGTTTTAAAAAAAACGATTTTATTTATCAAAAATATTTATTTTGTAGACATGAATTTTCCTTAAAAAAAAAAAAATTCAAAATTGGAATGCGACGGTGTGGTCAGAAGTGAAATTTTTTTTTTTTATTTTTCAGTGATGTATTTTTTTAAAACTTTTTTCTGTGGTAACTAAATTCATTCCCTTTTAAAAACCAGTGATGTTTTTAAAAATATTTTAATTTATGTTATATTATAGTTTAGTTATTGTTTGCTCATATTGCATAGATAAAATATACATTTTGTTTATAGAATGTAATTTGAAAACAGAATCTGAGAGACTGAAAGAACTGTGAAAAGATAAAAAGAAAAAGAATAGATAAATGAGTAGCATTGTAACTTTTATTGTATTGTACTTATTAGAAAAAATGTTTATTCTATGGTTTAATTTTAACCCGTGATGAATATTGAATTGTTTAAAAACGCTAGAATAATATTATCAACATTTTTTATGGCAATCTATTTGATTGATTTTTCATTCCCTAGTAATATTTATTTCTTTTCATTTTATGTATCATTTGTCATTTTTTTTTAATTTGGAATCGTCTTTGAAATTCATTATTTTATAAGAATTATTATGTTTCATATATTTTGCTTGAAACTCAATTTCTTTTCATAAATTTTGACTGAGGATTAATATCATTTCAAAAATTTCGCTTGAAATTGAATATTATTTCATACATTTTGCTTGAAACTAAATTTCATTTAATAAATTTTGATTGAACATAAATATCATTTCTTACATTTTCTTTGAAACTGAATTTTATTTCATACATTTTACTTGAAACCAAATTTCATTTTATAAATTTCGATTGAAAATAAATATCATAATATCATACATTTTGTTTGAAACTGAATTGTATTTCATATATTTCGCTTGAAACAGATTTTTATTTCATACATTTTACTTGAAACTAAATTTCATTTTATAAATTTTGATTGAAAATATATATCATATCATACATTTTGTTTGAAATTGAATTTTATTTCAAACATTTTCCTTGAAACTGAATTTTATTTCATACATTTTACTTGAAACCAAATTTCATTTTATAAATTTCGATTGAAAATAAATATCATAATATCATACATTTTGTTTGAAACTGAATTGTATTTCATATATTTCGCTTGAAACAGAATTTTATTTCATACATTTTACTTGAAACTAAATTTCATTTTATAAATTTTGATTGAAAATAAATATCATATCATACATTTTGTTTGAAACTGAATTTTATTTCAAACATTTCCCTTGAAACTGAATTTTATTTCATACATTTTACTTGAAACTAAATTTCATTTTATAAATTTCGATTGAAAATAAATATCATAATATCATACATTTTGTTTGAAACTGAATTGTATTTCATATATTTCGCTTGAAACAGAATTTTAATTCATACATTTTACTTGAAACTAAATTTCATTTTATAAATTTTGATTGAAAATATATATCATATCATACATTTTGTTTGAAACTGAATTTTATTTCAAACATTTCCCTTGAAACTGAATTTTATTTCATACATTTTACTTGAAACTAAATTTCATTTCATAAATTTTGATTGAAAATGAATATCGCTTGGAACAGAATTTCATTTCATACATTTTGCTTGAAATTATATTTCATTTCATAAATTTTGATTAAAAATAAATATCATTTCATACATATTGTTTGTAAATGAATTTCATTTCATGAATTTTGCTTGAAACTGAATTTTCGCTTGTTGTTAATATACTAAAATTGATTAAAAATTAAATATTTCGATTGTTATTATAGTACATCGAAATTTGTAATACTTGTAACAAAAATGAATTTAATGAAATAGAAAACATTTAAATTAATTTATGTTTCCATTGAGACAGCAGGCCTTGCGACCTGTCATCGGAGAGTCACATGTATTTTTTTTTATTGAAGATTATTAGTCATCTTTTGTATTTTTGGCTTCTCTCAAAAAATCCCCGTTTATTTGTGACTCTTAAAATAAATTTAATAAATTTCAATAAAGTGTATATCGTTCTGAAAATTTGTACTAGACAATAATCATTTACAGTAATCAATAAAGGATATAAAATTTCATTTTATTATTTTTCATAGAAAAAAAATATAGGTATATTGTTTATTAAAGTTT
The DNA here is from genome assembly GCA_963576475.1 of Molanna angustata. Lineage (NCBI taxonomy): Eukaryota > Metazoa > Arthropoda > Insecta > Trichoptera > Molannidae > Molanna > Molanna angustata. The sequence continues at coordinate 6,304,339 of OY754983.1, read as the reverse complement.
TTCTTTTACATTATCAACAGACATTTGATCATTTTATGTTTTCGATAAAACTAAAAAGGAATAGATATTTGTAATATTGGTATTTTTACAATTCATTCTACAAATATATAATGTGTAAATATGGCTGACGTGTATTGAAGTCGTCGAAACGATTGTTCTAGGATTTCATAATTTGTAAACAAACACCACATTATAAGGAATATATTGAGTTGACATACCAAACACATTCAATGTTAATGAATCGAATATTAATTATTCATATCACTCACTTTACCATTGTTAAACCTCGTATAAGTGTATAGGCCTCCACATCACATTCACAAACTGTCAGAGGAATGTACCATCGGAAAATTGCTTAAAACTTCTCACTTTCGCAGAGCCAAAAAGTAAGCAAAATCACCCATGGAATGGTCTCTTACTATAAAACGGCGCTGGCCGATTTACTAATGATATTAATAACAATTAAGCACTACAAATAATAACACTCAATTATTATTATTACCATTATACACTTCCTCAAAATAATTAGCAGATCAATGCGTAAATTGTAAATTATTTAAAAGAGCAAAATAAAATGCAACAAACGCATCATCAAGCTTTCAATTGGGAATAGTTCACCCATCCAGATACTTAACATATCAAAGGATTAGGCTCTGAGGAGGTCTCTATACTACCTAAAAACCCTACTGATTCCCTAATATTAACGCTTAAAAAATCTCAACGATTCTACATATATTCATTATTACCGTTTTTTGCATTTTTACTATTAAGTTTTTCGATAAATCTGAAATTTCTAAATTACGGATTAACGATTTTGGAATAATGCCAGTGGCTGAAATAATGAACGGTAATATTATTATTTTACGAGAATGCCAAAGTCTTTTAATCTCATTACCTAAAGCGGTGTATTTTCTAATTTTTTCATCAAAAGTTTTTATAATATTACTAGAATTTGGAATAGCCACGTCGCAAATATATGTTATTTTTTTAATTTTATCATGTATTATTAAATCGGGTCTGTTATGTTGAATTGACCGGTCAGTTAATATTGTTTTATCGTAATAAATTGAAATAGTAATATTTGGTTATTATTATCAGAGATGATTTCGATTAGTCTTGTATCGGCTTTTTCAATTGATAAAATACAATATAAACTTTAATCCTTTCCATACCATCATGCCCCTTTCCTATTTGGGGTAGGCAGATAGTGCCGAACGCCAGACTCCTCTTTCTTGACATACTCTTCTGTTGTTCTTACTTGTAACTTTTCCATTTTTCAAAATTCCATTAATGTGATCGTGCCAAATTTTCCTTGTCCGACCTCTACTTTTCGTTCCTCTTTTATCAGCCTTGTATACTTTCTTGTCATCTCTCATTCTTTCTATGTGGCCAAACCGACTTAGGGCATTTATTTTCATCTTACTTACAATATCTCTCTCAATCAGATTGGTCGATGGCAGAGCAGTTAGCGCGCTGGGCTAGTAATCCAGTGGTCGCGAGTTCAAATCCTGCCTCGACCAATTTCGTTCACCTATAGCACAAGCATTTACGCTTATTTTAGGGAACGTAGGAAGATGTATATGTACTTGTTTAACAAGGATATATTCATTTTTTAAAAAAAAATCATATATTCTCGTCTAATATCCTCATTTCTTATTCTATCATACACCGTTTTACCATACATTCATCTTACTGACCTTATTTCAGCCGTATTAACTCTACTTTCATGCGTCTTCTGCCATGTCCATGTCTCACTAGCATACATTAGAGTCGGTACGACGAAACCATTGTGTACTGCGAGCATTGCTTGCCTCGAAATAATTGGGTCAGCCATTACAGATCTTAATGCACCATTCACTCTATTACCTGCCTTTATATATATATTCCTCCTTTTCCTCATGACAGGAAAGTGGCTGTAGTCCGTCGCCACACGTATGTCCCGCCTCCATGCCAATCTGTTTTGGGCTGAACGCACAGCACCAGTCACCGAAGACCCCATTGTGGACTTAACCAAATCACTCCATCTGGTCGATGAGCGACCACGAGATCTCCGTCCTTCCACGCTGCCCATCACAACAAGCTTCTCGAGGCAGTCTGGTTCCCTTCTGGCAATGTGTCCAAAGAATTGAAGGATACATCTGTAACATATCCTTGATTTACAGCTCGTCTATCTGCCTTTACTCTCCTTTTAATCCTTGAATTCAATATATTTTGTTAGAATATTATCTATGCAGAATCATTCTTACGCAATTGATAAATTAAGTCAGTTTTAAAAACCCTATTTGTTACGGCCCATTTTTCTCGTAAAATACAATATGTTATATTCCTGCGTCGTTTTTTATGACTTCAATATATGTATGCGATGGCAAAAAAATATTTTTAATTGTAAAAATTAGCATGTAAATTACTGTTAATATATTATTATTAATATTAATGTTATTGTTGTAAATGTTTTGGGTATGGAAGAATTTTTGTTTATTTAAAGTATAGTAAAAAAAATACACATTATGCTCAATCATACATACTAATAATGTTTTTTACATTTTTATATGCATATTATAACTTATTAATAAATTATTACTGTCATATTTATTTGTTAATATTAATAATAATCATAGACAAATACGTTTTTCTTTTCTCTATGCAATCACCGCAGTGTAGGGTATGTTTAACTTGAAAGTGCATTTCGTGGTTATGTCGGTATGATTGCATTTGGTGTTGTTTTGCGTTTGAAACTAGATGTTCCCTACAATTACGAAAAAAAAAAATTGTATAAGATTTTCTGACAAATTGTTCTAAAAATAATTGGGTTTTGTTTTCAATAATAATTATAGATGTCAACTTTTATTCTTTCATATACAACGACTCTTTCTGTTTTTTTACATTTTTTTACTATTAAGTTTTAAACATGACATTAAAGGAACTTAATTTGGCGTAATGGCAACATTATTCAGTTTTTTTACTGACAGACAATGGTACCAACATTATCATCAAGTGAACTTGTAAGTGAAACATACACTACTAATTTAATGGGCACTATGTATAGTTAAAAAAATTATCTATATAACTATATGGCGCATTTTTAATAGAGTTTTATGTGGAAAGCTACATGACGTCCAATTCAGTAACTTTTTAAATTAAAATAGGAACGTTCAAAAAATTTTGAATTAAGCTCATTTGAACTTGATTTTGTATTCTGTAACTGACGTTGTTCGTAAAACTAAAATCTATAAAATTAGTGCACAGTAGATAATTATTTTAACTCAAATTGTCTATGGCGCAGACTACGCGTGCATTCTGTTCGGCCATGTTTATTTATATCATGTCACCTAGCATTTCAATTAATCTACACTAATATTATTTGGTTTTTATTTTCATCATAACGCAACACTTGTAAAGTATCCATTTGTTTTTTTCCGTACACAACTGATGTTTTCAACCTAACTAAAATATCCCGGATTGCTGTGAAAATAACTAGTACGATTGCTCTGAAAATAACTAGTACGATTGCTCTGAAAATAACTAGTACGATTGCTCTGAAAATAACTAGTACGATTGCTGTGAAAATAACTAGTACGATTGCTCTGAAAATAACTAGTACGATTGCTGTGAAAATAACTAGTACGATTGCTCTGAAAATAACTAGTACGATTGCTGTGAAAATAACTAGTATGATTCCAGTTAGGTGTGGACTAAAATGAGAAACATTTTGACAGTTGATTTGAATTAAATGTGGTTATAGAATAGGGAATTGAACTAATTCTTGACTTACTTCAAGTAAGAACGTTCCTATTTCAGCATTATAGAATATCAACTTGGACCAAGTGTAATAGGAATGTACCTATTTTAGCCGGAACGTTCTTGTAAAGTTATTGAATGGAATTTACTATCCACTACTGTAGAATGGTATCATAATAATATAGAGAGTTGAGTTTATTGCAATTGGCACACTCTAAAAGACATAATTTCAATCAAGCACATATAAATACAATTATATAGCATCACGCGCATATCACACATTGTGAGATGAACAACGACAGGTGCGCGACACATGATGCATGAATCTCCACACACCAGTCTTGTCTCACCTATAAAGGCACAACATTCAGAATAAGTTGTTGAACCTCATTGCTGAACTATTGTCAGTTGTATTTTCTATTTCCCTTCCTTTATGGGACACCCGAAAAAAATTGTAATTGAAGATTGAAAGCATTATTCTATCCCTGTGCCCCTCACTTCATAAAATACATAAATTTAGAGCCGTTTGTTTTCCATAGACAACTGTACATTTTTCTCAACGACGTAACTGTCAAAAACTTCTTTTTACAAATTATTTTTCACAGTTAAAATGTATTCAGAGATTGTCGAACTTTGAATACATATTGATTATATTTAATGTCGACAAATGCGCCGTCTAGATATTATTGAAACATTTGTATAAAAATCTGTTGTTATTTCAGACAATACCTATAAAAATGATCAATCTGCATTTTTTTTAAATTGCCTATGGTGATGTACTAATCATAGATTTTTTATTATAATATACTAGATATCGTAGTTAGCAGATTTTGTATGTATCGAAGTGAGGCATTTTTCCGGGGGATTTTTGACGTTTTGGTTGGCAGACCACATCGTTTTTCTATAGAGAATAAAGACTAATGTGAATTGTTTTCGGATTTATTTGTGGAAAAAAAAACACTTTGTTTTAAGATTTAGAGCAGTGCTTCGCAACCGGTGTGCCATGAGCCGGATACAGGTGTGCTGCGCTCAAATTCAATGTATTTGACATTTTACATATATGTATGTATACTTTTTAAATAAAAAACAAAAAACACATTGTAAAATTTGTGTATAACTAAAATACCCATATATTTTAGCTTTTGGTGTGCCGCGGAATTCTAGGATGAATTTTGGTGTGTCGTAGGTGAGAAAAGGTTGCGGAGCACTGATTTAGAGAACAGTTATCTAGGATGTGTTGAAATGTATGGAAAACTGAAATATGTTGGCAACCAAAACGTCTACGCGCAATATTCCATGACTCACTTTTTGCACGGAGTACTACATTTAGTATATTATAGTTAAAATCTATGGTACTAATTAATTCCATTGGCAACACGATGTTCTAATAGAAATAATAACTTTGAACGCATTTCTGTAATCAATTAAAAAAAAATATGACTTTTCTGATACGATTCATTTTGATTTTTATTATATACATTATGAATAATACAGAATATAATTTATTTTTCTACGCCGTATAGATTGTCTTTGAATACAATAAATATAGTGTAAATAATATTGAAATCTTTGAATGGCAATATCGACCGAGTGTTGCATTAATATAAGATTGCTTTATGGGAGTTGTCAATAATTCATAGACAAAAGATAGCTATTTTTATCAGCTTGTGTATAAAAAAATGAATGTTTCGTATATTCATATATTTTCTCTATGTACAAATTTGAAATTGAGTAAATGGAATGCCTATATCATATTTTAAAATGAATTAGAGATAAAAAAAGTGTTTTGAATGGTGTAAGGAACTAATTGTAAATGAAATATTTACCTATTGTAAAATAAGACAAATTTTAAATGTATCAGAGTTTTTAAAAAATGGCAATACATAATTATTATATTATTTCCATAGATTTCAATGGACAATACACAATGTAAAAAAAATGTTTTGATTTTATTTAATTCCACCATTTCCTACAAACAAGAGTGCCACGACAGAGGAGATAAAAGAAACTTTCGAAAAAAGCATTCCTGAAATTTTTCCAATCATGGATTCAATGAGAGTACGGTAGAACTGTTAATGTTAAAATAATAAAAGACATATTGTATAAGTAAAATTATATTCGATTTAATATGATAATACAATCACAATTTGTATGAAAACAGCGCAGGGAACACGAAGGAAGTGACCATAGAGAAAAGAAAGCAAAGACAATGAGTAGAAGTTAAACCATTGATAAATATTAATGCTTTTTATCATTATCCAGATTAACATCACACCATAGCGAGGCTGCGTTATTTATAAATAATAGAATAGTAAATAAATAATGAACACTTCCTTGCACCCTGCGCAAGTGGCGAATTTATATATTTTCAAATAAAAAAAACATTCGAGTGGGAGATTAGCACGCATTTACGAATTCAAAAATAAAATTAGATACTTAAAATAAAATCACCTACTTAAAATGAGTTAATTGATTTCAAATTTATATCTTTTTCTTCCGTCCGTAACAATGTCTTTACACAGGCATTGCATTCATGTGGTTTTTCATCCGAATGATTTCTTAGTTTATGTCTGTTTAAATATCTCCTTTTCGAGAAAACGTCTTCCCACAGACATTGCATTCATGTGCTTTTTCATCCGAATGAATAAATATATGTTGATTTAAATTGATTTAAATGTCCTTTTTGAGAAAATGTCTTCCTACAGATATTGCATTCATGTGGTTTTTCACCCGAATGAGTTAGCACATGTTGGTTTTAAACTCATTTTCAATAAAATGTCTTCCCACAGTCATCGCATTCATGTGCTTTTTCATCCGAATGAGTTACTTTATGTCTGTTTAAATTATCTTTTAGAGAAAATGTCTTCCCGCAGACATTGCATTCATGTGATTTTTCACCCGAATGAGTTAGTCCATGTCTGTTTAAAACTCCTTTATGAGAAAACGTTTTCCCACAGACAGTGCATTCATGTGGTTTTTTATCCGAATGAGTTGTTAGTTTATGTCTGTTTAAATTTCCTTTTATAAAAAATAACTTCCCGCAGATATTGCATTCATGTGGTTTTTCACCCGAATGAGTTAGCACATGTTGGTTTTGTGGCGCAACCGCCGATTGCGCCGCGTAGCTGAGTTACACCGGCAGGCGCCATCTTGCCCTGCGCCGTATTCACAGCCCGTCTCCTATTTAAGGGGAAGCACAGCGCGCCCAGACCATTCCGTCATCCAGATCTCGAAGCAAGGCATCACGCTGCCCGACCGCTCGTCGTCGTTCAAATCGTCCGCGTTTCAAATTTACATTTATATTCATTAAATAATAACTCGACATTTCTGTACCAAGTAATATTAGTAAGCACCAATTGTAATCAGCAACTTGATAAATAAAAGAGTAAGTTCAATTTCCTGTTATATCTTTCAATCTGTCAACCATTCCTACCTGAGTAATATTTGATAATAATATTTAATCTATTGTATACGGTATCGCAGTTGCTTGGTCGATCAATCTGTGGCTCAGCTGTCGGGACTCTCCGAACAGACGGCCTCCAGGTTCGAACCAAGCGGTTGAGATATCATTTGGGTTGTATGTAGCTGAAGGCGGACAAACAGGTAATACCTACACGTCCAACTGACCGACCTTACCACCTCAATTACAGGCGTGTATACCAGCTCACGCTGGTATGCAATCGCTTCCAACCAAGTGACCACTCTGGCACTTTAGTAAGCTCTACATACTACAAATACCTTTTTCTAACCCCAAAGTTTAAAACTCCTTTTCGAGAAAATGTCTTCCCACAGTCATCGCATTCATGTGTTTTTTCATCCGAATGAGTTACTTTATGCCTGTTTAAATTATCTTTTAGAGAAAATGTCTTCCCGCAGACATTGCATTCATGTGATTTTTCACCCGAATGAGTTAGTCCATGTCTGTTTAAAACTCCTTTATGAAAAAACGTCTTCCCACAGACAGTGCATTCATGTGGTTTTTCGTCCGAATGAGTTATTAGTTTATGTCTGTTAAGATTTCCTCTATGAGAAAATGTCTTTCCACAGCCATTGCATTCATATGGTTTTTCATCCAAATGACTGAATATATGTTGATTTAAATGTGATCTTCGAGAAAATGCCTTGCCACAGATATTGCAATCATGTGGTTTTTCACCCGAATGAGTTAGTCCATGATTATTTAAATCTCCTTTTCGAGAAAACGTCTTCCCACAGACATTGCATTTATGTGCTTTTTCATCCGAATGACTAAATATATGTTGATTTAAATGTCCTCTATGAGAAAATGTCTTCTCACAGATATTGCATTCATGTGGTTTTTCACCCGAATGAGTGAGATAATGTTGTTTTAAATGTTCTTTTCGAGAAAATGTCTTACCACAAATATTGCATTCATGTGCTTTTTCATCCGAATGAATAAATATGTTGATTTAAATGTCCTTTTTGAGAAAATGTCTTCCCACAGATATTGCATTCATGTGGTTTTTCACCCTAGTGAGTGAGATAATGTTGTTTTAAATATTTTTTTCGAGAAAATGTCTTACCACAAATATTGCATTCATGTGGTTTTTCGCCTGAATGAGTTCGTTTATGTTTGTTTAAATCTCCTTTTTTAGAAAATATTTTTTCGCTGACGTTACATTCATAAGAAGTATGTATAGATTTATTTATTATGTCTTCATTTCCAAGGACTGAGTGATCTTCGATTTCTTTTTTTAAATTGACTTCACATTCTTCAATGGCAATTGGAAAATAAGGAAATTCTTCACCAATGTATTTATCTATTGAAAGAGTATGTTCATTTTTTATTCTTATTTTTGTCTTTTGGTTTACTGGATTATTCATTCTATTATGTTATTGTGTAATATGAGCTTGATATTTCCATATGTATTGTGATCGATATATTTCCATGCATTATGATATCAAAGAAACCCAATAACCATTATTTTACTTCGGCCTAATGTATTTCTTCTATTAATTCTAGGAACGGATTATAGCGGCCTCCCAGGCCTTGTTTATATATTTAAGCATTGTCTTTTCTATTGAAAATAAATTTGAAATGTAAAATGCATTTGGCAGATTCCTGGAATCTTGGTTGCCACCCGGCGGTACGGATTGATTCTTCAGTTTAACCACCCCCCCCCTCCCCTACTCCATGTTTCACGGGCGCTGGGTCGCCCTGCTGTGGCCAGTCAGTTGTCATTCGGTAGGAGTCAGTGGTTGGTCGGTAGTTGTAGAGACCCGCGTGCGAGAGTGCGAGTTTGCTAGGCTATCGGACGGCCTTAGCATTTTTTCTTTTAATTGTATAAAGTAGTAAAGTTCTTTTCAGGTTCTCTACCTATCATCGGGGGTGTTTTTAAGATAGTTTAAGTTACTATTAAAAATAACTTTTAAGAATAAAAATAACTTAAATAATCGCATAATAGTGAATAAGTGTGTTTCAGGTCCATCTAACCAACGAGGGGTGAATTTAAGATAGTTTTAAGTTATTTTCAATTAATAAAAAGTGATATTATGTAGTGTAAGTATTTCATCTACAGCCCCGTAACGAGAGCAGCGGTTGGTAAGATCTTTCCAATTTATATATTATTCTGCCATGCCTGGATTTTTTGTGTATATATCCTTTCAGACTTCTTCAGAGACAGCGTTTAATGTATGTTATGTATTTTTCTTTTCAGACACATCGCAGCCGATTATGTTTTATTAGATTTTTATTTTCAGAGGCAGAGTTTAATGTTGATGAGACCTCTCGTCTACCACGAGGAAACATCAAGCCAAGGTGTGGGGAAGAAAAGGAGAGAAATGATGACGACACTTAAAATTTGTTTTAGTACGGCGCTTTTTTATTTATAATGTTCACAAATGGTCCATGGCGATAAAATAATAAAAAAAAAACAAAAACAACAGACAACAAATAAAACAGAAAGACGTGGCATCTATCGAAACGAACTGTCAAACACACGCGAACACACGAAAAGACGCCGACCAGAATATACCGCCCCAGGGTACAGCGACATCCTTACTCCAGGCATGTCACTGTCTTCCACGTGGTGACGGTAGATCGGTGGGGCCCAGCCTCTGCGTCAGGCTAGCAGGTCTTCCTCGTGTCCGGCGTGGTTTCTTCTTCTCCTCCTGATCTCCTCCTCCAGACCGTCACCCATGGCTGGCTCTGTGCCCCACGACACGCTATGACGGCGCATCTCGACAGAGGTGGCATACCAGTCGGGACCTCACCGGAAGGCGAACCGACGCCCCAGACGACACGGATTGCCCTTCGTGGTCCAATCTGCGAGCCGCCGCGTTCCCTACGCGGTGGCCCCACACTGCGCTCTGCCTCCAACCTCCTGTCCTGTTGATGCCCTCATCTTGGTTCTGGGGCACCATCAGCGTCCATGCGCGTGACGGGTCCTGTCACACAGACCTCCTCGTGCTCTTGAAATATGGCCGCCATCGGGACGCGCGTGTCGACCGATGACGGCGTCACACCAAACCGTCCGTCCTCCACCAGCGTCGAATGCCAAGAGAGCGCGTCACTGACGCGTTGGCTATAAGCTTCTTTGTCGTTCTCTCACGCCGTCAGGGGCGCTAGTAGTCTTCCGCCAAAATGTTGCCGCGGAAAAAATTAAAAATTATTGTTTTTCGACAACACTGTTTTTCGGCTATAACAATGTTTATTTTTATTATTTTTTTCAGCCTCTTTAGTTATCAATTTCGCGTCCCAACATGGGACCAATATATTTCTTCCCAGCCTCCTTCCCTAGATATCACTTTCGCGTTTGGCTCCCAACGTGGGACAAGTACTCTTCTCCCCCTTCTCTAGATATCAAGCTGTCCTTGTTTTACTGAAATGAATAGTGAATATTATGAAGTTAAACAATGACTCCTTTTGATCATTTATCTGTAGTATGGAATAATTCGTTGGGAATCCCAAATCACGGGGCACGAGACTGTTCATTGTTCATATTCAAGTATCCGTTAGTGCTGCCAAAGTTATAATCTGAAAAGTGCCGAATTAAAGCGTTTCCCGATTAAGTGCCGACGCAAGTCTGAATTTCCCGAAATCGGCACAAGTGCCGCAAATCGGCAACACTGGTATTGAGTGACACATTTGATGTTTACTTCTATATTATCTGTGCCCATTTGCAAGGAATATGACAGTTTATCGTTCTCTTTTCTATGCAGTTTATCATATAGTTTATTTGATCATGTTAAGATTTTTTTGATTTAGAAAATATCGACTATGGAAGAAATTGGTAAACTGTTGTCGGGTGAAAATGTTTGCAGAACATGCCTATGCACCTCTGAAGATATGTCTTCCATATTTGTCCAATTGGAAGACAGTGTAACCTTAAGAGATATGTTGACTAGTTTCTGCTCCATACAAGTAAGTAAAAAAAAAATCTAATATTACTAATTTTTTTTCGATGAAATTATGAATTTTGATTACATTGCATTGAAACAAAAACACTTTACTTATTAAAAATCACGATAAATACATTCGCGCATAGTATTCTGGTATTTTTGGCTATTTATTAATAGGTAAATATAACTAATATCTTAAGTAGGTATGATATCTTCACATACATCATTTGTTTATCTGAGTTATTTTCAATACTGATCATATTTAAATTACAGTATGTTATACTAAAACCAAGAGTTTAAACCTGCCAGTGAAATATATATTTCGACATTTACATTGAACGCTAGCATTTATTATTATTCTCTAAATAAAAAATGAATGTATGTTTCCTCTTTGTTTCAGATAAAGGAAGAAGATAATATAAACATGATCTGTAATGACTGTTCTAAAGAAACTCTCCAAGCATTTAAATTTAAATTAAAGTGTGAACGCTCTGATAATATTCTCAAAGTACAATATCAGGTAGGTACCTACACACCCAATAACAAGCAAGTTGCCACATTCTGGAGACTTGAGGTGTTTATCGTCTCACAGATCCAGACTGAAAACACAATTAAAAATTAGGCTACTACTATTTACACGACTCAACCATAGACGAAAACCACAGAAAAATAACCACAGAAAACGCAGATAAATCAAGTTATAAAAATATTTACCTTTGTTTATACTTTGTTATAATTGTAGATCTCGATGAAAAAAATGATTTATAAAATTAAGTAAATGTCTGTTGTTCACGCTTCTAACATTTCCGTCTTTCAAAATACCGTTCACATGGACGTGCCATCCCTTCCTCATTCATTCATTGTGTCCACATTCATTCTATTAATGACATCTTTCTTCATCTTACATTCTTATGTCCTCATTTTATACCCTGTCACACATCGTTCTATTACAGATTCTTAGTCAGATTAATATTCATTATTATCATTAATATAAATGTAATTTTAAATACAAACCATCACGCCGTGTTCTAACAGGTAAGGCAGAGAAAACCAAATGCCGTATTTTTCTATCCTGGAACGCATCCATTGCCTCATCATCATTCATAAATCGTCTGTTGTTCTAGATTCATAAATTTCCCTGTTTCAGAATGTCATTCACGTAGTTGTGTCATCCTTTTCTTGAACGACCCCGACCTCTCATTCTACTCTCGACCGCATCATCTATTTTCTTCATTAGGCATTCCTCATTTCTTGTTCCCCATGTGGCCAAACCATCTCAATGTGTTCTTTGATATCTGTTACTTTTAATAACATATATTTTTAAATAAACACACGCGCTTACTATTTACATAGTTCATTAATGAATACAGTAATTAGATATTATAAGAGTGAAGTACAATAATAGTATAATAGATCAGGGATGGCAAACCTAGGGCACGCGTGCCCGAAGCGGCATGTTTGAATATTTGGATGGCACGCGAACGATTTTCAAGTTCAAAATTTTGTTTTAATTTGTAAGTTTACCAAATTTAAATTCTGATTTAATTATCCGTACAATATTAATTTATTTCGTTTTATTAATAATCAAATATTTCACGAGATGAACGACAGTCTTACAGTATTATTCTGCAGTGTCAAAATCAAACAATTTTTATGCTGGCAACACTGCCTTTGACGTTTGTTTTCATTTGAGGTTATGTTCGTCGTATATCGCCGTCACAGATGTCACTATCAGTGAAGATGAGTTCGTCGATCGAAAATGTAATTTATTTGTTAACTCTTCAATTTTGTTCTTTTTACTGCACGGGAACGCCAGAAAATTGAGAACAAATCTTTGGGAATTTTGGCACGCGGACCCAAAAAGGTTCGCCATCCCTGTAATAGATGAACTACAACGTGAGAGCACTATATCATCGATCAATACACGATCAATCAAACCCCCGGCCTTACCCCAGACATTCCTTTATGTCAATCTCCCTACACCCGAAGAATGCCGATCTCCTGTTCGTGCAATATCGTAAAATGCTATACAGATTGCCTGTTGAAAGTCGCAACATCAATATATTACATTGTTCACTTTCATTCATTATCGATGACATCTTTCTATATTTTGCATTCTTTCACAATATCCACATTAAATTTATATCAATTGATTCTTCATTTTTATCAGTAAAAAAAAAAAATCTATTTTGTATAGAATAATTCATCGAAACTCCATCAGACTCCGTCAACTGAATTTCCACTCAAAGATGAAATGCTGGAAGACAACAACGAATGCATTAAATACGAAGTGGACTCTGACTACATCCCATTCGATGACATCCAAATAAAGAGCGAGGCAGATGATTCGGACAAAGACGAGAAGCTCAGTTTGGCCGCCCAGTTTGGACTCACTAGGACGCAGCACAGAAAGAAGAAAAAACTGAAAACAACGAACACCGAGAAGAAGGCTTCAAGTAAAAAGGTCAAAATCAAGGAAAAGATTAAAGGGAACAGTGATACAATTTTGAAAAAGACACATGTACAAAATGGCGTTGATAATAATGGATATAAGAAAATGTAAGTTATATTTTATATCAAAGGAAATAAATATTTCTATTCATAATGTAATCTTAGTGCCAACCTTGATGTATCCAAGTGAAACTGTGTAAAAAAAAAATGGGTATTTGTTGAATATTTAATCTGCGCTCTGTTTTGTTGTGCGCATCTTTACCTTTATAATTGTGCCCCTTTAATTTAATTCAATTTCACCTAAATTCGGTATTATTGTAATATGAGTTTCCCGTGGCCGATGCTTCCCATCCACTTCCCCTCCCTACCTTTCTCCCTTCACATCCTGTTTTCTTCACCTTCTTATATTAGATCGTAGATCTGTTTTTTGAGAAAGCTATTCCTGTCGTTGGTCTTCCGGGGAGACGATACCCTGGTGGGATTTAGTTTACCGCTATGGATGGAATTCGATATGCATCCATTCTGTTGACGTGGTCCATCCAGAATCTTCTCCTATCTCTAATCCATCGTATGATGTCCTCGTTCTCACAGGTCCGCCTAATGTCGTCATTGCGAATTCTAACCTGTTTTCAAAATTGTTTAAATTTAATAAAATATCTTGTTCTTCTTCTTTCGTGTCAGCAACGCATTGTTGCGTTGCTGTGGTGGAAGGATTGGCCAGAGAATTTCTGTTACCAGGGGGCACCGCGTGGAGGTTCCTTCCGTGCTCCCCAATATCTTGTTAGAATACTACAATTGGCATTATAAAAATTATCATTGTATTTTTGTATATCAATTAAATAAAAAATAAACATGCACTCAATAACAAGTTAATGATAATCATCTCACAGATTCAGCTGAAAGCTCAATTAAAAATTATATCTTCACCAAGTCATGGAGGCCAAATTTCGTGTAATATGTTTAAAAACTATAAAGCAGCCCATTCACGATTGTGTCATTCGGCGTCGCTTCATATGGACCGGCTTCATTTGGAGCATTGTAAAATTTTCATCACACTTACGGGCGCGCCATCGCGCCATCAAAATTAGTATACACAAGCTGTCGCATTAATGATATTTATTTTTTTGAAATTTTCAAGTAAAAATGAGTTATAATTTTGAGGATGAGTTTTATACAACTGCTATAGCGGTTTGTTTATATATAAAAAGAGAAAATGTTTTATATTCGCATTCACGAGAGTGTCAAACAGTTCGGCGCAATGAGATGGCGCAATGTACCACTGGTTTTCACACTCACGAGCATGCCGTGCCGACAAGATGCGCCGCGCCGTTGTCGCGGCACTATGGAGTTTCGATCGTTTGGAATTCCATTTTAGTGTGTCAGGCCAATTGGGCTGCGCGGGTTTTGACATTCACAAGCGCATTTTGGAGTGATAGCAAGCCATTTGGAAGGATGGCACGATCGTGAATGGGGGCCTCTAGGGTTGAATGGCTTTTTGTTTTATACTAAATCTCTATAAATAAATCCTTTTTTTTTGTTTCAGTTACGAGTGTCCCAAGTGTTACGCTTTCTTCAAGACCTATCACATGATCGGCAAGCACATGGGTAAAGTCCACCAGACGTTTATCAAGTCGGAGAGGCAGTACGACGAGATCCGTCGGGAGGCGGCAAAGTCCAAGGTTCAAGTCTTTAAAGCTGTCCGGGGTGGCACAGAGCAGGAATCTCCGCAAGAGATGGATGAAAAGGACGGTAACGGTCTATACAGATGTACGGTGTGTGACTTTACCAGCAAATCCTTTGAGACAATGAAGCCGCACATAATAAATCACAGAGGGGAGAAATATATATCTTGCGACGAGTGTGATTACAGGTATTTGGTTTTTTATATACTACTGCAGTTGTACTATCTAAATTTAACTAAGTAAATCCTCTTTTTTTGCCCTGTCCCTGTGGTTACATGTTTTTGGATCATTCACAACTCTATTACTCAGGAAATTTTTTTTTGGATTCATCCTGAAATTGCATTTGTCTAATTTTAGAGTATGTCCTCTCAGATGTGTATTCCTGTTCAGATGAAACATAGTATGAAGCACCGGGCAGTCATAGTAATCATTCAGAATTTTGTATGTCTCTATCAGGTCTCCTCTCCTCCTTCTGTCAGCCAAGGTTGTCAAATTCAGGGCATCCAGTCTTTCCTCATAGGACAGATTACTCAAACTTGCAGCCGATTTCGTAAATTTTCTCTGCACTCTCTCCACCAACTGAATATCTTTTTCGAAATATGGATTCCAAATCTGAAACACATACTCAATAATTGGTCTTAGATACGTCTTGTATAATTTAACAAGTAGAGCAGGTGGAAGACAACTGAAAGCTCTCTTAATGAGATACATGACACTGTTAGCTTTCTTGGTCATTGCTATTAAGTGTGACTCCCATTTTAAGTTATGAGATATAATAACACCCAAATCCTTCTGCTCTTGGACCGGTTTAAGTTGGATGCCATCTAGGGTATTAACAGAGATAATTAAATATAATCAGAAAATATATCGTGAACTGCAATGTTAATGTGTAGACAGTCTGCAGTGGTCCGTGAATATGAAAAGCTTATCCGGAACTTGGAGTTGCCATTCCATCCCGATCTTGAGTATCTCGAGTCTCACAGTAGGCTTAAATCACGAAAACCTCCACTGATTACGGCGAAGACCTTGCTCGATAGCAATTTCTGTGTTGTCGAGTCCTGGAGGTCTAGATGGGAGGCGGCCCAGTGTTCAGCCATCTACCTTGCATTACGAGCAAACCACCTGGTTTCAACAAACCCCGAAGAATCTGGACAGCACTTAACCGAGTGCGGACTGGACACGGCAGATGCGCCGACTTCTCCTTCAAGTGTGGATGGCGGGACTCTGAGTGTGCTTTAAGAGCCTTTGGGGGGGGGCCCCTCGGAATTTATGGTCCTGAGTGAAGCAGCAGCCAATTATTTAGAAAACTTAGATTTTATTTTTTAACTTTTGACGGGCACTACAGTGCGACATATTGTTGTGATATACTAACTTTGTGACCATAAGATAAATAAATAAATGTGTTGCAAAGTAACTCTATCCAAAAATAATGAAACAAAAACCAGTAACATATAAAATGAAGGTAAAAACCGATGCACATCAGTTCCCAAAACATAAATATGATTTTTCTGTCTTATGTCAGAAAATAATAAAATAAACAACAGTACCATAAATAATGAAATTAAAAACAGATGTACATCAACTCTCAAGACAGTAACATAACATTTTTACCTTAAGTCTATTATATTTTTGCCTTAAGGTATTAGGTGCTTTCAGTAAAGTCAAGAATATAAGTGCTTATACTGTGTTTTAGTTATATAATGTTTTTATCACAGTATCATCATCATCATCATCATAAGCTCGACAGCCCTGGGTGGGCCTTGGCTGAATCCAGGAGTCTCCTCCATTCCCATCTATCCGTTGCCTTCGTTCTCCAGTTTCTAATATCTATTGTGGAAGCATCGGATTCGACACTGTCCATCCATCGAGTCCTTGGTCTTCCGGGTCTCCTTCGACCTTGTGGCACAGAAAGTGTGAGGCGTTTTGTGGGGTTGTCGTCGTCCATTCGGATTATGTGACCAGCCCATCTTAAGCACCCTATCTTGATGGAACTGAACACATCGGGCTCTTCATAGGTCTCGTATAGTTTCTCGTATAGTATAAGGAAATATTATGAATAAGAGTGTTAATTTTTTTACATGTGTATCTCCAGTTTATTTGTCCAGTCATTTATTGTGTACTTTAAATGAAATAAAATAAAATAAAATAGTTTTGGTCTCTCAAAGGCCACAACTTGAGAGACCAAATGAAAAGCACCGGAATAAGGGATATATGTGAGGTTGATGATAACATCGGATGGAGTCAGCAGCAGCTGGAGGGACTGGTATGGTCGTGTCCAAAGGATGAACAGAAACAGACTTCCTCGTAATGTGCCCCACAATAGCGGTAGACCACATAGATGGAGAGATAGCTGGAAGATCACTTTGCATGAGGAGCAGACATCTTAAAACAGACCCAAAGGTCTACATAAAAGAAGAAGAACTGTCGGCCTTAGTGGCTCAGTTGGTTGGGTATCTGACTGCTGATCCAAAGTACCTACCACCATTGTTCAAATATTCATAACACAGAAACTGACCAATCAAAAATCATGTACGCACCACCCTTTACCAATATATACCAGGTCCAGGACAGAAACAAAGTCGATATAGTCTTGATAATGCCCTAGTAAGGCGAAATAGTATAAAATATATTGTAGAATCCAAACACTGCAGTGTTTCATTTTAATAATATTATTATTATTATTAGTTAACAGGCAGGCAGCTATAGCTGATGGGCCTGTATCATGTGTTTATGTTTGTAATGTGCATCCAATCTGTTTTTAAATTGATTGAGTTAAACTATTCCAGGCATCCACCACCCTGTTGGTCAGGAAGTGTTTCCTTGGATTCAGGGAAAAGGATGTTTTATTCAGCTTTAAGTGATGGCCCCTCAGTGTGGTTGTGGATTGTGATTCAACAAGTTATCCATAACACTACAGCACATGATAATAGCCATGTAATATTTTGTATGTCTCCATCATATCCCCACGGTTCCGGCGTTCCTGCAGAGTTGGGATTTTTAAAAATTGCAGCCTTTCTGGGTATTCCAGACCACCCATTCCAAATGGCAGTTTGGTTGCTCGTCTTTGCACTTTCTCAAGCAGTGTAATGTCCTTGATAAAGTAAGGATTCCTTATTTGAAACCCATACTCTAGGGTCGGCCTCACATAAGTTTTATATATTTCTAGGAAAACTTGTACACTTAGGTGGTGAAATGATTTCTTGATAAGATAAAGAGTAAAATTGGCTCTCTTAACAATCATTGTGATATGTTCACACCATTTCAAATCCTCCGAGATAGTAATGTCCAAATCCTTTTGTTTCTTGACTGGAGCTTGAAGTAAAGTGTACGGGAGTAATATTCATACAATTTTTGTCTCAATCAAGTATGAATTTACTGTGATATGAAGGTTCAAAAAAGTGTATAGCATGAAGGCATGTATAGATGACACTTGGTGTATAGGCAAGCGGCCGGTGGGCATCTATGGGTACATGACGCTCATCTTAAAAAGGTTTAAATAATTACAACACAAATCTTTCTTTGAGTGTGGAATTTCTAAATATTGATATGTCTGTAGATGTTCGGACGTGCGTCGCCTCGCTTCCCACAAGCTGGGCCACCTGGAGTCTCGTCCATACCCCTGCACAGAGTGCCCCTACTCGGCTCAGTCTCGCACCCTATTAGGGTATCACGTTGCGTCGCGTCATAGGGATGAGAAACCATTCTCATGTCACATCTGCAATTACACCACCAAACTCAAAATAAGGTACAATATATTAAACATGTATTTTTTTTCTTATTATTTTTTTATTTACCTTTATTATTGTTGTCAAACCTCTTTATGTAGAATATGATGTTTGTCCAACTGTCGATTCGTTCATGAGAATTCAATTCTCTTAATGAATCGACATTATTAAGCCAAGATGCATGTACGAAGGAAAATTTTGTATGGTGTAGTGGAATTTTTGCATGCTAATAACACCAACTAGAGGCCTCGCAGCATATATGTTCCCATACATGGATTTACTCTGAATTCGGAGTAGAACATTTTAGAGTAGAACATTTCAAGATAGAAAAATGTGGCGTTCGGTTCTCTCTGCCTACCCCGTGAGGGACATGGCGTGATGGTATGTATATATGTACATTTTATGTGAGTTTTGTGTGTGTGTGTGTGTCTGTCTGTATGTGTGTCTGTGTGTCTGTCTGTGTGTCCGTCCCCCCCTTATAACTTTTGATCCACTCAATTTACAGAGCCCAAATTTTTAGAATATATAAACAGTTATAGGCCTACAAAACTTTTATACTCAGAATTGTGAATTTTTGTTTCAGTCAGGGGTTATCAATTTTTGAAATTTTGATATTTTTCCATATATCTCAGAAACCGTAAAAGCTAGAATGCTGAAAATTGGTATAAACATAGACAAATACAAAGTCTCAAATTAGTTTTTTTTTTTTAAATTCCAGGGTTTCTCAAACATTTTTTATTAAGAAAAATATTTTTTTATGATAAATTTATGAGTTTAACTGCCTATATTTCCAATTTTTTTTAAAATATCGAAAAAAGCCGAAAGACCCCAACTAGAAAATTTAATTTTCTATAAAACATATTAACATTGTATTAGCACATCTCAATTTTTTTTTAACAATTTTTATAAAAATTGAATTTAGTGACGACATTGCTTCATACAATTTGTATGGAAGTAGCCTACTCACAATATCTAAGAAGACTTAATAATTTTATAATAATCTCCAAACATACATACAAACCATCATGCTGTTTTCACATTCTGGGTAGGATCAAAGGACTGACCTCCATACTATCCTATCTTGACAATATACCTAGGTACATGTGTTGTATAGAAAACCAAATATCTTAAAATATTAAATAATTTGTATTTATGGGTTTATAGTTTGGTACTTATTCTTCAACTATACATACTATCACTATCGACAGTTGGATCTCATGTGTTACATGCAACTAGTTATAAAAAAAAAACATTCTTATGTACATTATAGGGTATTATTTACTTCATCTTTCTCCGGCATCTCTCCACTGCTGGATGTAGGCCTCTTTTAATAGCTTCTATTCATCTATTTTTTGGGCTTCACCCATCTGCTTCCAGCGACAGGGACAATATCATCGGCCCACCTTTTCTGGGGCCGGCCTATTCCCCTTTTCATATCCCATGGTCTCCAATTTATAATTCTGGGTGCCCATTTGTCCGTACCCTGTCTGGCAACATGACCTGCCCATTGCCATTTAAGTTTTATAACTTGATCCATGACATCATTATTTACTATTTCATCTTAATTCCATGTTTACCAAGTATTTTGTATTGCCGATCCTGGGTAAGCATTAGATTGTATTCAAGTTGCAAATTTAGTAAGCAAGTCCCATTATATATTTAATTATTCTAATATACATAAAATATACATGTTAAAATATTTTTTCTCAGTATAGTAAAATTAAAGTCTATTTTCGATTATTAAGACAATATCAATAATGAACTATTTTGCGGCAGATATGTCTTTATTATATTAATATGAATGTTCTTGTTAAAGTCTATCACAGCACATAGCGCGGCGTCACGAAAAGCGCAAGGATCACGAGTGTAAAGTGTGCGGGAAGCGTTTCTTCAGCAGTTATCATCAGAAGCTGCACTCCATGACTCATGGAGGTGATAAGCCGCACGTCTGTGAACATTGTGCCATGAGATTCATACAGGTATTTGATTACAAAATGATTATATGATATATTGCATACAATATACATACAAAGATAAATTGATACCATAATTTCTAAAAAAAAAGTCAGGGAATGGACCAGTTAAAATAGATTTACAATAAAATACACTTGCACTTGTTTCAAATAAATTCATATCTTTAAATTAATTTAAAATAGAATGTGTTCATTGAAATAGATCTACGATAAAATGTGTTTAGTTGAAATAAATTTCAAATAAAGTGTGTTTGTTGAAATGAATTTCAAATAAAATGTTTGTTGAAATGAATTTCAAATACAGTGTGTTTGTTGTAATGAATTTCAAATTCAGTGTGTTTTTTGAAATTAATTTTCAATTAAAATGTGTTTGTTGAAACGAATTTCAAATAAAGTGTTTGTTGAAATGAATTTCAAGTAGGTACAGTGTATTTTGAAATTAATTTAAAATAAAGTGTGTTTGTTGAAATGAATTTCAAACAAAGTGTTTGTTGAAATGAATTTCAAGTAGGTACAGTGTGTTTTAAAATTAATTTAAAATAATTTGTGTTTGTTGAAATGTATTTTAAATAAAGTGTGTTTGTTGAAATGAATTTTCAAATAAAGTGTTTTTGTTGAAATGAATTTCAAATAAAGTGTGTTAGTTGAAATGAATTTTCAAATAATGTGTGTTTGTTGAAATGAATTTCAAATAAAGTGTGTTTGTTGAAATGAATTTCAAATAAAGTGTGTTTGTTGAAATGAATTTTCAAATAAAGTGTGTTTGTTGAAATGAATTTCAAATAAAGTGTGTTTGTTGAAATGAATTTTCAAATAAAGTGTGTTTGTTGAAATTAATTTAAAATAATGTGTGTTTGTTGAAATGAATTTCAAATAAAGTGTGTTTGTTGAAATGAATGTCAAATAAAGTGTGTTTGTTGAAATGAATTTTCAAATAAAGTGTTTTTGTTGAAATGAATTTCAAATAAAGTGTGTTTGTTGAAATGAATTTTCAAATAAAGTGTTTTTGTTGAAATGAATTTCAAATAAAGTGTGTTTGTTGAAATGAATTTTCAAATAAAGTGTGTTTGTTGAAATGAATTTCAAATAAAGTGTGTTTGTTGAAATGAATTTCAAATAAAGTGTGTTTGTTGAAATGAATTTTCAAATAAAGTGTGTTTGTTGAAATGAATTTCAAATAAAGTGTGTTTGTTGAAATGAATTTTCAAATAAAGTGTGTTTGTTGAAATTAATTTAAAATAATGTGTGTTTGTTGAAATGAATTTCAAATAAAGTGTGTTTGTTGAAATGAATGTCAAATAAAGTGTGTTTGTTGAAATGAATTTTCAAATAAAGTGTGTTTGTTGAAATGAATTTCAAATAAAGTGTGTTTGTTGAAATGAATTTCAAATAAAGTGTGTTTGTTGAAATGAATTTCAAATAAAGTGTGTTTGTTGAAATGAATTTTCAAATAAAGTGTGTTTGTTGAAATTAATTTAAAATAATGTGTGTTTGTTGAAATGAATTTTCAAATAAAGTGTGTTTGTTGAAATGAATTTCAAATAAAGTGTGTTTGTTGAAATGAATTTCAAATAAAGTGTGTTTGTTGAAATGAATTTCAAATAAAGTGTGTTTGTTGAAATGAATTTTCAAATAAAGTGTGTTTGTTGAAATTAATTTAAAATAATGTGTGTTTGTTGAAATGAATTTCAAATAAAGTGTGTTTGTTGAAATGAATTTTCAAATAAAGTGTGTTTGTTGAAATGAATTTCAAATAAAGTGTGTTTGTTGAAATGAATTTCAAATAAAGTGTGTTTGTTGAAATGAATTTCAAATAAAGTGTGTTTGTTGAAATGAATTTTCAAATAAAGTGTGTTTGTTGAAATTAATTTAAAATAATGTGTGTTTGTTGAAATGAATTTTCAAATAAAGTGTGTTTGTTGAAATGAATTTCAAATAAAGTGTGTTTGTTGAAATGAATTTCAAATAAAGTGTGTTTGTTGAAATGAATTTCAAATAAAGTGTGTTTGTTGAAATGAATTTTCAAATAAAGTGTGTTTGTTGAAATTAATTTAAAATAATGTGTGTTTGTTGAAATGAATTTCAAATAAAGTGTGTTTGTTGAAATGAATTTTCAAATAAAGTGTGTTTGTTGAAATGAATTTCAAATAAAGTGTGTTTGTTGAAATGAATTTTCAAATAAAGTGTGTTTGTTGAAACGAATTTCAAATAAAGTGTGTATGTTGAAATGAATATTTGCAGAAATCAAATTTACTGAAACACGTCTCCGTGATGCACCGCGACACTGGCTCGCGACCGTTTGCCTGCGCCCAGTGTCCATACCGCAGCAGGACGCGCCAGACCCTCCGCAAGCACGTCATGAGGCATACGGGCGAGAGACCCCACGCATGCCCCAAGTGCCGCTTCACCTGCATAGCCAAGAGCACCCTGGACCTGCACGTTCTGAGGCACAAGGGGGAGAAACAGCACGCGTGCGCCACCTGCGACTACAGATGCTATTCCTTGGACAGACTGCGAGCGCACGAGCGCGTCCACACTGGAGAGAGACCATACCCATGTGAAATATGCTCCTATCGGTTAGATATTTTAATTTTTTTTTTATTTAATTTAAAGTTAATTTCTTAATTCACTTAATTATTCTTAATTCACATAATCATTCTTAATTTTATTCTTAATTCACTTTATCATTCTTAGTTTTATTGTCAATTCACTTAATCATTCTTAGTTTTATTCTTAATTCACATATTCATTCTTAGTTTTATTCTTAATTCACTTAATCATTCTTAGTTTTATTCTTAATTCACATAATTATTCTTGATTCACATATTCATTCTTAGTTTTATTCTTAATTCACTTAATCGTTCTTAGTTTTATTCTTAATTCACTTAATCGTTCTTAGTTTTATTCTTAATTCACTTAATCATTCTTAGTTTTATTCTTAATTCACATAATCATTCTTATTTTTATTCTTAATTCACATATTCATTCTTAGTTTTATTCTTAATTCACTTAATCATTCTTAGTTTTATTCTTAATTCACATAATCATTCTTAGTTTTATTGTCAATTCACTTAATCATTCTTAGTTTTATTCTTAATTCACATATTCATTCTTAGTTTTATTCTTAATTCACTTAATCATTCTTAGTTTTATTCTTAATTCACATAATTATTATTCTTGATTCACATATTCATTCTTAGTTTTATTCTTAATTCACTTAATCGTTCTTAGTTTTATTCTTAATTCACTTAATCGTTCTTAGTTTTATTCTTAATTCACTTAATCATTCTTAGTTTTATTCTTAATTCACATAATCATTCTTATTTTTATTCTTAATTCACATATTCATTCTTAGTTTTATTCTTAATTCACTTAATCATTCTTAGTTTTATTCTTAATTCACATAATCATTCTTATTTTTATTCTTAATTCACATATTCATTCTTAGTTTTATTCTTAATTCACTTAATCATTCTTAGTTTTATTCTTAATTCACATAATTATTCTTGATTCACATATTCATTCTTAGTTTTATTCTTAATTCACTTAATCATTCTTAGTTTTATTCTTAATTCACATAATCATTCTTAGTTTTATTCTTAATTCACATAATTATTCTTGATTCACATATTCATTCTTAGTTTTATTCTTAATTCACTTAATCATTCTTAGTTTTATTCTTAATTCACATAATTATTCTTGATTCACATATTCATTCTTAGTTTTATTCTTAATTCACTTAATCATTCTTAGTTTTATTCTTAATTCACATAATTATTCTTGATTCACATATTCATTCTTAGTTTTATTCTTAATTCACTTAATCATTCTTAGTTTTATTCTTAATTCACATAATCATTCTTAGTTTTATTCTTAATTCACTTAATCATTCTTAGTTTTATTCTTAATTCACATAATCATTCTTAGTTTTATTCTTAATTCACATAGTCATTCTTAGTTTTATTCTTACTTATCAGCCTTGTTGGATCCACTGCTGGATAAAGGCCTCTTCTAAACTTTTCCATTTGTTTCTGTCTTGAACTGTTTACTGCCATCCACGATCCGCATGCAGGACAATATCATCTGTCCACCTACGCATAGTGGTCTTCCTACGCATCTTTTCTTATTAGGAATGTGTCATTAGTAGCCCCCCTGTTCATGGTTTTATTAAGTATCCTCTTGGAGCATTTTGTGGGTGCCAGCATATTCAAGGCAAGGCAGACGAGTCGCAGACTTTAGCTTATACAGCCCACACCAAGCCTCGGCCTTTTTTATCTTCAGTTTCCACCACCCTCTATCTTCCAGTCTGACACCTGAAGCTGTTGTCTTGTCATCCATCCATCTCAGCCTCGGTCTACCAATCTTCTGTTTAATGTCCTGCTAGTACCTTCTATGGCATCACCATTCAAGATTTTAACTGAAGGTAGATGGTATTTGTGTAAATCACTATTAAAGTTTAATAAATAAATATTTGTTTCAGAGCAAAGACTCGGGCGAGGTTGAAAAATCACATAAAGTCACATCAGAACGACCAGAAATTTTCTTGCCAGCATTGTCCATACAGAGCCAATTACAGATCTAACCTATTGTACCATATCAAGAGAGGTTGTCATAAAATAGGACGAAGATACGGGTAAATATTGATTGTTTTTAATGCTTAACCCAATCAAGACGGATAGGTACAAGTACTTGCATTCCCTACGGACGGACATTATTTCGCATGGCGCACATAGATCTCGTTTTAATTGAATATAACAACTGTAAAAAAAATCTCACGATGTAGATATATCATAAAAAGATCATAGATAAACAAAAGATCACATAAACTCAATGAAATTGAACACTTCATAATATAAACATAAGATAAATGAAGAATAATCTTCATCGTGGTTATCTCCATACAAAAAGGTACATGGCGTCATCAATATGTCACGTGATCCTTCCGGCATTTGATGTAGATAAGGAATATGCGCCCATTGTGTATTGGTAAGGATCAAATTCAAAGCAGAATATTCAGCGCAAAACAACAAAATGAACTGATGCAGTATCCCTCTTTCCTAAGCGCATGTGTATTTGATCCTTACAAAGTGCGGGAGAGTGTAAATTTCGCCGGTGATGATCGATGAATTTTAAATAATTTAACAATTGTTTTGTTGATTCACCGACAGATGTCTTTAAGTCAAATATATGGGAGTAATATTCATCCAATTTTCGTCTCAATCAAGTATGAATTTACTGAGATATGAAGGTTCACAATTGTGTATAGCCATGAGGGCATGTATAGATGACGCTCGGCGTTTAAGCTCACGGCCGGTGGTCATCTATACGTGACGCTTGTCTTAAAAAGGTTAAACTCTACTCCACTACATGACATCAATCACCGGCCTTTGTGATTCAGCTATTTATATATTTGACTCTCGATCCAAAGTTCCCGGGTTTGACTCCCGGTGAAGACGCAGTTTTTTCAGTATAGATTTGTGAAACTATAAATTTAACTAAAATTTGATTAATCACTTTTCAGCACCACTCAAAATCCAGCGGTTCCTCATACAGTTGCTGAAGAACCTGCAGAAGGGTCCACACCTCAGCTGGCCGTAGCTTCAGGGATTCTCAAAGTGGAACTACTGACGACAGACAATGCAGAATTTCCATCCGACAATAATTGAATATTTATTCGCAAAAAACTTTTCCGTACTGGCAATTTTTTTATTACCAAATATGTCTTTCATCCGACTGGTGTTACCAATAAAGAAAATTTCTATTAATAACCTCATTTAAACATACATACATATCATCAAGTATTGTCTTTAACGGGGTAGGTAGAGAGAACCTCGTCAACATTCATACGTGCATCAAGCATCTTACATTTCTCACTTTCAGAATGTCCACTGCGCCATACCAGATGTTCCTTCCTAGTACCCGCGTCTTGGTTTAATACTGTCGATTCATTAAGATAAATAAATTCTCTTGAAGAGATCAACAGTTGGAAAAGTCTCTGCACCTACCACACACTGCACAATGATAGTGTAGTGTAGGTAGGAAATATGTATAAAAATACCCACACCATAAGCGTTATATCTACCTATATCTTTTATGCATAGAAATATTTGGGCATTCCATAGATTTTTATTATACTAAAATTATTATTATATAATATTTTTGGTTCCAGACCACATTGTTTTTCTATAGAGAATAACAACTAATGTGAATTGTTTTCGGATTTATTTGTCGAAAAAACAATTTGTTTATTAAGATTTAGAGAACAGTTATCTAGGAAGTGTTGAGATGTAAGGAAAACTGAAATATGTTGCCAACCAAAACGTCAAACGTGCGATATTCCATGACTGTGTTTTTTTTTCGACAAATCCGAAAACAATTCACATTGGTCGTTATTCTCTATAGAAAAACAATGTGGTCTGCTCACCTTGTTGTCAAAAGTCCCACGGAAAAAAATCCTCACTTCGATTCATACAAAATTTGCTAACTGCAACATCTATGTAGTTATATTATATGAAAATCTATGGATTTAACCCAACTTAAACCACATCAAAAAATTATGATATACAAATGACTCGATAGTTTATGCATCTTCTTCTTTTTCGGCCCTCCTTCGTCCAGTAAATGGACATAGGCCTCCCCCTGAGACCTCCACTGCTCCCTATCTTGGGCAGACTGCATCCATCCGCCTTCAGCCGCTCGTCTAATATCATCAGACCACCTTGTTTGAGGCCTTCCAGCACTTGTTTTGCCCGTTCTAGGTCGCCATTCCAGCACTTTTTTGGTCCATCTGGAGTCTGTGGTTCGGACGACATGCACACTGCCCAGCTCCACTTCTGCTTGGCAACCTCTTGGACAACGTCAATTATTTTGTTTTCATCTCTTATCCACAAGTTAGTTTTTCTAACTTTTAACGAAATACCCTACTTTCTATGGCTCTATGTGTTGCTGCTAAATTATGTAGCATGCATTTTAAATTTGCAATATGATTCAGTTACCATATTAACACACTAAGAAATAAACAATATTTATTTATTTATTTATAAACGGCATAAAATGCCTTTTACATACATAGATAAAAACACATATTGATGATAATAATAGATAAAATAAAAAAAGCACACTTGGAAAAAAAAAACTTAAACCTAAACAGTAAGACAAAAATAAAAAAATACATGTAAGCAAACATAAAAAAAGATATAAGTACATAAGGATCCAAAAAAAACAAAACAGTAAATTCAAAAATAAAAAACATTAAATTCAAAAATCAAAAAATCAATAGACGTATGCAAACATAAAAAAACGATGTACATATGGACTCAAAATCAACCAAAACATTAAATAAAAAAGTATTATTAATAGAAAAAAAAATATCAGTGTCATATAAATTATAAATAAACAAAAAAGATATGCAAAAAAAAAACAAACATTTAACAATCGCAAATATACAAATTCGTACTGAAATATCACAGGTTGTTTCTCTCATAAAAAAATGTGCATATCGTCTTATTTATATTTGTATTTGGACAGCATAAAAATGTCACCTAAATGAGAATATTCATTTCCAGTATTATGGAGTCGACTGATTAGCGAGTGATATTCTGTCTGTGTACGTGTATTGTTGTAATAAAATGGTGCTGTTTGTCTGGTTGATCGTCGTGGTATATTGTAATTAATCAATTCTGTTAGTGCAGGGGTATCCAAAATCGAGTGAATTATTTTGTGTAAAGTAACCAAGTCAAATATTTTTCTGCGATCTGATAGTTTTAATAAATTTGTCAAATGGAGAAGGGCATTGTAATCTCTAGGAATAAAAATCTTGAAATTCACATATCTAAGAAATCTACGTTGCACTTTTTCGATAGATTGAATATGAGAGTTATAATGTGGAGACCATATTGTTGAATTGTACTCTAAAATACTTTTCTCTAGTGATGTCTTGATGATATATTGTTATGTTTTTGAAATAAATCATTTATTTGCTTCCTGAGAAAAATTTTATTTTAATAAAACTTTGTAAATCTATGTAATATTTGTTAGATTATTAATTTTACTATGCAAAATTATGAGCGATATATATTGAATTATTTTATATTTTAATAAAGATAATATTATCATTAAATATATTTGCGTTATTTTTATTTTAGTTTCAAGTCGTCTAATTTCAAAGTCCACAATAGTCAATATTCAAATAATTTTCTATCAAAGGTTTTACAAAAGATACTTTTTAAATTTTGAATAAATTTTTCTATTACATTTATCGAATATACTAACATACAGATTGGTACAAATGGGAAATCAACGTAGGATCACAAACTATCAGTCTTACTAATAAACATGTTGTAAAATTTACACGACCGTTTAACACCCGTGTAGGAAAAAACGTTACCAATAAACGCTGTGTAGCAGATCAGTTGGTTAACTACTGTGTATCTCTCATACATATTTTACACATTGCTTGCACTCCTGTTCTAGGTAGTTTAGCGGTGTTTTAAGACAAATTTCATCTATCAAAAATCAAATTTGATTTTGATATGCATGTTTATATTGTTATATCTTGGAATAATATGACAAAACCTCTTTATAAATTATAATTATTATATTCTCGATAGTTGTGCATTTTAGGAGCGATAAGTTGACAAAAAAACATCTCTTTTATAATATCTATAATGGTGCTTGCTTTGATATTCGTATGATGAAATTATTCGTTATATTTTCCATATTCCTATTTTGAAATGTGAAAAACATATGAAAATATTAACTATGACAAACGTCAAAATTATAATGGCAGATGGGGGTTGGCGGCTCTGCGCATGCGCGAGTGCGAAATTACAACGTTGTCGGATTATTTTTTGTTGTACTCTTGTTGTAGCTACAGTCGTTATACAGCGTTTATTAGTAAGATTTTCAAATAATCGCTGCACAGGCTTTATACGGTGTGTAACTAAAACACTGGTAAACGGGTGTGCAGTAGATTTTTATTAGTAAGACTGTATATGTATCACAAATCAAAATGCTTTTTTAATTACTATGGCCCGGTATTACAGTCGGCCCTCAACTCATTGAGTTTGTTAAACTCAAGATTAATGTTAAGGGAAGATTTAATCCATTTCCGTATTACAGTGCAATATGACATGTCAGTTACTAAATCTTCAATTATAGACATATTTTACTTTTTCTGTGGTTATTATCTGTCAAATTTTAAATTACCTCAAATAATACAAACTACAAAACGGGACGCTACGACTTGAAATACTATTGTTTTATTATCCAACATGGTAAAAAAAGCATTATTTTTTCACCAAAATAATGCTTTTAAATGCCCATGTTCGTTTCAATATGGCTGTCAGTTTGTTTTGTTGTGTGGCGCCACCGTTGATACAACTAACGCCTCTAGTGATAGAACACTGAAAATACACGCGTTGCCTAGCAAATGACAGTTGACTCACCGTTAAGTACTTAATCCGCCAGAAACGTTGAGTTAAATATTTGTCGTTTTAGTGACGTATTTGAGGGAAGATTAGGCCTAAACGGACACTGTAATAAGCTATATTTTTGTAAAACTTGAGTTTAGCTCTTAAACTGAGACTGTAATACCGGGCCTATGAAAATTAAATATAGTGAATTAATAATAAAAGTAGCATTTATTAATGGAAACATGGCTGAAATTCCATATTCTGCTTTCATTCCAACAATTCGTGCGGATCCCCCATTTGCGATAACAATCACGCAAAAATCATGCGCGATTGGATTCCTTTGGCATAAGTATGTATACAAGTTAAAAATAAACTTATAATTCTGGCGCGATTCAGGGGAGATCTATGCGACAGCATCGTCGCCTCATGTCGTGGCTATCATTGTTCACCAACCAATTTCTCAATATACGTGTTTAGCTTTATATGCCCCCTTAAGCATACTCATTGTAATTTTTTACCTAGTGTTGTTTGTGTGCAGTTTAATTATGTAAATAAAAAAAACTTGACAGTTCTTGGATGCTATTTTATGAAAGTGATGTGCCTTTTTAGCAATTCGAAAATAAAAATATCAAACAATAGATACAAAAGAGAAAGGCAATCGTGGATTCACAGTATCAGCCAGAATAGGCGAGCCACATGGGCTTGCGATCATGTATGCAGGATTAAGGGGCCCCTTTATGACACGTTCACCCACCAACCTCCTACTGATGCTCTACTCTCCTGCGCAACCAAATCCAATAGGACGCGGACAATGCTGCTTTTACCACCCTATCCAAAAGTCCTTTTATTTTACCTCTAGGTCTCCTAGGTCCAAAGTAGGAATATAAAGATTTTGCCTCTTGCCCCCAACTTTACAGCATATATATTTGTGCTAAAGCCATTTTGAACTGTTTTATCTACCAGTTCCTTGTACTTGCTTGTTTAGTTTGTATTGGTGGTCTTTTGTAATATTTGTGTCCCATTGGAACAGTCAGCTCCACATAAATAGGAAGAACCCCCACTGGTTACAACTGTATGTATGCTTGTCCAGTAAGATGTGGGTAATCGAAAATACAACAGGCAACAATAACATCTCAAGTTCGAGATTCACCATCCGTTCTGAATCTAGTACCTTTTTAGATGAGTCGAGACGACTAGCGTGTGGGCATACACCCATGTGTCGTACCACATTTCATAATGTTGTGCACACCTGAACAACTGTGGCTGGTTTCCACCCCATGATTGTATGAATGAATCAATGTTTGTGTGAAAACTATAAAGGGTGTTGTTTTTGCCTTAATTAATAAGAATAAAAATACATGAACAAATAAAATAACAATTGTTTTTATATATTATTTTTAATAACAATTTATTTATAACATATTAAATGGAATGACAAAAAATCACACAAGTTTATCTATAAATAACTATGGCCCGGTATTACAGTTGGCCCTCAATTCTTTGAGTTTGTTAAACTCAAGATTAATGTTAAGGGGAGATTGAATCCATTTCCGTATTACAGTGCAATATGACATGTCAGTTACTAAATCTTCAATTATAGACATATTTTACTTTTTCTGTGGTTATTATCTGTCAAATTTTAAATAACCTCAAATCATCAAATTTTAAATAACCTCAAACCAACTACAAAACGGGACGCTACGACTTGAAATACTATTGTTTTATTATCCAACATGGTAAATTTAATTTTTTTCACCAAAATAATGCTGTCAATTTGTTTTGTTGTGTGGCGCCACCGTCGATACAACTAACGCCTCTAGTGATAGAACACTGAAACTACACGCGTTGCCTAGCAACGAGTCGAGAAATGACAGTTGACTCACCGTTAAGTACTTAATCCGCCAGAAACGTTGAGTTAAATATTTGTCGTTTTAGTGACGTATTTGAGGGAAGGTTAGGCCTAAACGGACACTGTAATACGCTATATTTTTGTAAAACTTGAGTTCAGCTCTTAAACTGAGACTGTAATACCGGCCCTATATTTATCAAAATCAAATTTCTATGCACGGTAACACAAACCATTTTCAAATTATATTCTACACATTTGTTAAAATAAAGAATAAATAACGTAGACATACAAAGACAATGCAAGATAAAAAAAGGATAATGGTGGTAATTCTGAAACAATAAACAACGATTGACTTTTGATATTATCACAATACAAAATGGCGGCAATTGTTAATATGGAATGGTGGTTATTCTGAACGCACATCATTGCATTGGTCTATTGAAAAGGTTATTGAAATTGTAACAAACTGTCAAAGCGTGTTGTTTAAATTACAGTTTGATGTTTTGTTTGATTAAATATTTAGATTTTCAATCTTTGGCTTTAGTTGAATATTTAGAGGAATATTTCCAATGATCTAACCCAATTAAGACGGGTAGGTACAAGTACTTGCATTACCTACGGACGGACAGTATTTCGCGTTGCACACATATTTTTTTAATCTCATTTTAATTGAATATAATAACGGTAAAAAAAAATCTAACGATGTAGATATTTCATAAAAAGATCAAAGATAAACAAAAGATCACATAAACTCAATGAAATTGAACACTTCATAATATAAACATAAGATAAATGAAGAATAATGTTACTGTAGTTATCTCCATATAAAATCATACGGAGTTATGGTGGCATCAATATGTCACGTGATCCTTCCAGCATTTGATGTAGATAAGGAATATGCACCCATTGTATATTAGTAAAGATCGAATTCAAAGCAGAATGTTCAGCGTGAAACAATAAAATGAACTGACGCAGTATCCCTCTTTCCTACACGCATGCGTATTAGATCCTTACAAAGCGCGGGAGAGTGTAAATTTCGCCGGTGATGATCGATGAATTACAATGGTTAGAGTTCTTCATTTTTTAAATAATTTAACAATTGGTTTGTTGATTCACCGATAGATGTCTTAAAGTCAAATATATGGGAGTAATATTCATCCAATTTTCGTCTCAATCAAGTATGAATTTACTGAGATATAAAGGTTCACAATTGTGTATAGCCATGAGGGCATGTATAGATGACGCTCGGCATTTAGGCACGCGGCCGGTGCGCATCTATAAATGACGCTCGTCTTAAAAAGGTTAAAGATAATACCTAAATTATAACTGTGTTGTTGGTATGTATGTATATTCATCACATTTTGTGTCGCCGACATTTTGTATTTTTTTATACGTATTGGTATTGAATATTCATACTCAATATTTGACGATTCAAATACAAAAAATATTTATGTGTCTAAAGAAAATATATTTCTAACCTACATTTACAAGAGAAGATTTATGTATGTAGGTACATATGTACCTACGTATTTATAACCTAAGTAACTAACCGTACATTTTTCCTTTTAAATATGCATGCTTATGTTGTTCAAAAAAGCCTTGTCATATCCAAATATAATATTTATATAAATTTGCATTATTTTAGAAGTGATGTTTAAAGCAAAATATAATCAGTTGTAGTGAATAAAACAGTTGTTGAGTTATAACAGAATAATCTGAAAATAATTACAATTTATTTTGACCATAGACAATACAATAGTATGTTCAGAATAACCAAAATGTGTACTATTGGACGATAATTGATTTGGCAAACAATTACGGCTATTGTAATTGGATTAATTTCAACACAATCGTAGAAATTTCAAAATAACCACCATTATACGTTACTGTATGAGATCTGATGCAGATGACATAGTAATGTTTGGTTAAAATAGTATTCATGCAAAATGGACTGAGAATGGTGCATTAAGATCTGTAATGGCTGACCCAAAAGCTCGCGGTACATAATTGTATAGTCGTACCGACTCTAATGTATGCTAGTGAGACATGGACATGGCAGAAGACGCTGAAGTAGAATTAACGCTGTTGAAATGAGGTCACTAAGACAAATTTGTGGTAAAATGATGTAATAATGTTTAATTGAAATAGATATCGTAAGTCAGATAAAAATAAATGCCCTGCGAAGTAACGAAAAAAATGATCCTTTGTACATACGATTTTGTATGTACAAAGGGTGCCAAAGTTGGCATTCATAACGCAATCCTACCGACTCTGATGTATGGAAGTGAAACCTGGACATGGCAAAAGTCGTAAGAAAATAGAATAAATGAAGCTGAAATGAGATCGCTAAGAAGAATTTGTAATATAGAACGATGTATGACAGGATACGAAATGAAGACATAAGGAAATAATGTAAGATGAACTAAGATGTAATTAATAAAATGTAAGTTAACAGATTAAGATGGTTTGGCCACATGGGAAGAATGAATGAGGAATGGCTGACGAAGAAAATATACAAAGCTGACAGGAAAGGAAAGAGAGGTCGGGAGCACCCGAGGAAAGGATGGCACAACCATGTAAACGATATTCTGAAATTGGGAAATGTAAGGAGCTTGAACAACAGACGATGCATGAATGTTGACGAGGCTATGAATGTGTTAAGAAATGTAAAAAGAACTCGTTTTGTTAAAATTACACGTTTTATTATCTCGTATTACATAGAATTATAATGTACAGAAGCCGCGTCTAGTACAAATTTCGAATTAAAATGTATGCCAAGTTTTTTTTACATGTGTGTGTGAGGCGGTAGATCGGTTGGTCTACGTTTTATGTAGGTGTGCGTGTCGGTAGGTGTACGTACACAAGAAATTCTTCTGTTTCCTCGTAGTTTTAGTTGGCATACATTGATTGCGCTGACTAGGTATCTGTATCATATATAATCTAAGTCGTATTATTTTCTCACACACACCATGTTTTCACAATTTTGACAAGTAAGTTTTTTTATTAAAAAACAAAAGTATAACACATATTAAAAATTCAAATATAGATGGAACACAATAATATTATGCATAAAGGTGGTGCCTACCACTATGTTTTTACACAGAATGTGTGTCAAGATAGAAAAGTGTGGTGTGCTCTGCCTACCCCGCGAGGGACATGTCGTGATGGTATTTTATTTTTTATTTAAGAAACACTCACAGAGAAATTGACATTACAAATACAAAATATATAAATACAAAATAACATGTAAGGTCAACTCTCAAATTACGAGTGCCTGCAGCATGTTATATTAAAATACCTATGATAAGGTGGTAGGAGGAGAAAAAGGGGATAAATTCAAGGACCACAGTTGATTCTAGGATTGCTCTTGCGAATATATTATAATATCTTTACTCAATTGCTTAAATTTTGCATATTTTAAGTTAAAAATATCAGTCAAAACTCTATTGTAGCCATCACAAATTCTACGGATTATTTCATTCTTGCCAAGGTTTGTATGAAATGGTGAGATTGCAAATACATTATGTTGTCTACTATTAAACGATTGTACTCTAAAATTAATTAATTCAAGTAAGTCAGCAGGCCAAGTCAGTAAAAAAGTCGAGATCCGACAACGTATCGCCGCTCTTCTCGCCATGTTTACGCCCTTGACGACAATTCGTAGTCACTAAGCGCTGTCGAGTTCGTAAATGCACTTATTAGTATTTGTCGCCGTTAGGCTGGCTTGCGGTACATTTTTGAATTATCATTTATGGCAATACACAATATTTTCCCCATGATTTGAATGAATGTCAAATTTGTTTACATAAATTTGTTAAATAAATATAATATGGTCATATTTTTAAGCACGAAAGCAAGTTATAATACGATTAAATTAACTTCTTTTGTGTTTATTGAATGTTTTGAGAGTAATTTTAAAAATTATTTTTAATAATATTTCGATCAATTTATCAAGTGTGATGACAGCAGCGTGTTATTTTTTTTACTAAAAACTACGCCGAATTTTCTTTTGTTAAGTGTTAAAATACATATGTGATAAAATAGCTTACAAGAATACTTTCTCAAAATCAAAAATTATTTCAAATCTATACCTACGGAAAACATTTACGGACGCATAGAATTATAATGTTATAATCTAAGTACAGACGCATATTTCCAATAAATATACAACCATATAAAACTTTTGTTACGCGGTAATTAGCAATAAGTAAATGAATTACGCGGAATATTTAAAGGATTTGAAGAATCTCTTAAACGGCGTCGTTTAACCCGTTTATATAATTATTCTCAAAATAAATATGAAATTCGGCATTGTTCGCGTAAAAAATGACATTTTATTCAACATGGCAGCTTTAGATCTTGTCTCTCGACTCGATGTCGACCCAATCTCGTCGTCAAATAAGTGGGCGAGAACGATTCGACGCGTTATCTGCTTAGTGACTACCAAAACTGTCAAAATATCGACTAGTCGATATTTTGACAGTTAATCTCGACATTTATCGGTTGAGATCTACTTACAGACTTAGCCTGCAGGACAGTCTATTAAATTATGTAAGATTTTGTACAGAAATAAAATTCCACTGAGAGTTCTACGATTACTTAAAGAACCAATTTTATAATGCATAGCGGCTATGTTGTAATTTAAAAACTTATTATATGTTCTATAATTTAAGAACTTTAAAAACTTGTTCTGAATTCGTTCTATACGAAGAATATGAATATTATAAGATGGTATGTATGTATATTTACAAATAATTTAACAAAGTTAATAAATAATAAGATTATCACGGGACCTCTTTCTTGTAAAATCACATAAAACAAATATAGGATACTTTTCTCCCCTATCCTAGAATTACTATAGAGTTTAATGCCATATCTTTGACCAGACCTCTAATTGACATTTTTTCTGAATTCTGTTACTTCAAAAAATGCGTATCATTGCCTTGATTTGCGGAGCTTGTGCATGTATTTCTCCTAATACTCAATACATGTATAGTTACATTGTATGTATATACCTACTGCGTGCTGATGTTTTCATTTACTAACCACGGTGTATATTGTTGATCAAGAGAAGGACAGTGAATATTCCAACTGTCGATTCGTTCATGAGAATTCAATTCTCTTAATGAATCGACATTATCCAACTGTCGATTTGTTCAGGAGAACTTTGTTCTCTTAACATATCGACAATGTATCAAGCCAGAATACGCGAGAATTGTATGGAGAGGTCTACTTTTTTCACGGCTTTTCCAACTTTGAAGTCAAAAAACACCAACTTAGAGGCTTCGCAGCATATATGTTCCATACACGGATTTACTCAGAATTCGGAGTAGAACATTTCGTGTGTCTGTGTGTGTGTGTGTCTGTGTGTGTGTGTGTCCGTCCCCCCCTTATAACTTTTGATCCGCTCAATTTACAGAGCCTAAAATTTCAGAATATATAAACAGTTACAGGCCTACAAAACTTTTATACTCGGAATTTTGAATTTTTGTTTCACTCAGGGGTTATCAACTTTTGAATTTTTATTTTATTTTTCCATATATCTCAGAAACCATAAACGCTAGAACGCTGAAAATTGGTACAAACATAGACAAATACAAAATCTCAAATGAGTTTTTTCAAAAAAATTCCAGGGTTTCTCAAACATTTTTTATTGAGAAATATATTTTTTTTATGATAAATTTATGAGTTTAACTGCCTATATTTCCAAAACTTTTACAATTATCGAAAAAAGCCGAAACACCCCAACTAGATAATTTAATTTTCTATAAAAAATATTAGCATTGTAGTAGAAGATCTCAATTTTTTTTTAACATTTTTTTTTAAATTGAATTTAGTGACGACATTTTGTATGTCAGTCGCCTATACTCAATATGTAAGAAGACTTAATAGTTTGATACTTCATTTCCAAACATATGTACATACATACATACCATCATGCTATTTTCATATTCTGGGTAGGAAAAAGGATCTTCCTCCATACTATCCTATCTTGACATACATACCTACATATGTTGTATAGAAAACAAAATATCTGAAAATGTTCAATAATTTGTATTTATGGGTTTATAGTTTGGTACATATTCTTCAACTATACATACTATCGCTATCGACAGTTGGATCTCATGTGTTACATGCAACTAGTTTTAAATGAATGCTATACAAGCTGTTATAACTTTTGTCTGATTTTTATGTACTTATATATATATATATATATATATATATATATATATATATATATATATAGATATATTTTTTTTTGTACATATATATTTTGTAGTTATGTAATTGTTTAACATAAAAAAAAACGGTGATAGCCCAACGGTAAGGTCGTCGCCTCACATGCGTAAGGTCGACGGTTCAAACGCATCTCTGGATTTTCAATAAATCTATGTGCGGATTTATATCACTAGCTATATGTAGCCATGATCCAATTTGTCTGGTTCCCCTTTCTAAGGGTTACGAAGGTCAGATGGCAGTCGCTTCAATGTAATAACCAGACTCGCCAATTCCAGGATCATGGTCAAAGCGTACCCCGATAGAAACGGGACAAAAGCGCTAAGGGGAAAGAAAAAATAATTGTTTAATTGAAAATCGTGTAAAATATTTATAGGTTTTAACCTGTTGTTATTTTACCAAATAAATATATAAATAAATAAATAAAAAACAAATATATATAAATTAAAATTTATCCCAAGAGGGATGCAAGTATACTTCTCTCTCTATTGACATAAAATTGATTACATAAATGATATTATCACATATTTAAATATACAACTGTTCAACAGCGTGATAGGTACATATACTGTTCAACAGCGTGATAGGTACATATACTGTTCAACAGCGTGACATATGACATTTTTTATTGCGATACGAAATTATAATTTCTGTTGGAACGTCGTCTCACTGTTGTTTTGATTCTGGGGCTCCGTTTTGAGCGGGACCAGCCCACCGGGCAGGTCCGGGGGGAGATTCGTAAAGTCGATGGCCGCAGTACTCTTGCGAGTGCTGAAAAGAAAAAAATGAAGTTTTTTAATTATGCCACTTCAATTGAAAATCGCAGTAATGTTCGTTCTGTCCGTTTATGTCCTCTTCTTTTAAAGTACAAACAGCTAGACTTTTGAATAGCATAATGCGATGATGTTCTTTTATAAATATATAATCCAACTTCGTCTCTATTGAGATAATAAGTTGGACAAAAAAAATTTTGGCATATCTATTCTATATATATATATAAATGGATGTACGAATATTTGTTTGTTTGTTTGTTGCGAACGCAGCTGTTACGATTGTGTTGTCGTTAATCATACGTACAGTGCGCCTTTGTACAGCATCGAGGGTATTCAGAAGGTATTGGGGGCCGTCACTCCAGAAGCCACTACCATATTCAATAATTGGATGTATTTGCGCCTTATCTATCTATATATATAAGAGTACTTCGTATTAATTTTACCTTGTTTGACAAATGAAACTCTTTGTTGTTGCACTGAATATTTAATTATTTATAATTATTTACAGGAAACGACATTTAAAGTTTCTTATTCAATTGTCAAATTAAAATACAATATTTTTATCAAAATTCATTTCACATGTTTTCATAGGTGTTCGAATTTAGAACACCTACAATAAATCCTTTTTAAGAAAGTACTTATTAGGTATTTTCTTTACATCTCCCCCCCTGGAAAAGAAAATTTGAAACAAAATTTTCACTGAATTCATTCGTCTTCCTCGGTTTCTAATATTTCTTCTTCATCTAATGTAGGAACTGGAATAAGTTTTGTAATGTGAAATAGATTGGATTCCGTTTTTTTTGTGACCTGTTTCTATTTTATATATTGAGTTTGAAATTTTTTTAACAATCTTATATGGTCCAATTTTCAGTTCATCTAATTTCTTCCTGTTTAGTTTATTACCATTTTCCACATATACCATGTCTCCAACCTTAAATTCATATTGTATGCGATTTTTGTCGTATAATGTTTTGTTGTAGTTATGTGATCTTATTGTATTTTCAAGTGCTGTTTTTCTATCTATGATCCAGTCACTATTTGATTTTAGTTGTTTTAATTCATTCGGTAAAATTGTAACATCTGTACCATACAAAAGATAAGTTGGTGAAAATCCCGTGACTGAGTGATTAGTTTCATTATATTTATTTACACATTCTTGAGCTACTGTTGTCCAAGCTCTCTTTTTTCCTTTTTCATTTGATTTGCATCTGATTTTGTTCACCAATGTTTGATTCAGCCTCTCGTTTAGTCCATTTGAGAATGGTGCATTTACTGCTGTAAAAACCATTGGTATTTTCCTGTCATTTAAGAATTTCTTGAATTCTTTTGAATTGATTCCCGAGTACTGGTCAGTGAGAAGCATGCCAATGTCCTCCGTTTCTGATACATTCATGACTAGTTTTATAAAATCATTTGCACTCTGAGTTTTTGATGTTAGAGTGAATGCATATCTTGAAAAGTGATCTACTAATAGATGTAGATATTTTTTTGACGATCGAGATCCTCCGAAACCTCCAATTGTATCTATAGAGATTATTTCGAAAGGCTTTGTGGCTGGGCCTAGATGAGACATCAAGCCAAATTTGTTGTGTCCTCTTGTTTTATTTTTAATACAAATTTCACAGCTTCTACTAATTTTTTTTATATTTGTAGTCAAATTTTTGGCTACATAGAGTGGACTAATCATCTTTTGCATTTGACTAATTCCAA
Organism: Molanna angustata; assembly: GCA_963576475.1. Classification (NCBI taxonomy): domain Eukaryota; kingdom Metazoa; phylum Arthropoda; class Insecta; order Trichoptera; family Molannidae; genus Molanna; species Molanna angustata. The sequence goes on along the minus strand of OY754983.1, from coordinate 6,263,426 downwards.
TATGGCACAGGTTTTCATGTATGTTTTTTAACAGTTTGATGCTAAATTCTTCTGATAAAATAATTTTTTCTTTTTTTCTGACCTTTTTTAAGAATATACTGTGTTTTTCAATTAATTTCCTTTTGTTATTTTGTATATTTTCATTATTTTTTTGATCTGTTATAATATCTTCCAGTTTAATCAAGTTCACAACTTTTAACTGTTCGTCTGTATTTTCATTCGGATTTAATACTGGATTTCTGCTTAAACAGTCTGCTTCCAAATTTTTTTTTCCTGGAGCATATTTTATTTTAAATTCATATTGCGATAAATAATATGCTAAATCACCCAGTTCTTCATCGGTTCTAGATTTCAGATTCATGTTTTCTAGTGGTTTGTGATCTGAATAAACTGTAAACGATTTACCTATCAACCAATATTGCCAGTATCTCACTGCCTCTCTGATTGCCAAACATTCTAAGTATATTGCTTTTTTTTTCTTTTGTGCCTCATTCAATTTTTTTGAAAAATAAGCCACTGGTTTTTCTTTTCCATCAGGCTGTGTCTGTTTTAAAATAGCTCCAACACCTTCTAAAGAAGCGTCTGTATAAATATTGATTGTTAAATCTTGATCGAAAATTTCCAGAACTGGTTGGGAACATAGTAGTTTTTTCATCATTTCAAATGCTTTTTGGCATTTATCAGACCAAACGAACTTTTGATTTTTCCTGAGTAAATGATGCAATGGATCTAGTATTATTGCACTCTTTTGTATATATTCATGGTAAAAATTGATTTTCCCTAGAAATTGTCTGACATTTTTTTGAGTTTTTGGAATTGGAAAATTTTTTATTGAAATTAAATTATCTTTAACTGGTCTAATAGAATTATTTTGTATAATATGACCAAGATATTTTACTAGATCTGATGCAAATGTGCATTTTGTAAATTTTAACTTGAAACCTTCTGTTTCTATAGCTTTCAATAACTGTGTTAATTGATCTTCTCATATCTAATAAAAGTTTTTCTTTCCTTATGGCATAATCCAATAATAAACCATCTTTGTATTTAAATAACATTGCATAAGTGACTAGGTTCCATCCCTTGTTTGCAAACGATTCACAGAATTTATTTTTCCAAGTTGACCATTCTGAGTTCATTGTTAGTTTCATAATCATTGAGCTGTACCATTCTATACATGCTTTGTCCATAAATAATCTTAAAATTTCTATTTTATTTTCATCTCTTGTTATTTTTAAGCGAATACATTCTTTTTCAAATAAATCTATCCATTGTATTGCATTTGAATTTTTTGTTGTAAACTTTTCAATCATGAATTTTTCTGATATTTGTTTTGAATCTTGTTCTTTATTTTGTTTTGTATTCTCTACTAATTTCTCTATTAGTATTTCTAATGTACTGGTATCTGTACCTTTTTTAGATGCAGTAACATGTTGTTCTTGATTCATTTCTTCTAGATATTGATCTTGAAATTGTAAGTTATCATCCTCATCTATGTATGTATTTTTTAGTTTTTCTGTCATTTTAATCCAAACTCGTCTAACTTGGTATCTTTTTTTTAAACTATTTTTTATTTTATTATATGTAGATGTTTTGGTTATTTCTTTATGATGATTAACTGATTGTAGCTTTTCTGGTATTGAATACATTTTATTTTCAGTTGTTGTTATTGAAGTAATTGAAAAAATATTTGATTTTTCATTACTTTCATCACCCGGTAATAGGGTAAATTCGAAACATAATTTCTCCATTTTCAACTACAAAATGTCGTTTTATAAGAGTACTTCGTATTAATTTTACCTTGTTTGACAAATGAAACTCTTTGTTGTTGCACTGAATATTTAATTATTTATAATTATTTACAGGAAACGACATTTAAAGTTTCTTATTCAATTGTCAAATTAAAATACAATATTTTTATCAAAATTCATTTCACATGTTTTCATAGGTGTTCGAATTTAGAACACCTACAATAAATCCTTTTTAAGAAAGTACTTATTAGGTATTTTCTTTACATATATATAAAAATGGATGTATGTATATTTGTTTGTATGTTTGTGATGGACTCCCAAACCATCCACTCGATTGCGATGAAACTTTGGGAATTTATTCTGCTCATACAGGAGAAGGATAATGCATAATAATTTATTTATTCAATATCTCACAAAACTTTTTTTGAAAAAAAAATAAAAATGTTTTGTGTTGAAGTGAAACTTAGTGGGTTTGTTCAGTGCACACACGAGAAGGTTTATGAATTAAAATTAATTTATTTATTCAATATGTCCGATTCAGATTTGCCGACTAAAATTAGTTTTTATACGTCCCGAATAAAATTTTAGTCGCAAGCGTCGTAAACTCGTATTCTGATTTCGTCTTAAACAATGGCCGACTAAAATGAATTCGCCCGAAAAATTTTAGTCACCGTGAATAAAAACATTTTCGATGTTGCCGCGACACAAAAAGTAATATATTCAAGACATTCGAAAATTTATTTCTCTAGCAATATTCAACAGCCTAAAAACGTCAAAACCATAGAAAAGAGATTTTATTGTCAAAACTAGTTAGTGTATTCTATGGTTAAAACAAAGTTTACCTCCAAAACCGAAACATTTCTAATTTGTACGGCGCTATTTGCTATGGATACCTAAGGATAAATCCAAAATTAAGAGTACAAAGAAGCAGATGGAGTTGATGATTGACTTCGTATCAACGAATAGTGTAATGAGAAATGGAAAGATAGTAAATTTATGAAGGTAAGTTAGATATGTCAATATAAAGTTTTGCCTTGAAATTTTATAGGTTAAATATGTCGAGCATATCTAGTGATAACTGGAAGAAAAGTGAGCCGTATTTATGACGCATCACTTGTTATTACATAGGTACATCAGGGTAATAACAAGTAACATTCCAAACTGTATCTTTCATTTGAATTCAAATTAGTTTTCATTTTCTACTCATATGACAGTCATTACTCAAACTCGTGTTTATTATGTTAGACTGACGGCTTCTTTTATGAAAATGATTAAGACCATTTAATAATTCATGTAATACAATGTTATTATTTGTTTTACAGGGAATTCTAGTGACACCAGAGTTGAAAGATTGTGGATCCAGAATACCAGAGAAATTCAGATTTGGCGATTTCTAACAATCCAGAGTTTAATGATGTTTCTCTATCAAGGGACTGAATTATTTTTTTCACTAATTATTGAATTTTTTTTTGGTGTTTTGATATAGTATAATAACCTTTTTGCATATAATTATTATTTGATGTAAATAGCTACCTATTCAGATTTTATTATACCTACCTATGGATCTGTAAAATAAAATGTTTTAATTAGATACATTAGTTATGTGAAAAAGAGAATCTGCCTTGCCAAAAAACTATTATGCAGTTTGGCGGAAAATATTATTGTAATTCTTTTTTATAATATACAGAATTAATGAAAAAAAATATATATTATTTTTATAACAATTTACATAAGTACTTGTTTTATTTTTCTTTGTCATTCTGTCTACTGCTTAAAAGGTTCTACAAATTAGATACAACAAATTTAATACACATGTATTTATATTACGATTATTTATTTTATACATACATAGAAAATGTGACAAATTTAATATAAGTAAATATATATATGATTTTTTTTAAAGTGATGTGTCTTCTTATTAAATTACTTCTAGTCCTTGCAACGTGGAAAAAAATGTAAGTATCATCATAAGTAAGTCTGTCGCTATTGCCAATATCTATTTCAATAATGTCTTCATCTGCAATGAACAAAATTTATTTATTTATAGTAAACAAATTATTATTCTAACTAAGAATTCCTGTTTTTAGTATCCTGTCGGTTCATCTGGGGCGTTATTACTCATGGTAATAATTATTTAATCCAGAGTCACCTAAGATTTAAAATGAACATAATGGTTTATATAATAACCTAACCTCAAATGAGACAACTTGTATGTGAGATTTTGACTGAAGCCCCAAACTTTAGTAGAACATTGAATATAAATTAAGCTACTTGTAAGAATACTTCATATTAAAATTGATGAAGAATGACCATTCTTGGTAGATTTTCATTATTATGATAGATATATAATTTGTAAGTACGTTATTTGACAAGTGGAATCTCTAACAATTACTTTTAATAAAATTCGTGTCACATCATTAGTTAAAAGCTACAAAAACCAATAAAATTTACAACTTTACCTTCTTTATCCATTATCTAGGCAAAGATAATAAAATTCCATTATTTGTGTGGTCTCGAAAAATATCAACGAAAGTCAAGTAACCTGTACCTATAAATACGTGATGATTATTGTTTGTCATAAATTTGTACAGTTAAAAAGTTATCACGTTTATTTTTCTTTAGATGTGAGTAAAAAAAATACTACACTTTAAACGATTTCACCAAATAATTATTAATAATAATTGAATAAAGTATAAACAAACAAATAATGGAGCCCTTATCCAGCGTACAAAATTGTAGACGGATGTCAAACGACCCGCATAAATTTGTCATATTTTAAAAGATCGAACGTCTAAGTTGCGAATCGGAATACGAAAACGTCCAAATCAACGGGAAACCGTGGATAAAAGGATTTTATCCACGCAGTGTGACGTCATGAGATAAAATTAGAGAATCTGAATACCAATTTAATCCCGTATAAATTTGGTGAACTTTTTGACATTTCTCATATACTAAAATTCCGTATAAAATTTTTAGTCGAATCTGAATTGGGCCTAGTATCTCACAAAAATTTTTTTTTGAAAAAAAAATAAAAATGTTTTGTATTGAAGTGAAACTTAGTGGGTTTGTTCAGTGCACACACGAGAAGGTTTATGAATTAAAATTAATTTATTTATTCAATATCTCACAAAAGAATTTACAAAAATTATCTATTTGGGATTGTCATTGTATTTTAAGGATTCGATCCGAGCATAACAGAAAACGTATTTGAAGTTTAATTCAATTATTTAACTTCTCGCACAAAAGAAACATACCGATCAACCATATTTATATATTTGGAGGTATATAATTAAACAGGCAGGACAACGTCTGCCGGGTTTTACTAGTCACATTATAAAGAGTAAACAGCGACAGGCGTGCGTTTCCTAATAACAGGAATCGACGCATGCGTTTATCTCCACACACCAGCCATTCTTCTCATTCATCTCATTTAAAAAGGCACTGCTGATCGCAGCCGCACAGTTGGTGAGCAATTTGGCTTCTGTACGGGCGTCCTGGGTTCGATCCCCAGCAGAGGAGAAATTTATTTAAATGCATTTATCACGCATATATGTATTGCTTCTCTGGGCTGGAAACACCGGTTAATTGGAAGAAATTGCCACACGGCAATAAACTCGCCAATTGCGCAGGGTGCAAGGAAGTGCTTATTATATTATTATTACATTCAGAATGTGTGAAAAATCCAATGTTTGCGTATACGCAACCATAAAAATATTCGATTTACATTTACATTGGTGCAAGAAAGTAAACAAGCCAAAAATAAACTTGTAATTCTGGTGCGATTCAGGGGTGACATGTGCGAAAGCATTGTCACTTCATGTATAAGGACCGTTGCTTTCATTTTTACAAACCAATTTCTCAATAGATGGCGTTACAAAAAGGTTTCTTCGTTTATTCATAGATGCCGATAGTTTTTTCAGCTTATTTCAAAACGACCAGTTTCTCATTATTAAAATATATAGAAAATTCAAAATGCATTGAAGAGGTAACTCAATAAGAAGGCATAATTGGTTAACGTTGCGCAAGCGCATAAAGTGATCACGTGAACCAGCCGATGACAGGTTGTGAGCCCTGTAGGTGCCTTGAGTTCCTGGTAATATTCCAACTTTGTCTCTATTGAGATGTTAAAAATTTGTCAAAAAAAAATATAATTCTAAAATAAAATGTATAATTTCCATCTGTTGCTACTCACCTATAAGGCCGTGTATCTTTGCCGCAGTTTTTCCTGATGTGCACAATGAGATTTGACTTGTAATTGGAGCGATAAGGACAATGTTGACAGGCAAACTTCTGTTCGTTGAGATGGCTCTTCATGTGATTGCGGAGTCTCTGTTTTGTGCGAGATCTACAACACGGATAAATATAGCACGGATAATTTTTTATTTCACATTTTTTATTTTGTTCAATTTTTAAGTATGGCAATAAAGCTACACTGCAGATAACTTCGTTATCGATCGCGCACACCGGTGCATCATAGCTATTGGCTGACATACGTCGTTTTCTTGTATTTTGTACCCACATGTGTTGTATTTTACATTATTAATTTTTCATAAATATATTCAGTAGTCGTCCAACAACCGAAGCCTCGACTTTTATTTGAACCAGCACTCCAGGACCCAGTCTTGGAACTCTTACCACATTTTTTATTATAATTGCCAATAAGGATGAGAGATCCAGGTACTTTTGAGCATTTCCTGTGGTAGTATCGATAGAATATACTTAGAATTCCGACCACGTGTCTGTGTTCTAGTGATGGCTGTGTTCAGATAGAACACTCGACGTCGAATGTCAGATGTACCCGAAGTTGCAGATTATGGTATTTATCACGCAGCATCGGAAGTTTTAAATGTCAAATGTCATTTATCATACATGTGTCTTTTTAGGTTATATTTTCATCGTCGAAAGACAACAATTGGGCAGTGGAGTAAAAAATGATCTCTGACCTTATATTATTGGAAACTTTTGAATGATATTTTTATGAATTAACCTCTTTGCGAATGCATATTGTCATCAGATATAATGCCAACAGACATAATAGACACCACCACAGAAATAAATAGAATTCATCTTACCACGGATAAAATAGAAGTCAACAGATTCTATCAACAGTCAAATAGTTTTTCACCCAACGATTTTACAGAGCTTTTGAAGCGTACACTCGACGCTCAATCTGAACACGAAAGTGTCTTTAGAACGGTCATTCTGAATGGCTTAGGTCCGAATGCAGAGTCCTACCTAAATACTAAATTCTAAATACTAACCATGTTTTCATTGCACAGTCGCTCACTTAAGTTAGGAGATCACGTGGCTTCCTAACTGGAGGATGCTACCAAGTTCACGTATGAGACATTGCATTACAGAGACATATCTAAATACTTAGCGCATGCGCATCGGCGTAAACTAACATTTGCGAACTGTCAAAAAGTAAGGTTGATCGCGAGGAACCTTACGAGTGGTTTAATAATAGAATACAAGATGTTTTCGATGAATGATGATTTCAACATCGTGATGAGCAATTTTGTCAAATCAAATCCCACAGAGTATTCAGCGATCCATACGAGATGCCGAAAATTTGTTGGAATTTCAGAAAAATCGCAACATCGAGCTGTCAATGTGAAGTTGGTTACATATGTTTGTGTTGTTATAGCAAAAAAACTTTTTAAACGTCAGTCTAAGCCCATAGAAAGCTATCTATCTCTTTTCTTCATACACAATAATGTGAAATTCTATGCCATCGACCTTAAGTTTGGCATAGCATTTAGTTAGGGATGTCTCTGCAACGCAATTGCTAACTTAAGAATACTAAATACTCCAGTGAGGTTAGGAGTTAGTATTTAGGTACCTAGGACTGTGCATTCGGGTCTTAGAGCATCACTAAGGTTCGAATTATAGAAAATGGTATTAAAGTCACTGAGCTTGATCTCAAGACCTGTCTCGAAATGTATAGAAGAGTTGACATTGCTTCAAGACAGCTATCCCGCTGTCTTGAGAACGGTCTCAATGAGAGGAGAAGGAGACAGCGCTTTACACGAAAAAAAAAAAACGCTATAGACACGGACGAATTTCGCATTTATTGCTATTTTGACGTTAACATTGTTAGCGGAACTAAAATGGATCAAAAATCTTATTGACATCAATCTGGGAGTAATTTACATACAATCATTCATAAACTAACTATGTGAATTAAATTTTGTAAGGTTTTATAAAATTTCCAGTACATCCAGTAAATATCATGTTGTTATTCTATGCATGTTGTATCATATTTTGAAATGGCTGCTTTTCCTAGAACTATTAACTGTAGGTACACACATTCCCGTAATATACTATATGACAGATAAACGAAGAAGTATTTATTTTCCTCTTCCGAATAAAATGGTCGATATTTTCACTATTTAATCACGTATCATAATATTATGATGCATAAATTTCTCTACATTTTCGAAGATTACCAAGACAACGAATTGTCAAAATATATATAAATAGCTATTCTAACTCATTGCTACCAACATAACAACGCAGAAATAATTGCCATTCACGAGAAAAAGTACTTATTTATAAAGCTGCATCCACATTTTTTTCGATTACGCTTTCTCGAATGAGACAGCGTACGTATTTTACTTTTAATACAGATTTTCAAGCATGATCTCAAGATGGTCTTGAGATGACACATTTGGAGAACGGTCTTGAGAATTATTCTATAATTTGGACCTAAGTGCACCTGGCATTCATTGTGAACGCAGCTGTTGCGATTGTGTTGTCGTCAATCATTCGCACAGGGCTTGTTTACAGCATCGAGGGTATTCAAAAGGTATTGGGGGGCATCACTCCAGAAGCCACTACCATATTCAATAATTGGGTCTATTTGTATTGTATTATATATTGACTCCAGTCTAAGTCTCAAAAAACAGATAAACAGCACAACATCCTCTGCTTTTTACCACTTACGACGAATAAAATCTATTAGACGAAATATACCTACGGAAGCAACGAAATCTCTAAACGCATAAAAATGCGTAAACACATTCGTTATTTCCCGCCTGGACTACTGCAATGGTATCTACGCAAACCTTCCAAAGCTGGAGCTTAACAAACTTCAATCCGTCTTCAACGCTGCTGCTAGGCTAATCACCGGAGCTGCGAAATTCTCACACATATCCCACCATCTACGAAATCTTCACTGGCTAAAAGTGCCAGAGAGAATCAAATACAAATTATGTTTGTTGACTTTCAAAGCGATCCATGGCATGGCTCCCACGTATCTTTCAGACTTCTGCATCCCTCTCACCGTAAACGAGCGACAACAAACACTTCGGTCAGCCACCACATCCGTGATTGGCAAGTTGACTGAAATAAATAGAGTCAACACTTCATCCTTCGGTGATCTTGGTTTTGCTGTGGCCGGACCAGCCTCGTGGAATAAACTACCACCTGAACTGAGGCAAATCGACAACTTAGCACTATTCAGGAAACACCTAAAAACTCACTTCTTCCGCGAGTCTTACAAAAACCCCTAATATATTCAAAGCGCCCTTCCATAATCCAAATCCAAATTTATTATTTATTATTATTATTTGCACTTTAAAGTAGAATATAAAACTTTAGATAAATTACCTGTAGGAGCACAGTTCACATGGAAATGGTCTTTCTCCGGTGTGTATTCTGATATGTGCCCTGAGTGTCTCCGTGTCGTAACAGCTGTAACTGCAAGAGAGACACGAATGTCTCTTGTCTCCTAAATGACGTCTCCTGAAAGAATTCAATGTGTCAGTATTAATTACAACTCGCCTTCGAGTATCCAATACTCGCTTAGATCACATTACATACATTTTGAAGGATATCTGAATAGTGCTTCTCAATTTTTTTAAACCTTAAAAACATAAAATTTGATATTTTTATTTTCAAATTGCCAAAAAGGCACGTCACTTTCATAAAATGGCATTGAAGATTTATCAAGATTTGATAATAAAATATTTAAATAAAAAATAATTTAAAAAACTCATTTCACGAAAAAAAAAAAAAAAAATCCATACAAAATTTTAATGATTTGTGGAGTGACTTGATAGTGAGGAGTATTGCATTGGCCATAACACACTCGTTTTATTTTTTTATCATGTTTACACACTGTATTGTATATTTAACATTAACTCTGATCCTGGTTGGAAGAAATTTCCGTCTGGTAATAAGCCTGCCAGTGTACACATCATATTGATTTATTTTATTTTTTATCACACCATATTTTACAATGATACAAAAGAGAAGATTACTTTTGCCCAACTAGGAAACCCTGTTCTAGGGCTAGCAGTTTACAACCTGATAGTGGTGAAAGTCGCTCCGCTGTCAAAATGACGTTTTTTTTGGCGGGTATTATGAATTTTCACACAGTCGTCATAGTGTTTGTACTTGATTGTAAAATTTAGGTTTGTACTTGATTATAAAATTTTGGTTTGTACTTCATAGCAAAATTTAAGTTTGTACTTGATTTTAAAATTTAGGTTTGTACTTGGTTGTAAAATTTAGGTTTGTACTTGATTGTAAAATTTAGGTTTGTACTTGGTTGTAAAATTTTGGTTTGTAATTGATTGTAAAATTTAGGTTTGTACTTGATTGTAAAATTTAGGTTTGTACTTGGTTGTAAAATTTTGGTTTGTAATTGATTGTAAAATTTAGGTTTGTACTTGTTTGTGTGTTTATAGATTGTTATGTTCTCGGGTATAGTTATCGTAAAACATCAAACAACAAAGCCAGGCGTCCGGGTGGGCAGAGCGCAAATTTGTGTCTTTGCTTGGTTGGTATTTGTGTAAATCGCCCACCTCCACGGAGAAAGGCCTCAAGATATTTGACAAAAATTATATTGTTGTGTATTTTTATGAAAGTAAGTTAGAACTTTTTGGATGTATATTTGTCTAGGGTCGAATATTTTGAACTCGGTGTAGAGGTTTTCTGTAGGGTACAAATGAATAAATAAAAGCATAGTAGTTTCATCGCTACAGCGGTAACAGATGCAAAGGTGATCAGACAGACACTTTGGTTAATACATACATGTGAACTTTGAGAGCGAATTTTGAAGTGGTTCGATGATCGCACATGTCACATTTAAACGGTTTGACGGCCGAGTGTTTGACACTGTGGGACTTGAGGGTGTAGATTGTCTTGCCGCGGTACGGACAATGCGGGCACTGATGCGGTCTTTCTCCTGTATCTTCGTGAACCACCACAACGTGCTTCTCCAGGTTTGACTTCTGAAAAACATAATAAGACAATATTATTGGTAGTTAATAATAATAATTTATTTATTTACTTTTAAAAACAGATAACATTGGAACAATATTGAATGTATACAAAGAAAATAATAATAATATTTACATTTATAAATAAGTACCTATATGATACATGAATTCAACCATTTTTTTGGTAGGTATATAGGTTATATTCCACTATTTACCTTTGTCTGCCTAACTAGGAATAATTCCTGTTTTAAGGCAGCCAATTTATTTTTTGTTTATTTTATAGTTTTAAACAAAAAAAAAAGAAAATTCCTTTACACAAGAAACAGATTGACCATAAATATCTAGTAAATTATGTCAGATAGTACCTACATACCTATTTGAAAACATAGAAAAAAATACAGGAAACAAACTACAAACAACATCACATGAAAAAACACTTTTTAACACAGAAAACATATCAAGATATACATAGTAAGTGTATGGCTCATACCAGTCGCAATTATAACTACAAACAAACCTAACCAACCTATTTTTACCAAACTTTTGTAGGTTAGGTTTAAAAAATCGGTGTACATCCTAGGCTATCCTGGCTGGTCAGGGAAGCAGTACCTACTTAAATATCTAAACACCTCTTTAATAAATCTTTGGTTATCTAGACGTTTCACTATTTATTCCTTCAAAAATAGTATGTATACAACAAAACCAACCTGCGTGAATCCCATTCCACAGTGCTCACATACATGGGGCTTGGCCCCTGTATGTATGATGATGTGATTTCGAAGATCTCGGGGCATGTTGAAGCCTTTACCGCACGTCGGACACACATGAGCCCTTTTGTTTACATGCTTCCGGGCTATGTGATTCATTAAACTGCATAAAAAAATAATAAATATTATTACTATACATATTGCTATTGTGCATTCAACGTAATAACACCTTTCATGTTTTTGTCTTGGTAAGCTTGCAGAGTGGAATTAAATTCTGCAGAGGTGCTAACATTTGAAATATTTTGCTGCTCTGTAAATTTACTGAGTCTTAGCCTATTGCAACACAAAGCCGGTGAATCACTGGCCAATGTCATTGAGCCACTTAGCCGGCGATTCCGGGGGTTAGCCATTCCACTGCTCAACAACTCTGTTGAACAAACGATTTTTCCACAGGTTCAGTGTCCACTTTTGCCTATCCAACATCAATCTACAACCCCTTGGGTGTTAGTGTACCGGTTGCGATGTTAACACTCTATATTTTACCACATTTTTATACTTACATAATACTTAAAAGATATTCATCTACCTTATTTTGGTCTTCGAAGAGTAAGGGCACGCGTCACAAACAAATGGTTTGTCTTCGCTGTGCATTGTAGATTGATGCAAGCCAAGCTGGAAACTAGATGGTGCCCTGTAGGTACACTGCGGGCAAGGGAAACGACGCTCTCCTGTGTGGATGCGCTTGTGTCGAACCAACATCGTCAGGTGGGTACATCTGTAAAATACAAAAACAAAAGAATAAAAGCAAAAAAAAAACAAAGAAAATATATATAACACTAAGATACAATTAAAACAATACAAAAAGAAATGAAAATACTTCATAGCAAAAAAAAGGATAGAGAAAGGACAAGCAGAGGAAATAGGGATCAGGTGTTTAGTAAATATTCCCTTTTTAGTTTTTTCTTGAAAATACAAAGTGAATTAGAAGACGTAATATCCGGACTTAAACTATTCCATAATCTTGCTGATTGTTCGATTCCATAATCTTGCCAAAATAATAAATGCAAGTCATTATTTATCAGTGCAATGGTACGAACTGCCCTTCTCTTCATACCGCTCCCTACCATTTACCTCGCCTATCCAACCTTGAAGGCCAATCAGTCAGTCGTCTTTGGTTGTCGCTTGTGTTGGTGTTATGCACAATTGTATACAAATTCGCTCGTTGACAAATGCCTCCTTTCGTGAACAGAAGAGTCCTCTTCTTCCTTTCTTCTTTCTCAGCCATCTCTCCACTGCCTCTTCTAAAAGCTTCCACTTGTCTTTTTTTTGAGCTTTTTGAACCCATCTGCTTCCAGCGCGACAGGGACAATATCATCGGCCCACCTTTTCTGGGGCCGGCCTATTCCCCTTTTCATATCCCATGGTCTCCAATTTAGAATTCTGGGTGCACATCTGTCCGTACCCTGTCTGGCAACATGACCTGCCCATTGCCATTTAAGTTTTGCAACTCGATCCATGACATCAACAACTGTCTGAGTCTGATTTCTTCATTTCTAATTTTGTCTCTTAGACTTACGCCTATCATTTGTCTTTCCATGGATCTCTGAGTGCATTTTAGCTTATGTGTGGTCCTCGCAGTTAGCGTGATAGTTTCCAGACCATACGTGAGCACCAGCCTCAATTATTTTATTATCAATAGATACCAGAGATAGATTATAATGAAATTAAAAATGCATGAAAAATAATAAAAGTCCTGGTGAAGATCAAGTGACAAGCGACATGATAAAGAACGGAAGAGTACTTAATATAAATTGAGTCCCATCTTTATATCCTTTTACTGCCATTCACATATGAGCGACTTGAAGACTCAATTCAACGCATAGCCTGTGTCAATATTATTGGGAACAAAGATATCTTCTTCAAAACTCTCGATAAATATACAGTCCACTTTTTCGTTTAGCCAGAGTTGGAATCGGCAATTTCGGCACTAATAGACAGAATGTGTATATTGCGCAGTTGGCGTATCTCGGGCCAAAAAAGAAGATTGCCAACACATCCAAAACTATAAAATGCTTTCTAGAACATCAAATCAGACTTAATGTTAAAAATATATAAAGCATTTGTTAGACCATTGATGGAATATGGTTTCCAGATATGGAGTCCCTATTTTTTCAAGGACATTGACTTACTTGAGAGGGTCCAAAGACGCTTTGCAAAAATTCCCAGGACACTTCGCAACTTCACATACGAGGAAAGACTTGACTTCTTAAAACTGTCAAAACTGGAAAACCGAAGAGAACGTGGAGATCATATTAAAACATTCAAAATATTATCAGGCCATTATGACTGTGTAAACATGAAAAATATCTTTCAATATAGTCATAATACTAATTTGCGTGGCCATAGCTTAAAACTTGTGGAAAGTAGGTTCTCGACAAATCCTCGAAAGCATTTTCTTTCAAATAGAGCGGTGAGTACTTGGAATAAACTTTCCCAATGTGTTATGGATGCTGAAAATGTTAATATTTTCAAGAATAGACTGGACTTTTTTTGGACACAGCAAAATAGTTACAACAAAATAATAAAATTTGACAGTGGATATAGGCACATCAGCCTTGGCTGCCTGCCTATACATAAATAATAATAATATAAAAATACAAATATTAATTACTGACTTGTATTCGCACTCGTCACAGTAGATATGTCTCTCTCCTCTGTGTTTGATGAGATGAACTTTCATGGTGTCAAAGCTCTTGCTAACATACTGACAGTCCACACAGAGGAAACCGGGCTTCTTCAGAGGACTCAACGCTGCGCCGCCATCAGATTCTGAAACAAATCATTCATTCTATTATACACTCTTTGACCCGAATGCACAGTCCAAACCTCACTGGAGTATTTAGTATTCTTAAGTTAGCAATTGCGTTGCAGAGACATCACTAACTAAATACTACGACAAACTTAAGGTCGATGGCGTAGAATTTCACATTTATTGTGTATGAAGAAAAGAGATAGATAGCTTTCTATGGGCTTAGAAAGCTATCTATCTCTTTTCTGACGTTTAAAATGTTTTTTGCTATAACAACACAAACATATGTAACCAACTTCACACTTTATGATCGCTGAATACTCTGGTGTTTGATTAGACAGAATTACTAAATGCATATTCAACGAAGCCGATAAAATCATCATCCACTGAAAAAATCTCATATTTTAGTATTAAACCACTCGTAAGGTTCCTCGCTATCAACCTTACTTTTTGACAATTTGCAAATGTTAGTTTACGCCGATGCGCATGCGCTAAGTATTTAGATATGTCTCTGCAATGCAATTCTCATACAAAAACTTGGTAGCATCCTCCAGTTATGAAGCCACGTGATCTCCTAACTTAAGTGAGCGACTGTGCAATGAAAACATGGTTAGTATTTAGTATTTATTGGTCGGACTCTGCATTTGGACCTTTGTCTTCTGTTGAATATATTGGAGTCGTTTTTAAATTTAGTGCATGCTAATTTTTTCCCTGAATAAAAAAATCCTTTATATATGTAATTACGTCAAAACCTGATTTTTTTACTTCTCACTAATAGTGGGGAGTTATGATTCAGAAATTTTTAAGTCTATTTTTTTATTGCAGATTATCAACTGGTATCATGCTGAGATTGTATTCTGCTGTATGCTATGTACGGCGTGTTTATTTTACTTTATCGATTATAGACTAAAGTACCCATTCGATTCCTTTCAAATTTGAAGGATATCTAATCAGTACCTACTTCTCGTTTTTTTTAACAATCGAATATTTCAAAGTAACCCCAAGCTCAGGAAACTAGAAATTTGTAATTTTTATTTTCATATTGGTAAAAGAACACATCACTATCATAAAAAAAAAGTTTTCGTAATAAAATATTTAAATAAAAAATAATAATTTAACCTCTAAGTGAGTATGGCCGTACCTGTACGGCAGGAAATGTCATTGCAAATCGAAGTATGGCCGTAACGGTACGGCAAGAGAAGTGAAGATTTTTTTTACTACACTACAAATATTTTTGACACTGCAACCAATAGTTGAAGACACCTGAAATAATCATACGATTTTTCAATATTAACTTTGAGAAATGGTACATTTTAATTTTTTTTTTTCCCGATTATTGTGTCAGGAGTCATCAAACGTAATACTTATTAGTTAAAATTTTTATATTTAAAATAACTCACTTCACATCATACCAAAACTCACTATTATAGGGGTTGACAAACGAGTCGGGAGAAACCTGACATGACACGAGAAGAAGAAAAAGAAGAGTACCTATCGAAATCACAACTGTCCAAAGGTGAAAATATTTCTTCAACATATGTTATGGACTTATCTTACAGTTGGGAATATTATCTAAATAGGCCCGATATTACAGTTGGCCCTCAACTCATTGAGTTTGTTAAACTCAAGATTAATGTTAAGGGGAGATTGAATCCATTTCCATATTACAGTGCAATATGACATGTCAGTTACTAAATCTTCAATTATAGACATATTTTACTTTTTCTGTGGTTATTATCTGTCAAATTTTAAATAATCTCAAATAATACCAACTACAAAACGGGACGCTCCACTTGAAATACTATTGTTTTATTATCCAACATGGTAAATTTGAGTTTTTTCACCAAAATAATGCTTTAAAATGCACATGTTCGTTTCAATATGGCTGTCAGTTTGTTTTGTTGTGTGGTGTCACCGTCGATACAACTAACGCCTCTAGTGATAGAACACTAAAAATACACTCGTTGCCTAGCAACGATTCGAGAAATGACAGTTGACTCACCGTTTAGTACTTACCATACCATCACGCCATTTCCCTATTTGGGGTAGGCATACAGAACCGAACGCCAGATTATTATTCTTACTTCTAACATCACCATCTTTCAAAATCACATTTATGTGATCGTGACAATTTTTTCTTGGCCGACCTCTACTTTTCGTTCCTCTTTTATCAGACTTGTAAATTTTTTTTTTGTCAGACGGTCATCACTCATTCTTTCTATGTGGCCGAACCACCTTAGAGCATTTATTTTCATCTTACTTACGATATTTCTTTCAATCATACATTCTCGTCTAATATCCTCATTTCTTATTCTATCATACATCGTTTTACCACATATTTGTCTTAGTGACCTCATTTCAACCGCGTTAATTCTACTTTCATGCGTCTTCTGCCATGTCCATGTCTCACTAGCATACATTAGAGTCGGTGCGACGATACCATTGTGTACCGCGAGCATTGCTTGCCTCGAAATAATTGGGTCAGCCATTACAGGTCTTAATGCACTATTCACTCTATTACCTGCCGTTACTCTCCTTTCAATATCTTTTTCCAATCTTCCATCACGCTGAAACATGCTTCCTAAGTATAAATATTCATCGACTTGTTCTAATTGTACATTCTCCACTCGTATCTCGCATTTTGTTCGTCTTTCGCTCTTCTCAAATACCATCACTACCATCCATCACCGTTACCATCACCGTTAAGTACTTAACCCGCTAGAAACGTTGAGTTAAATATTTGTCATTTAAGTGACGTATTTGAGGGATGATTAGGCCTAAACAGACACTGTAATACGCTATATTTTTGTAAAACTTTAGTTTAGCTCTTAAACTGAGATTGAAATACCGGCCCATAGTCATTTTGATAAATAATATTCCAAAACATATTCTAGAAATTGTGTATCAATAGATAAGAAAAAATGTTAGTTTTAATCTTTAGTCGTTTCATATAATTTAATACTGATATTTTAATAGTTTTGTTTGTCAAACATTTAGAGATGATTATATAATCTGACTTGATAAAGAATATTTTTTTAAAGCAGCCCATTCACGATCGTGCCATTCTTCCAAATGGCTTGCCATCACACCAAAATGCGCTCGTTAATGTCAAATCCCGCGCAGACCAATTGGCCTGACACACCGAAATGGAATTCCAAACGATCGAAACTCCATAGTGCCGCGACAAACGGCGCGGCGCATCCTGTCGGTACGGCATGCTCGTGAGTGCGAAAACCAGCGGTAAATTGCGGCGAGCTGTTTGACACTCTCGTGAATGCGAAAATACAACATTTTCTCTTTGTTTTTTTTCTTTTTATATATAAACAAACCGCTATATAGCAGTTGTATAAAACTCATCATCAGAATTATAACTCATTTTTACTTGAATATTAAAAAAAAAATAGAAGTTATTAATGAGAAAGCGCCGACTGCTTGAGTATACTAATTTTGATGGCTCGATGGCGCGCCCGTGAGTGTGATGAAAATTTTACAATGCTCCAAATGGAGCCGGTCCATATGGAGCGACGCCGAATGGCACGATTGTGAATGGGCTGCTTAAGAAATACATAATAATGCACCCAATAATAGATAAATATATAACACTTGTGTCTGTTCAAAATTATCAACTTCATATTATATTTATTAACAGGATACACTGAGAGAAATTTTATCTTGTTTACTTATTAAAAATGAAGTATTTATGATGATAGATTAAGAAGTACCAGAGTGTCGATTATGATAGAAACATTAATTTCATAACATGTTTAAAACTATCGACCCCTTGTACTTGAAGAAACAAGATAAAAGTTCTCTGATATCAATTTACAATAAAAGCTAAATTGATATCTATTCAATGTCAATCATTTAGTGTAAGCTAAAGAGTAAGCACGTAGTTACATTATAATATTCATATCTTCTGTCTTGATTCGAAAATAAACATTTAATATATGTACGGTGTTTAAATCAAATAACCCGGAACATTACACATACTTGTATCGAGTTCCTGTTTGAAAACTTTGTTGTCCTGTTTGTCGTGATGTCTGCAGAGTGTGTCAAAGTCTCCGACAGAATCCACGATAGTCTGATGCAACTTGACCATATGTTTGCGCATCATGTTGAAAGTCTTAATGAAGGTGTGACACTTGGGGCACTCGTAACTGAAATAAATATTCAGGGTGATACCGATTAAAGGTCGCAGTATGCGTAGCATGTTTTAACCCGGACGGAACGGGGTGGGAAAACAATGTTTACTATGACATATGCACGTGCACCTGTGATATATGCACGTGCACCCATGATATATGCACGTGCACCCGTGACATATGCACGTGCACCCATGATATATGCACGTGCACCCGTGACATATGCACGTGCACCCGTGATATATGCACGTGCACCCGTGATATATGCACGTGCACCCGTGACATATGCACGTGCACCCGTAATATATGTTGACATTTTTTTTCCAAAAATGTCAACATATTCCATCCGGGTTGAAACACATTACCTATACAACGTCCTTAACCCTTCCTTAACGGAATTATGAAGACATTATGAAAATAAATATTATGTTTCATAAAAAATGGGCAAAATATGTGATCATAAAGAGATTTTGATCTAAACTAAATACTTTTCATAAAATAAAAAATCTTTCATTTTTAATTATTATTAGAGTAATCAAATTTAACTTTTTGATGGTCAGTTCTTGATGGAATTCCATTTAAATTAATTTATATTTTTAATAAATAAAAATAAAAACGCTTGTTTAGAATTGATTACACTATTTATTTAGGGACTACAACCTACGACCGGTTTCGTGCTAAGCACATTTTCAAGTTGACTACTTGAAAATGTGCTTAGCACGAAACCGGTCGTAGGTTGTAGTCCTCAAATAAATAGTGGAATTAATTTTAAACAAGTGTTTTTATTTTTATTTATTAAAAATATAAATTAATTTATTATTAGAGATTGAAGGAAATAAAATTACCTAATTGAAATAAAATATAGCATGCTAGAAAACAAAAAAAAACCTCACATTTCATTCAATTTTGAATAACCATGTTTAGCAAGAAAAGCTCATTTCGCAATATCCGAATTTTGAACTGTACAATAACCGAGTCGCAATAACCGAGTACAGAAATTTCCATCATTCTCAGTATTGTAAGCGATCAAAAATATTGTGATTAATAATTTAGAAGAGAAATAACACAGCTGATAACAATTTTCATTGAGATATATGTAAAATACATCAATTATTCCAATTGGAATCATCGGTTAAAAAAGGGTTAGTAATAATTTCAATCAAAAATAAGGACCCAATTTAATTGAATTTAGTGACGACATCGTTTCATACAATATGTATGGCAGTGGCCTATACACAATATCTAAGGTGACTCAATAGCTTGATACTTAATCTCCAAACTTACATACATTCCATCAAGCTGATATCATATTCTGAGTAAGGAGAAAGGACTGACCTCTCCATACTATCCAATCTTGACAAAAATGTTTTGTATAGAAAACAATTAAAGTATATTCAAGAATTTGTATTTAAGGGTTTATTTTTGGTACGTATATTCTTCAACTATACATACTATCACCATCGACAGTAAGATCTCATGTGTTACACGCAACTATTATAATCAAATATTATAGTGTTACTAATTTTACCATCATTTTCATTTTACGATGTTTACTAAAAATCATTACTGAATGATTTTTAGTATACATATCTCATTGCTCTTATTTCTATAAATTAAAATTATATTAAATTTGATATTTACATTCGTTTATGTCCGCTACTTTCGCAAACGACGTCCTTCTTCTTTGCATCTTCAACATACTTCGTTTGTTTCACTCTTTCCTCTGATATCTTTTTTTTCTTGCGTCCCTTCTTTCTTTCCACCCTGTCTTTTTTTCTGTGCCCCCTCTTCGGCTTCTCCGACCGCAGAGTCATAGTCGTCATGCCGTCGTCGTCAAACAGGAAGCCATCATTGTCCAACCCCTCCGACTCGGACACGCAGTCCTCCCGCTCCCACTTGATGGTAAACTCCAACAGGTTGCTTTCGTACGCTACCTCGTGCTTGACGGCGTCATCTTCGAGCCGTTCCTTCTTGAGGACTCTGTCCAACGGAGTGTCCTCGTCCACAGAGGGCAGGACGTTTTTCGATGACGCCTTTCGAGAAAAACGGAAAAATTACTGTCGTATTGTGATATGTGTGAATGAACGCATGAATTGGTAGTGTGTGAAAGAAACACATTTATATTTATTTATCTTTCTGTAGATAGTATAAACAAATATAATGCACACTGACGGGCTTATTGTCATTAGGCAATTTCTTCCAACCAATCAGACTACAAAGTATGACAAAATTATATCTTTATTTATTTATTTCATATTGCTTCTCGGGCAACTAACAAGTTATAGTAAACTGTCTACAAGGTGATGTCTGTCACCAGAATGAGATTTCTTAATTTTCAATTAATAAAGAAATCTCTTTATAATTGTTCCCTTTCAAAAATTCAAATCAATAATCATTAATTATGAGTCATTTCTTGGATAGCAACTAAAATAGTATATTTCAATAAATCAATAATTAATAATAGACATCTGTCCTTCAATATAACAACTATTTCTAATACCTATGTTAATAAATATCCCCTAGTATGGTTCTAAACCATGCTACTTATTTATTAACAATTTACACAGATGTCTCCTTACTTGTCTAATTGAAAATATAACAACTATTTCTAATACCTATGTTAATAAATATCCCCTAGTATGGTTCTAAACCATGCTACTTATTTATTAACAATTTACACAGATGTCTCCTTACTTGTCTAATTGAAAATATAACAACTATTTCTAATACCTATGTTAATAAATATCCCCTAGTATGGTTCTAAACCCTGCTATTTATTTATTTACAATTTCCACAGATGTCTCCTTACTTGTCTAATTGAAAATATAACAACTATTTCTAATACCTATGTTAATAAATATCCCCTAGTATGGTTCTTAACCATGCTACTTATTTATTAACAATTTACACAGATGTCTCCTTACTTGTCTAATTGAAAATATAACAACTATTTCTAATACCTATGTTAATAAATATCCCCTAGTATGGTTCTAAACCATGCTACTTATTTATTAACAATTTACACAGATGTCTCCTTACTTGTCTAATTGAAAATATAACAACTATTTCTAATACCTATGTTAATAAATATCCCCTAGTATGGTTCTAAACCATGCTACTTATTTATTAACAATTTACACAGATGTCTCCTTACTTGTCTAATTGAAAATATAACAACTATTTCTAATACCTATGTTAATAAATATCCCCTAGTATGGTTCTAAACCCTGCTATTTATTTATTTACAATTTACACAGATGTCTCCTTACTTGTCTAATTGAAAATATAACAACTATTTCTAATACCTATGTTAATAAATATCCCCTAGTATGGTTCTAAACCATGCTACTTATTTATTAACAATTTACACAGATGTCTCCTTACTTGTCTAATTGAAAATATAACAACTATTTCTAATACCTATGTTAATAAATATCCCCTAGTATGGTTCTAAACCCTGCTATTTATTTATTTACAATTTACACAGATGTCTCCTTACTTGTCTAATTGAAAATATAACAACTATTTCTAATACCTATGTTAATAAATATCCCCTAGTATGGTTCTAAACCATGCTACTTATTTATTAACAATTTACACAGATGTCTCCTTACTTGTCTAATTGAAAATATAACAACTATTTCTAATACCTATGTTAATAAATATCCCCTAGTATGGTTCTAAACCATGCTACTTATTTATTAACAATTTACACAGATGTCTCCTTACTTGTCTAATTGAAAATATAACAACTATTTCTAATACCTATGTTAATAAATATCCCCTAGTATGGTTCTAAACCATGCTACTTATTTATTAACAATTTACACAGATGTCTCCTTACTTGTCTAATTGAAAATATAACAACTATTTCTAATACCTATGTTAATAAATATCCCCTAGTATGGTTCTAAACCATGCTACTTATTTATTAACAATTTACACAGATGTCTCCTTACTTGTCT
Source organism: Molanna angustata (assembly GCA_963576475.1). Lineage (NCBI taxonomy): Eukaryota > Metazoa > Arthropoda > Insecta > Trichoptera > Molannidae > Molanna > Molanna angustata. Next base: position 6,240,825 of record OY754983.1, on the reverse strand, counting down.
AATTGAAAATATAACAACTATTTCTAATACCTATGTTAATAAATATCCCCTAGTATGGTTCTAAACCCTGCTATTTATTTATTTACAATTTCCACAGATGTCTCCTTACTTGTCTAATTGAAAATATAACAACTATTTCTAATACCTATGTTAATAAATATCCCCTAGTATGGTTCTAAACCATGCTACTTATTTATTAACAATTTACACAGATGTCTCCTTACTTGTCTAATTGAAAATATAACAACTATTTCTAATACCTATGTTAATAAATATCCCCTAGTATGGTTCTAAACCATGCTACTTATTTATTAACAATTTACACAGATGTCTCCTTACTTGTCTAATTGAAAATATAACAACTATTTCTAATACCTATGTTAATAAATATCCCCTAGTATGGTTCTAAACCCTGCTACTTATTTATTAACAATTTACACAGATGTCTCCTTACTTGTCTAATTGAAAATATAACAACTATTTCTAATACCTATGTTAATAAATATCCCCTAGTATGGTTCTAAACCCTGCTACTTATTTATTAACAATTTACACAGATGTCTCCTTACTTGTCTAATTGAAAATATAACAACTATTTCTAATACCTATGTTAATAAATATCCCCTAGTATGGTTCTAAACCCTGCTATTTATTTATTTACAATTTCCACAGATGTCTCCTTACTTGTCTAATTGAAAATATAACAACTATTTCTAATACCTATGTTAATAAATATCCCCTAGTATGGTTCTAAACCCTGCTATTTATTTATTTACAATTTCCACAGATGTCTCCTTACTTGTCTAATTGAAAATAACATATAATATACAATATATTATAGAATGGCAAACTCACCAGATACTTTTTTCTGAGTATTTCATCTGATTTCTCACACTTCAGTTTGAAATTATAAGCTCGGAGCGTCTCCTTGGAACACTCCACACATATCAGACTGGAGATGTCGTCTTTCTCTAACTGGAATAATTTTGTCAAAGCACTATATTAAAATTATTAAAAAAGTGTGAATAATAGCATTATGTATTATTTATTCATTTATTTATTCCTTATCGGGCAACTAACAGGTACTATAACAAATATTAATTTATTGTGCACCCAATAACAAGTTGCCACATTAGGGGCTACGTTCACAATGAACGCCAAGTGAACTTATGCGACGTCCTACATAGGATTCAAAGCGAACACGAAGCGGCATGGCGCCGCGCGGTGCGAAAATAACATACAGTCGGTAACTATGGAAGTGTCCTACGTTACCAACCGCGAGTAGGATACGATACGGAGCGGCGCGGCGCGATGCGAAGCGAACGCGATCAGTTGGTTTGATATTTGCGCGCGAATTGGACATGGTGCCATAGTTTTGTTTTTGTTAAGTATAATGTCAGAAGCGCGATTCGTGCGCACGTACGACAGAACCGCCACGTCGCACCACATCGCACTGAATTCGCATATAACCTCATCGGATCGCTACGTAGGACGTCGCGTTAGTGACGCTCTAAGCCGTACATAATGACCGGAAACAGACGCTCAAAAGACACAGACACAGCTCTGTGGCGTTCAAATTGAATGTCGAGTGTACGCACCGAACGCTCTGTATGATCGTCGGGTGGAAAACGCTCTCACAGTTATAGTATCTGTTGACTTCTGTTTTATCTGTGGTAAGATGATGACTTCTATCTGTTTCGGTGGTGTCTATTATGTCATTTGAAATTATTTATGATGACAATATGCATTCACAAAGAGGTTAATTTATAAAAATATCATTCAACAATTTCCAATAAAAGGTCAGAGATCATTATTTACTCCACTGCCCAGTTGTTGTATTGATAAAAATATAACCTAAAAAGAGACATGCATGATAAATGACATTTGACATTTAAATTTCCCGATGCCGTATCCAAAGAAGGTAAGTATAAAATTTGGGAATACAGATAATAGAGGCTCTACTGTATATAGTTGGAACATGAATATTCACAAGAAATGTTTTATATTTTTACTTAAATCTCAGGCTAAGGGCCAATTTTAATCTATTGGAGGCCCTGGACACTATAGGATAATGGAGGGGCACTTGCCCAGAGTTCCTAATGGAAAAGAGGGGCCTGAGTATAGCTAAGCCGGTTTCATATACAAATTACAATGATTTGATATTAAAAAAAAAAACATAACCTCAAATTTACGTAAAAATACAAACTACATAATATTATATGAACGACGCAGCAGATAGACAATAAAATATGTGTTCTAGTTTATTTATCCTTACGCGAATTGTGCAAAAGCTCGCCAGCATTTCTTTGAATGATATATTTTCTTGCACTTCATAAATAGACTCCAAACGTTCGGAATCTGTTAAACATGTTCTGCAAATGTCTTTCTGTTTGGACGTTCTCGTTATTTTTTCATCCATGTTGTGCCATATGACTATATATTTATAATTTTAACAATATTAATACAAAAGAAAACAATCCAATATTTACTACGTACGAAATGTCAAAGTCAAAAACCAATTCCATAATATATTTCTTTTCTATGGCAATATTTCACATAGATATTGATAATATATTAGATGTCTAAATTTTGTATGAATCAAGATGAGGCATTTTTCCGGGGGATTTTTGACATTTTGTTTGGCAGACCACATTGTTTTTCTATAGAGAATAACGGCTAATATGAATTGTTTTCTGATTTATTTGACGAAAAAACACTTTGTTTTTTAAGATTTAGAGAACAGTTATCTAGAATGTGTTGAAATGAAAGAAAACTGAAATATGTTGCCAACCAAAGCGTCAAACGCGCGATATTCCATGACTCACTTTTTACACGGAGTAGGTACCTACTACATCTAGTCTAAAGTAATAAAGCAATCAATATGTTAGTGTGTGTGTGTGTGTGTGTTTGTCTCACGCCTTTTGAAAAACCAAGAGCATCTAAAAATCTAATTTATGTGCGAACATGTACCAGTATACCTGATGCAGTGTCACGCTAAAAATAATGCGATTAAATGCTGAATTTTAAAGATATTTCAATAATTATTTTTTTCATACAAAATTTTCCAAGCCATATCTGTCAAAAAAGTGTACATTTTGCACGCAAATATCTGTTAGTTTAAAAGTTAGAAGTACGTATTTACACGAAAAAAATATATTTTCAAGTATAACTTAGCTTTTAAGTGAAAAACATGGTGAATATTTTGTCTAATTATAATGTTTAACTTATTTTTAAAGTAAGCGTTTTGTACAAATGTACATATAACCCCGCCATTTTAATATCTTTTCATACGATATTTAATTTTCCTACCGAATGAATATGTTCTTTAAAATAATATACCTTTGAAATACATGTGATTATGAAATAATAAAATGAAACACAAGACATTACGGCAAGTTTTAAGACATATATTGTAAAAATGTGTTTATTATTAGTAAAGATATAGGCATAATAAAATTGCATAATTTGTATATAATATTTGATATTTTGGACAATTGTTGATTTTCGTTTTTGTGGCTTCGAACAAACCAATGTAGGTACCTTGGTAGGTACCTACATATTCAAGAAATGTATCCGAACCATTTGATATTACATACTTACGTGTTCGAATTTACGGTTACTATGGTTACAGAAAGAATGTGATATTCAAATAATTTTATGAATCGAATTTATTTAGAAGATTGTTGTAGGTAGGTACCTACCTAATACTAGGTACTTACAAATCAACAATAATATACCTATACTGATTTCCTATAGGAATATTATTTTATTTATTTATTTATCAACCGTTTGTCCGATTATAATGAAACTTTGGTGAATTGTCGAGCGTATGCCCGGGATGGTTTCTGGATTTAAACTTTTTTCTTATTCTTCTTCTTCTTCGTGTATTTGGTCGTTTTACCTATGAAGGGGGAGTATCTTGGGAAAAGAAGGTCTGATTGTCCCTCCATCTCTTCACAGGTCTTCCAGGACGGGTTCTGCATATAAACTTTTTTCTTCTTTTTCTTCAACGTGTATTTGGTCATCTTACCTATGAAGATGAACTATCCTGGGAGATGAAGGTCCAATTTTCCTTCCATCTCTTCGCAGGTTTCTGGATTTAAACTTTTTTCTTCTTCTTCTTCATCGTCTATTTGGTCATTTTACCTATGAAGGTGGACTAACCTGGGAGAAGAAGGTCCAATTTTCCTTCCATCTCTTCGCAGGTATCTGGATTTAAACTTATTTCTTCTTCTTCTTCGTGTATTTAGTCATTTTACCTATTAAGGTAGAGCATCCTGGGAAAAGAGGGTTCTTTCATCTCTTCGCGGTTCTTCCAGGATGGTTTCTGGATTTAAACTTTTCTTAACCGACTGATGGGAGGGATGTAATGAAGGGAAGGGAGGCACTAAAGGGCCTGAACGGACGGGAGGTATAAAACTGCCTGAAGGGACGGAAGGTACTGAAGGGCCTGATGGGAAGGGACGTAATGAGGGATTGAAGGGACGGGAGGTACTGAAGGGCCTGAAGGGACGGGAGGTACTGAAGGGTCTGAAGCGGCGGGTCCTGGAGTCTAATTATTTTTCTTCTTAATTTTATGTAGACCTTTAGGGCAGTTTTTATACAAACTATTTCTTATAGTCTTATTCATCTTCTTCTTCTTTTATTATTATCATATTAATTCTGACAGCTACCGACAGCTGGTCAGCTGACTTTTTAATCCAAGACTGCCGGACACTCTCCGGCACAAAAAAAAACAAACCAACTTGATAACTGAAGAACCCTTGGGATTCCGCCAGAGAATCCCAACAGGCCCTGACGCAACAGAGGTGCAACTGCCCCAAAAATTGAACACTTAAGGTACCTCCGCCACGCGGTAAATTTTTTTGTAAATCTTTTGGCAGCACTTTGTAACTGTAGAGGCCTCTTCAGACTGCAGCCGAAGGATAGAAGCAGCTTCTCAGGCCGTAGTGCGCCTCGTAACTTGCAATTTTTTTATTTTTACACCTGACTTTATCTTATAACTGACTCGAGGCGCCAACGGCCTGGGAAGTGTCTGCCCTAGCGCAAGCCAGGGCCCCTCTTTTGTAACCGTGTGGAGGGGAGGATTACCATAGCCTGTCGCGCCCTTGACCCAGAATTTCTCGTCTGCAATCGCTTTTCTGTTCTCTTTTTTTCTCTTGTTCTGGATCGAGGACCTATACCTGAGGACGTCACCCACCTGTAGCTTCCTGCTGGTCTACTGAGCGTCTCCCTCAGCAGACGGTCGAAGAGGAAAGGACCGCGTTCTTGGGGTGAGTGCCTTCAATTCTCTCTCGATCCAAGACCGAAGCTGGTCACACTTTACATAACTAGGACGCCCTGCGTCCAGAGGACTAACGGCTCTCTCTGCTACCGCAGAGAGAGAGCTGGTGTCACTAGCTACGCTTAACCGCCACGGAAAGTTATAATTTTCGGCAAATAATTTGAGAAATTACGTGGGCTGCGCAAGGCGGAAATTTAAGCTTATTGAATGGTTGGTATGACGCGACCTCTCATGTTCGCGTTTTATTTTGTTTGAATTCGGCGCCTAATCAGCACACCACAAACAAAGATGATAAAGAAGAAAACAAAAAACGCGAGAATTTTTTTTTTCAACAACATTTTTTTTTCAAGAATTTTTTTTTTCATAACCTTGAAAATGTAACAATACAAATGACGAGGTTGATACCTTCCTGCCGCCCTGAGGACACTTTCCCAGCCGTTGCGGTTCTCGATATTAACCGCTCAACCAGCATCTGCTGCTGTCTAGGAGAGGGGGAGCATTTTCCTTGATATCTTGGCCCCATCAATAAACGAAGACATCCCTCCTAGTATTGGATGTGCCCATGCATTGCCATGAAGATACAATATATGCCCATAATGAGCGATAATAATATTTGTGACAATAACAATTTTCTGTGATATTTTCAACTGTGATTTCATGTAGTGTTTCAATATGGCATTCAATTCGTAACAGTCTAAATTATAATTATAATCATCTAAATTGTGACGTCCTAAATATGACTAATTGAAGACTGATTTTTTTATTTTTACGTGACATAATCATACCGTCTGACGATTGTGCATTGACGATTGAAATTTATTTATAAAAAGACCACGAATTCGATGAGGTTTTTTTATAATATATTCTTAGGTATTCTTAAGTATTCTTTTCAGTGGCAGCGTCTAATGATTATTTATGTATTTTACTTTTCAGCAGGAGTTAATATGTTTAATTTGTCCTGTTCAGCAATTATTTATTATTCGGGACCTTAACATTCTACCATTATAACAAAACAAGAAGAAAAGACAGTCGACTTTGTATTTTGAAAAACAAAAAGGAAAGATAAAAAAAACTATTCTGATAAAGAGGAAAAGAGAGCTAACTTTCTGACAAACATGATGAAATATAGTCAACTTTTCTGACAAACAAGGAGAAAAAAGAGCCAACTATTCGGAAAAACAAGAAGAAAAGACAGCTAACTACTCTGATAAAAAAGCGGAAAAGAGAGCCAACTATTCTGACAAAATAGAAGAAAACAGAACGAAATGTTCTGACAAACAAGAAGAAAAGAGAGAAAAACTGTTTTGGCACTCAAGAAGTAAGATTGTCAACTATTCTGACATAAAAAACGAAAAGAGAGTCAACTTTTCTGACACACAAGTAGAGAAGATAGCAAACTTTTCTGACAAACAAGACTAAAAGAGAGCCAACTTGTCTGACAAAGAAGAAAAAAAGAGAGCCAACTCATCTGACAATAGAGAAGACAGATAGCCAACTGTTCTGACAAAAAAGAAGAAAAGAGACCCAACTATTCTAACACACAAGTAGAAAAGAAAGTCAAATAATCTGACAAACTAGAAGAAAAGAGAGCAAACTTTCTGACAAACATGAAGAAAATAAAACCAACTCTTCTGACAAACACGATGAAACATAGTCAACTGTTCTGACAAACAAGGAGAAAGAAGAGCCTACAATTCTGACCTAGAAGTAGAAAAGAGAGCCAATTATTTTGATAAAAAAGAAGACAGATTGTCAACTGTTCTGGCAAACGTGAAAAAAGAGAGCTAACTATTCTGACAAACCAGAATAAAATAGAGCAAACTATTTTGACAAACAAGAAGTAAGATAGTCAACTATTCTGACAAACAAGGGGAAAAGCGAGCCAAATATTCTACCAACAAGAAGAAAATTGAGCCAACTATTCTGTCAAAACAGAAGACAGATATCCAACTGTACTAACAAACAAGAAGAAACAACAGCCAACTATTCTGACGAAAAAAATAATAAAAGAGAGCGAGTTATTCTAACACACAAGAGGAAAGAGAGCCAACTATTTCTATAAACAAGAAGAAAAGGGAGCCAACTATTCTGTCAAAAAAGAAGAAAATAAAACCTACTCTTCTGATAAACATGATGAAATAAAGTCAACTGTTCTGACATGCAAGGAGAAAAGGGAGCCTACAATTCTGACCTACAAGTGGAAAAGAGAGCCAAATATTTTGATAAAAAAGAAGACAGAAAGTCAACTGTTCTGTGAAACGAGAAGAATAGAGAGCGAACCATTCTGAAAAATAAGAAGAAAATTGAGTAAACTATTATGACAAACAAGATGAAGGATAGTCAACTATTCTGACAAACAAGAGGAAAAGAGAGTCAACTATTCTGTCACACAAGAAGAAAAGAGAGCCAATAATTATGACAAACAAGAAGAAAAGTGAGGAAATTTTTCTCACAAACAAGAATATAACCGAGCCAACTATTCGGAAAAACAAGAAGAAAAGACAGCTTACTATTCTGACAAAAAAAAGAAAAATGAGTCAACTATTCTTACAAAATAGAAGAAAATAGAGCGAAATGTTCTGACAAACAAGAAGAAAAGAGAGCCAACTTGTCTAAGAAAGAAGAAGAAAAGAGAGCCTACACATCTGACAAAAGAGAATACAGATTGTCAACTGTTCTGACAAAAAAAAGAAAAGAGAACCAAGTACTCTGACATAAAAAGCGCACTATTATAACACACAAGTAGGAAAGGAAGCCAAATAATCCGACAAACTAGAAGAAAAGAGAGCTAACTGTTCTGACTAACAAAAAGAAAATAAAAACCAACTCTTCTGACAAACATGATGAAATATAGTCAACTGTTCTGACATACAAGGAGAAAAGGGATTCTACAATTCTGACCTACATGTAGAAAAGAGAGCCAAATATTAGATAATTCAGAAGACAGGTATTCAACTGTTCTTGCAAACGAGAAGAAAAGAGAGCGAACCATTCTGAAAAATAAGAAGAAAATAGAGCAAACTGTTTTAACAAACAAAAAGGTAAGATAGTCATCTATTCTGACACACAAGAAGAAAAGAGAGCCAACTATTCTGACAAACAAGGAGAAAAGAGAGCTAAAATTTCTGACAAAAAAGAATAAAAGAGAGCCATCTCATCTGACAAAAGAGAAGACAGATAGTCAACTGTTCTGACAAACAAGAAGAAAAGATAGCCAACTATTCATTTAAACAAGATGAAAAGAGAGCGGACTATTCTAACACATAAGAAGAAAAGAAATCAAAATTATCTGAAAAACAAGAACAAAAGAGAGCAAACTTTCTGACAAACAAGAAGAAAATAAAACCAACTCTACTGACAAACATGATGAAATATAGTCAACTGTTCTGAAATACAAGGAGAAAAGAGAGCCTACAATTTTGACCTACAAGTGGAAAAGAGAGCCAAATATTTTGATAAAAAAGAAGACAGATAGCCAAATGTTCTGGCAAACGAGAAGAAAAGAGAGAGAACCATTCTGAAAAATAAGAAGAAAATTGAGCAAACTATTATGACAAACAAGATGAAGGATAGTCAACTATTCTGACAAACAAGAGGAAAAGAGAGTCAACTATTCTGTCACACAAGAAGAAAAGAGAGCCAATAATTATGACAAACAAGAAGAAAAGTGAGGAAATTTTTCTCACAAACAAGAATATAACCGAGCCAACTATTCGGAAAAACAAGAAGAAAAGACAGCTTACTATTCTGACAAAAAAAAGAAAAATGAGTCAACTATTCTTACAAAATAGAAGAAAATAGAGCGAAATGTTCTGACAAACAAGAAGAAAAGAGAGCCAACTTGTCTAAGAAAGAAGAAGAAAAGAGAGCCTACACATCTGACAAAAGAGAATACAGATTGTCAACTGTTCTGACAAAAAAAAGAAAAGAGAACCAAGTACTCTGACATAAAAAGCGCACTATTATAACACACAAGTAGGAAAGGAAGCCAAATAATCCGACAAACTAGAAGAAAAGAGAGCTAACTGTTCTGACTAACAAAAAGAAAATAAAAACCAACTCTTCTGACAAACATGATGAAATATAGTCAACTGTTCTGACATACAAGGAGAAAAGGGATCCTACAATTCTGACCTACATGTAGAAAAGAGAGCCAAATATTAGATAATTCAGAAGACAGATATTCAACTGTTCTTGCAAACGAGAAGAAAAGAGAGCGAACCATTCTGAAAAATAAGAAGAAAATAGAGCAAACTGTTTTAACAAACAAAAAGGTAAGATAGTCATCTATTCTGACACACAAGAAGAAAAGAGAGTCAACTATTCTGACAAACAAGGAGAAAAGAGACCTAAAATTTCTGACAAAAAAGAATAAAAGAGAGCCATCTCATCTGACAAAAGAGAAGACAGATAGTCAACTGTTCTGACAAACAAGAAGAAAAGATAGCCAACTATTCATTTAAACAAGATGAAAAGAGAGCGGACTATTCTAACACATAAGAAGAAAAGAAATCAAAATTATCTGAAAAACAAGAACAAAAGAGAGCAAACTTTCTGACAAACAAGAAGAAAACAAAACCAACTCTTCTGGTAAACATGATGAAATATAGTCAACTGTTATGACATAAAAGGAGAAAAGGGAGCCTACAATTCTGACCTTAAAGAAGACAAGAGAGCCAAATATTTGATAATTAAGAAGACAGATATTCAACTGTTCTGGCAAACGAGAAGAAAAGAGAGCGAATCATTCTAACACACAAGTAGAAAAGAAAGCCAAATAATCTGACAAACTAGAAGAAAAGATAGCAAACTTTCTGACAAACACGAAGAAAAGAAAACCAAATCTTCTGACAAACATGATGAAATATAGTCAATTATTCTGACAAACAAGGAGAAAAGAGAGCCAAATATTTGATAATTAAGAAGACAGATATTCAACTGTTCTGGCAAACGAGAAGAAAAGAGAGCGAATCATTCTGGCAAATAAGAAGAAAATAGAGCAAACTGTTTTGGCACACAAGAAGTAAGATTGTCAACTATTCTGAGAAATAAAACGAAAAGAGAGTCAGCTTTTCTGACACACAAGTAGAGAAGATAGTGAACTTTTCTGACAAACAAGACTAAAAGAGAGCCAACTTTTCTGACAAAAAAGAAGAAAATAGAGCCAACTCATCTGCCAAAAGAGAAGACAGATTGTCAACTGTTCTGAAAACAAGTAGAAAAGAGAGCAAACTATTCATTTAAACAAGATGAAAAGAGAGTGAACTATTCAAACAAATAAGAAGAAAATTGAGCAAACTATTTTCACAAACAAGAAGTAAGATAGTCAACTATTCTGCCAAACAAGAGGAAAAGAGCTTCAACTATTCTGACAAACAAGAAGAAAAGAGAGCCAACTTTCCTGACAAAAAAAGAAAAAAAGAGAGCCAGCTCATCTGAAAAAAGAGAAGAAAAGAGAGCCAACTCTCTCTCTCTCTTCCTTAGCTTGTATCCCACGTGGTGGTGGGGTCAGCTCTCCTCACTGCGCTCCTCCACTTCGCCCTATCCTGAGCATCATCCTCAGAGACATCACATTCCTGCATGTTCTCAGCTACCAGGTCTTTCCATCGTTTTTTGGGAACTGTTCTGACAAAAAGAGAGCCAACTGTTCTGACAAAAAAAAAGAAAAGAGAGCCAACTATTCTAACACACAAGTAGAAAAGAAAGCCAAATAATCTGACAAACTAGAAAAAAAGAGAGCAAACTTTCTGACAAACAAGAAGAAAATAAAACCAACTCTTTTTACAAACATGATGAAATATAGTCGACAGTTCTGACATACAAGTAGAAAAGAGAGCCAAATATTTGATTATGTAGAAAAAAGATATTCAACTATTCTGACAAACATGAAGATAAAAGACAGCAAACTCATCTGTCAAAAGAGAAGACAGATACTCAACTGTTCTGACAAACAAGAAGAAACAATAGCCAATTATTCTGACAAAGAAAGAATAAAAGAGAGCGAGTTATTCTAACACACAAGTGGAAAATATTGTCAACTGGTCCGACAAACATGGAGAAAAGTGAACCTTTAATTCTGACCAAAATGCTGAAAAGAGAGCCAACTATTGTGATAAAAAAGAAGACAGATTGAAAACTGTTCTGGCAAACAAGAAGAAAAGAGATTGAACCATTCTGACAAACAAGAAGAAATGAGAGCCAACTATTCTGAAAAACAAGAAGAATAGAGAGCCAACTCATCTGAAAAAAGAGAAGACAGTTAGTCAACTGTTCTGACAAACAAGAAGAACAATTGAAACTAGACTAAACGAACATAAACGATGCCTCAACAATAACAATTTTTCTGAATACGCCAACCACATAATGGAAAATAATCAATACTTTAACAATACAATGGTTAAAATTTTACATGAACAGACTTCCGGACTAAAACAAAATTATTTAGAAACTATTGAAGTAAAAAAAAGCCCCAAATACTCAAAATTACATCATTAACAATCTGGTACAATCTTCCTCCTCACCCCTTCTCCAAATGTTCCCCCTAGTCCACTGTCCTAACCCCCACCTCTACATCCGCCTCTACAACACCACTATCCTTACACCGCACTCAAACACATCATGACATTATATTCAGTTTACATCCACCTGAGGAAGGGAACCCCGAAACCTGTAGTGAACAAGTAAAATAAACAAGTGGAAATATACAAAGTGTTGTTTTGTGTTTAATTTAAATTATTGCCACGCACTAACTCTCGGCTGCCAAACACTACCATATAATCTGTGCTGTCACATTACTGATTCCGATTTGTTTTTAATATATCATGATTTGGTATTCATTACATTATTTGGTATACCTATATATTATTTTTTTAATATATTCGATTGGGATTACTGGATTTGATTACCTGTTTCGGAATATTATTGGGTTTGTATGAATTGCTTGTGATTTCTGGATTCGATTACCTGTTTCGAAATATTATTGGATTTGTATGACTTGCTTGTGATTTCTGGATTCGATTACCTATTTTGGAATATTAGGTATTGGATTTGTGTGACTTGCTTGTGATTACTGGATTTGATTACTTGTTTCGGAATATTATTGGATTTGTGTGACTTGCTTGTGATTTCTGGATTTGATTGGGATTACTGGATTTGATTACCTATCAGCTATACAGATTGACTGTTGTAAGGCGCAAATCAATATAAAAATACACAGATGTTTTTATTTTTATTTTGCAAATTATGTTTGTATTTTATATGGATTATAATAAAAATTCATATTTCTTTCTGCTTCACTTAATATCCTATTATTTTCAGATGCCAAATACTGAAGTGAAGTGGGTCAGTATTGCTGATAATTTTTATTCAAAGTGGAATTTTCTAAACTGTATTGGAGCACTTGATGGCATACATATACAGGGCTAGATAAATCACAGAACAACCAGAAACATGAAGTCATGTCGGTTGTGTGAAAAAGGGCCCTTAAAATCCTAAAATTTAAATTATACCTATAAATCAAAAATCCGCAGGTATGGAGCTCAGTTCTCTTTGCCTACTCGGAAAGAAGCTCGGTGTGATGGTGTGTATGTAAAAAATTGTCAATGATTTGTCATTTAAGACCCGATGTTATTTTAAATAATTTAAAATTGTTGAAAAAATGTAGGTTGGGGGCGCGGGGCGGTTTCAAATATATATTGCTACGGGCGCAAAAACATGTTTATCCGGCCCTATAATATAACTTTTAGGACAACACGAAATGGTGGATCTTACTACTATACTTATAAAGGGCAATTTATAGTATCGTTTCACTGGCATTAGTAGATGCTGAAAATAAATTCTTCTATGTTGATGTTGGCAACAATGGTAGACAAAGTGATGGGGGAGTCTATAAAAAATCTGCTTTATATCGAAGTATAATAAATAAATAGTTAAATATTCCTAGTTTGAGACATCTTCCAGAATCAAAAGAAATAACTCCATCGATGATTGTTGCTGACGGTGCCCCTTCATTGACAGAATATAACATAGGTCTCAGCAGAAAAAACTGTGTTTTTAATTATAGATTAAGTCGAGCTAGAAGACGCGTTTGAAATGCATTTGGCATATTAAGCAATATATTTAGAATTTTGCTTAATCCGATTAACCTGGGTGTTGAAAAAGTGCAACATATGTATATCTTTGGCTACCTGTGCACTACACAACTATCTTATAGGCAACTCCAACTTACAAGATTTTCATGATCACGAACGATGAACGATGAGAACGATGTCCTGTATTCTACATGTTTTCCTTACTTGAACATTGCGAACACGATCTCGGAGAGTTTTACCAATGATTGACCTTAGGACCTTCATTTCCGTTGTCCTTAGGAGCCCCTTGGTTCGTACGGTATCTGCTCGCGTTTCCACAGCATACGTCATGATCGGTCGTACACATGTTTTATATATTCTGACCTTACTGTCAATACGCATGTGTTTATTTTTCCAGATCATATTTTTCAAACATCCAGATATGACAGATGTTTTATTTACTTGTTCGCGGACTTCAGTATATAGGTCGTTATGGCTGCAGCTGTAGATCTCTACTCCTAAATATTTGAAACTCATTACTTGTTCCACGAGCTTATCATCAACAGTTAGATTACACCTTGAAGGTTGTTTGGATATAGTAATACTCTTTGTTTTACTGACTGATATAGCCATGTTTAGCCTCTGTGATACCATATGGAATTTGTTCAATATTATTTGCAAGTCATTCTCAGTTTCAGCTATTATCACCGCATCATCTGCATAACAGATAACATTTACAATTTTGCCACCCATTTTATACCCTAGTCCCAAGCCAGCCACCTCTTCTATGATTTCGTCCATTATGATATTGAACAGAAACGGGCTTAGACTGTCTCCCTGCCATTGCTTGCTTGGATTTCACTAGACAATTCATTATTTACCTTAATTTGTGTTTTGCAATTGGTATATAGATCTTGAACAGTCTTAACTAATGTGTTATTTCATTACCATCATTACAAAACAGACATGGCCGGGTTCAATCGACCAAATAATAATTCTTTTGCTCTTAAGAGAAGTATTTAAAAATTATATTAACTCACCTCTTGGATCAGTCCCGTGGCAAACGTCCATTGATTAAAAATAAATTTTTAAAACAAAAAAATACTTCTTTTATTTCCCTGCATTTATTTTAAATAAACTTCCTGAATACATGATTCATAATAAATGGTTTACATAATTGGTGCATATGAAAACTAGTTTTTCTCATAAAAACACTATTTTTTTCACAGTTTGACATAATATAGGTATTATTGTATATAAAACAAAGTAAAATCACAACCCTTACATTCAAATATAAATGGAATATAATATTTCAAGTATGCATTTGTAGGTATGAATGAATGAAATACAAGATAAGAACGTGTCATGAGTAGCATTCCTGCTCTCACTGAATCCAATGAATTACAGTGATTGTTTAGATGATTTCAGTTGCGATCCATTGCTGTATTATATAGGTATGCTTCTGAAATAATATGAACTGGACATATATCAAAATCATATTGTTGAATTATTATGGTAGGCAGATAATTATGTTTGTATTAAGAGCATGTGTCTGGCGTGACGCATATTCCACCGGTACTTCTGTAGTATCCTTCTCTGCAATGGCAGTTAGTTATTATTGGACCAAATGGCACACAGACCACGTCGTTGACGTATGATTCACAAGTTATCTCTCCGCAGAGACTATCGTAGGGTCCGTACTCTTCACCCGCTCCGGGGCACACATTGTTTTCTGCAAAAAATAATTTAAGAAATAAAGATGAGCACCGAATTGGAGAGTAAACGAATCAAACAAAAATGTACAAAAAAGACTGCCTTCAAAAATAACAGGATAATAAATAAATTAAATTATTTATATAATGTATACAGTGCTAGATTGTCACAATCCTGATATAATATATGTGCAACAATTTTTGAAAAAACCTTAATGATAAGTAGTACCAGATAAAAAACTATAAATCACTCATCAAATTTGGGACAAATAAAACCATGGATTACACAAGGATTAATTATATGCATACGTAATAAAGAAAAACTCTATCGACTCACAAAAATAAATCCACTAAGTATTTCGAAATGTATTTCGAAATGAATACCTACATTAAAAAAAGGATTTCGAAATAAATTATCAAAATTTATCTAAATAACAAAGGAAAATTACTATAAGGAAAGGATCAATCAAGCTCAAAATAATAATAAAAAGACATGGAATGATATATTTATATAAAATAATTGTAGAAGCATATTTTCGTGAATCGTTTCCTTGCCATTGTCCCCTCACCGATGTGTTTGAGAATTGTCACTTGAAAAGTTGGTCGCAATAATTTTGGGTGACAATAAGTGACAATTTAAAAAAAAGTTCAGTACAATTTTGAAGACCACTGCGTGTGGATGTGTGCACAGAAAAGAAATAGTCAGTGAACCAGGAATAAAGAAGCATCGGTGAGAACGTTTATAATACAGTCCACTACCTAACATCAAAATAAATACCTACCCATCACCTGATGTTTTCTACAATAATAGATAAAAATAAATCAAATAAATTGTCGATAAATTTCATCAAGATGAATGGTATTACAGTAAATGCTAATCGAGGGAGATCGCGATCCACTTCCACGCCGGCGACGCTATAGAGCCCATTGGCCCTGTTCACCACCGGACGCAGCCGCAACATCGGACAAACACAAAATATCCACCATCCATCGGGTTCAACCACTGCCCCGAGAATCCAACCTCACACGTCAGGGCCTCCGATTGGTCTCGAAATCGGCCGTTAAGTACACTCCGTTTCAAGTCGGAGGGGCTTGTACCCCGACCCCTCGGTCCTCGTATTGGCGTCCGAAGGTTCCGCGGGCTAACACCGGGGGCATCCGACGCAATCATCACCTGTCAGATTTGACGTCTAGTTGTCAACACAGGATGTCTGACCCGACGTCTGCGCCGGCTGTGTGCCCGAACCACACAACAACATTCGCCACAGTTTGACGAGCAATTGCCGAGCGAGACTGTAGGCGTTCGTCCTGCTCTTCTCTAAGTACAGAATTGACGAGGGCACAACAGCGTCGGCCGCCCACCCCCGCTTTTACTGCCTAGGCCCTTAGAGCCGCAACCTAGGCCCCGTAAATGCTAATGAT